>JAVJIF010004300.1:0-311627 GCA_038442645.1 Agave tequilana | reverse complement strand
AGTTAATCCGTACACATAAAATCAGGGCAAAATCAAGAGGTTGAACCGGTTGAGAAGAATGAAAATCACCTAGAGGGGGGGTGAATAGGTGATAATGCTAATCAAAGGGCAATTTAAAAATTTAAAGCTACAACAATCACAATCAAGAATCACAAGATGAATGCAAGCAAGTAAGTATGATGAGCAAGTAATAAGTGCAAGCAAAGTAGAGTAAGAATTGCCAAGAATGTAAACCAATCGCAAACCACAAGGATATGTTATCGAGGTTCGAGCACCCAGCTTACTTCCCGCCTTCCCCAGAAGGATTCCGACCACTTCCACTATCACAAAGATCTCAAATACAATGGAGTACCCAACTCCTACAATCTCAAGAACAAGTAATTTCCTTGGTAGTCAAAAGACCACAAACTCTCTCTTTCAAATATCTCTTCCCTTACAAAGGTCCTTAGAGAATATGAGTAGGAATGAAGCTCTTGTGTGTAAGGAGAAAGAGAATTAAATCAGAGAGTATTTGAAAAACCCTCAGAAAATCAGTGAGAAATCAGCACAAAAACCAAGAAACAAGTCTCTTTTGAAAGCCTTAAACTTTTGAATTTTCTAGCAATAATGTTGTAACAAATCTCTCCCCAAACACCCTATTTATAGGAGAGGGCTAGGGTTTAGGGATAAACATAATTACTGATGTTTAGGAGGTAATTAGATCAAAATATATCCTTAAACGAATTTGAAAACACAAAAGACAAAAATAAACAGCTCTTAAAAATCTGCCCGTTACTGTTCAAACGGTCAGATCGGTCGACTGGCCGGTCGACCGGTAGATTAAAAATTTGACCGTTATAGGCCAGCGTCGACCGACCCGATCGACTGAGAAAACCTGTGAGCAAAAAACAATATCTCGGTCGACCGCCCCGGTCGACTGGCAGACATGCACACTGATACGTGCCTCTGCCAGAACTGCGGTCGACTGGTCCGTCGACCGGACCAGACTGACACAGACTCGGTCGACTGTCCCGGTCGACCGGATCAGGTCAAAAATCATTTTTAAGAAAGAAACAAAGAGGATTTGATTTAATAAAAATACTTTGAACAGGGAATAGTATAAAATATAAAGATGTATCTGTAGGCAAAAACTTGTATGCAAAATATTTTTGTATAATTTATAAGAAATTATTTTGGAATGAGCATGTGCGCAAAAACGTGTGTGATAGAGCTTCAAACCTATCCACTATTCTTTAACATACTATAAACTGAAAAACAAATTACATGAAGACTTCTTGAGCTATCTTCAAGTCTTTGAGCCATCCAATGCCTTGCTAGTGCCTTCTCTTCTATGATCCTTCCTTGATGTGCAATTTGCCTTCCTTGCTTTGTAGAACTTAGAAGTTCTTGCAATAGCTAAGCGAATGGTCTCTAAACATGGTACAAAACCTGAAACTCATCTTAACAAACTTGTTAGTACCAAAATAGCTCATATTTGGTTTGTCATCATCAAAACCAAAAAAAACAAATGGAGAGTGTAACCTCTTGGGCCAACAAAGAATCTCTCAGAATCGATCGGTTAAAGCCAAGAATCCAAGGCCATTTCGTCAGAAATCCGGAGCTCAACCGAAGAAACAACAAAGGATAAAGTCAGAAGAAACTCCCGGGATGACCCACCAACAGGGTGTGGCCATCTGGCCACACCCTGGCCGTGGAAACACGGCTTGGGCCGCGTTTCCGCGGCAACTTGGGGAGTTAGGGGGAGCGTTTGCTCCCCCGACCTCCCCGGGATCTTGGTTATTGGGTTTTTGGCCTATAAAAAGGCATTTTCTGTGCTGAAAGTGGACGTGAAGGCAGATTAGGATTTAGCCTAGTTTTTCATTTCTTAGTTTAGGTTTTTGCTTTTCTTTTTCATGTAATTTAGTTTTCATTTATGTAATTCTGAGGAGATCAACTTTCATCAAAGAACAAGACTGAAGCTTGAGCTAAAAGTGACAATTGGTGTAAGGTTTTATTTCTTTTCTTGGATTGTTATGAAATCAAATCGATGCTATTTCCTTGTATGTTCTTTTTAGTTCTTTTCTTCTTTTCTATTTTACCTTTCTTTTTGGTACAACTGTCTTCCAAGTGAGTCTAAAAGCATCGAAAGAGCCTTGCCTTTGCGAGTGCCACCGATAGCTCATGACGATGGAATTGTGAGTCTCTCTGTATCATTTCATGCTTGCGTATCTTGATGATGTAATGTGGAAGAGACAACACTCGACTCTTATGGGCTATGCGCTAATTGCCTCCAATTCAAGGTAACATTGAAGCTAAGAACTCAAGGTAAGCTTTTGGTGAAAAGAAGGTAAATATTTGTTTTCTTTTCTTTTTCATTTCTGTAAATTAAATCACCACATCTTCCAACTCTATCATCTCCACTTCATTGTACTTAGTCGCTTTTCATCGTTTTCTGATTTTCCACCTTCTTCATCTTCCATTTTCTTTTAACTTTAAGATAACTTTCTTTTTCATTTTCATAACTAAAAATAGAGAAGAACCTTCGTTTTATTTTCTTAAAAGATTTCAATAAAGAACTGTAACGCTTCCATTGCAAACCCTCCTTGTGGATCACGACCCGCATAGCCACTTGCTATAGCGGAAGAATTGAGCACTTGCACACTTCTTTTCTTAAGTTCTATAATTTCGTATTTTTTGTGCAGGTTTAGCCTCAATCACCTACATATATGCATTACATGAAGAAGGGATGACAAGCCCTAATTCACATAACACATAATCTGTAATGCATAAGAGGAGATGTGAAGCTCCCCCTACACACGTGTACCGCATAAAGAAGAGTTGTCAAGCTCCTCAATATTAGATACACTCAACATGAATCTATATGTAGAAGAGATGTTAAGCTCTCCTTGCATATAGGCAATACAAATAAAAAATGTTTTGATTATTAATTGTTCAAACAAAATTTTGAATTTTTCTCAATAAAACAAAATTGAGATATCGTAGGAAAAAATTTTTAAGGTACCACTTGTAATCAATTTTAAGATACAATTGTAAAAAAAATCATGTTGATACCAATTGTAAATAAACATTACAAATTTTGAATTTTCAAATAGGTATACATATTGATATCAATTGTAAATTTATAACAAATTTGAAATTGAAGCATATTGATATCAATTGAAAAACAATGCATAAGCTTTATTAAAAATGTCAATTGAGATACTAATTCAAAATAAAGTTTTAACTTAAGCTTAACATAAACTTTGTGCTTTAAATATGTAAACCAATTGTAAAGCAAGCACACGAAAAATCATATATATGTATGAAAAGAGAATACCAATAGCAATTGATATTATGGAAATAATGAAGCATACATATATAGAAAACAAAATATGAGTATATACAAAATTATCAATTTAGATACCAATTGAAAAGATCCAATGATACCAATTGAAAATAACAATGTAAATCAAGTATATAACTCATAACCTACCACCCTTTATATGCACAAGGTAAAGGATTTTCCAATAAAGCTTACAAGGCATACTCGCCCAGCCATCCGCCCATTGATGAGTAGGGTTTTCAAAAATAGATTTGAAATATTTTTAAAAAAATCACTACCAAATGAAGAACAATAACTAGTTAAAATAATTTTTAAAAACTAGTTAAAGATCCTTCAAAACATGAAACCAAAATATATGTTTTTCATGAGTCATACCAAATACACAAGAATCGACACTCGAATCGATAAAGCTCAAAAATATATTCATGAACAAGGTCATGACTAAACAAATGAAGTGTGAGTGTACAAAAGTCATGTAATTAGCATTTTCCATGAAAATAATCAATGAAGCTCAAGATGATCATAAATACATTTTATCAAAACATGAAATTTATTTTTATAAACAAAATAAACTTCTAGGTATATGTATAATTTATCCAAAACTAACAATATGCATACATATCCCAAACATAAAAAGAGTCCAAAATATATATTGCATGAAGGCAAATGACTCAAGGGGTATACATGTATATTTATTAGGTTTAAAAAAAATACATATACATGAAGTAAAACACGAAAATTGGCAAAACAAGTGTAAATGAGAGAATCATCAAAACTAGGCTATACAAGTGCATATAGTGAGTACAAATGAACAATGAAGTGCAAACATATATGAATCAATTTGTTGCTCACTATTTGTACATGTATAAATACAAGTTTTGATAGAAACTACATTTAAACTAGTATATATCACATGAAACATAAAACAAATAAAACAAGTACATGCTAAAAATGTCACATATATAAAAGCATGTAAATAAAGTAGGAGTTTGAGAGATAGTTACCAAACCAAAGAACTATGCTCCAAATCTCCAAAACAGTGTGGCTGTTCCACCAAACCTCCTTGATAGCGATGCATCAAATGTGTGTCCATCAAGTCCATACATCCACTACCAAGGCACCATCCCTCTCACGTCATGTGAGAGCCCGCACCTACATCAAATACACAAGGTGGGGATTTTGGTACCCATTTTCTTTTGGGTCATTGGGGGTTAGCTTGTAAGGGACCCAAAGAGTTTTATTAGCAAAATTAATATGATGTAACTTGTCAAAACAAAACTTTGCTAAATGGCCTTTGCGGCCACAATGTGTACATTTGTACACCCTACGATGCTTATGTGTGTGAGTGTGATCATGACGTGCAACATAAGCATATGCATGATGAGGATGATGTGAATGGACATGTGGAGCTTGTTTCTTTGAAAATAAAGACTCCAATCTCTTATGGTTAAATGCACATGAGCTCAAGGTTGAGCTCAAACAATTAATCCTATTTTTAAAACATTTATCTCATTTTCATTTATGGTAGCATGTAAAGCATGATGAGAATGAGAATCATTTTTCTTATTCTTTTTAGAAAAATTTTCTTTTTCTTTTTCAACAATTTTTCTTTTTAAAGAGTTGTTTTCATTAAAAGCAACTTCCTTTTGTTTTTCCACCAAAACAATTTTATTTTTCAAATTAGTGTTTCCTTCACAAAGATCACTTAATTTAGAAAGCAAGGAAACATTCTCATTTTTCAAAATCTCATTTTTCTTTTCAATGCACGCAATTTTATTTTAAAAGAATCATTTTCATTAAGCATGCAATCAAATTTCTTTTTCAAATTCTTATTTTCCTTTTTAATCATGTCATATTTTTCAAGGAGTTGTTGACAAAAAGAAGCAAGTTCATCATATGACATGTTATCTTCATCTACCTCAGATTCGGTAGTTACCTCAAGGGGGTTATCCCCTTGGACCATGTAGCACATGTTGGAGGTGTCGCTTCCTGTTGGCCCAAAAGGTTACACTCTCCATTTGTTTAGAGTTTTGATGATAACAAAACAAATAAGTGCTATTTGGTACTAATTAGTTTGTTTAGATAAGTTTCAGGTTAATACCATATTTGGAGGCCATTACTTAGCTATTGCAAGAATTTCTAGGTTCATGAAGCAAAGAAGGCTTTTTGCACATCAAGGAAGGAACATAGAAGAGAAGGCTCTAGCAAGGCATCGCATGGCTCAAGACTTCAAGATTGCTCAAGATAATTTATTAGATTTATTTTAATTTAGAATTTTGTTAAAGAATAGTGAATAGGTTTGAAGCTCTATCACACACGTTTTTGCGCACATCTTGTTTCCTAACATAAATAGTTTGTATACAATCCTCAACCTACAAACTTATTTTGATATACATAATCATGTGTTTTAAGTTTTGTGTTTTATCAAAACTTATTTTGGTATTGGAATTTATGACAAAAACTTTGATGTACATATGTTTCATGAATATAGGATTATGCTTCAAAATGTTTAAATATCATGTTTTTGTATTTGGAAGAGTTTTGGACAAAACGTATTTTTCATTCAAAATTCAAGTTTTAGAAAATACAGTTTTTGTTTTGGTAAAATGATAAGAGACAAAAATAGCTCATATTGATTGATATTTGAGCTAAACTTTTTGCCACATGTTTTTATATATCAATGCAAAATGATAAAACTATTTTTGGTGATTTTTAGGAGTGTTAAAAGATTTTTCAAAATATTTTTAAAACTATTTTTCTGTCCATTCCAGACTTCATCCAGTCGACTAAGTCTTCTGACAAGTCGACTTGGCTAGAAGTCGGTCGACCGGGTCGGTCGACCGACGTGCACAAATCTGTGCACGTTTGGAAGTCTTTGGACGGTCGACCGTCCCGGTCGACCGGTCTGAGAGCAGAGCTCTCTGTTTGTTTCGGTCGACCGGGCCTGTCGACCGTAGCCTGCAACGGCTATTTTCTTTGAACTAGCGGTCGACCAGGCCGGTCGACCGTACTAGCCGTTTGAACAGTAACGGCTAGTTTTCTGAGCTGGTTTATTTTTGTCTTTTCTCACTTAATTATGTTTAAGTGACATGTTTTGGTTCTAATACTTTCTGATTAGCCTTAAATATGTTTTATCTCCTAACCCTAGCCCTCTTCTATAAATAGAGTGTTTAGGTAGAGGTTGACAGTAGAAAAATTATCTAAATTTCCAAAAGTTTAAGGCTTTCAAAAAGACTTGGTTTCTTGATTTTTGTGCTGAAATTCTCTCTCATTTTCTGAAGTGCTTTCAAGAATTCTCTGATTTCATTTTCTTTTCTCCTTACACACAAGAGCTTCATTCGTACTCATTATTTCTCTAAGGACCTTTTTAAGGGAAGAGAATTTTGCAAGAGAGAGTTTGTGGTCTTTTGACTACTCAGAGATTGCTTGTACTTGAGATTGTGGAGTTGGGTACTCCGGTGTATTTGTGACATCTTTGTGATAGTGGAAGTGGTTGGAATCCTTCTGGGGAAGGCGGGGAAGTAAAGCTGGGTGCTCGAACCTCGATAACAAATCTCGGTGTTTGCGTTTGGTTTACTTGCTCTTAATCTTGCTCTATTTTCATTGCTCTTATTATTTGCTCTCTACATTCATTGCTATATTCACTTGCTTTGTGAGATTGTTGCTCCATAATTTTTAATTTGTGCATTGATTAGCATTATCACCTATTCACCCCCCTCTAGGTGATTTTCAATTGGTATCAGAGCTTGGACTCTAGGTTTTGGCTTAACATCCATAGAGAGATCCTTAAAATTTGTTAATCAACATTTGCATTCCATTTGTCATCACTAGTAAACATGGCCGATAACATCAAAACCCCTCCTAAATTTGATGGACTCAACTTCCCTATTTGGAAGGTTAGGATGACTATCTTTTTGCAATCCCTAGGTAGCTTAGTGGCTAAATCATTGACCAAACCCTATGTTGCACCCGATAGTGATGAGAGCACATGGACCGACTTCAACTTTAGAGAATATGAGGCTAACTCTAAGGTCCAAAATTCCCTCTTAACCGCCTTGAATGAGGATGACCTTACACGGGTAATTCATTGCCAATCCGCCTATGAGATTTGGCAACACTTATTGGTCACACACGAAGGGACTTCACATGTCAAGAGAGCTAAGATAGATCTCTTGAGGTCCCAATATGAGTCTTTTAAAATGATTGATGATGAATCTATTGATTGTATGATTACTCGATTTACTAAAATCACCAATGGTCTTTCTTCTTTAGGTGATGATATTTCCAATGATCAAAAGGTGCGGAAAGTGATTCGGGCTCTTCCTACATCATGGGAGATAAAGGCCACCACCTTGAAGGAATTAAACGACAAGGACGAGATGGACCTCATTAGTCTCATTGGGAACTTAAAGACCCATGAGATGGAAAAGAAAGCAAGAGAAGAGGCCGCTCCACTAAAGAAGAAATCCTTGGCCTTCAAGTCTTCATCCACTCTTGAAGACGATGAAGAAGATGAAGAAGAAGATGAGGAGCTATCACTACTTGTTCGCAATATGAAGAGAATGTACCGGAGGAACAAGCTCAACTTCTGAAGGAAATTTGAAGGCAAAGAGGAGAGGAAAATCATATGCTATAATTGCCGAAAGCCCGGACACATCATGGCGGATTGCCCGGAGTTCAAGAAGAAGATGACCTCCTCCTTCAAGCCAAAGAAATCGGAAGAAAAGAAAGCGTACAAGGCAACTTAGGATTCGGAAAGCGAGTCCGAGGAAGAGGCGGATGTAGCGAATATGTGTTTCATGGCAAACACACCAAAGGTAACCCCTCAACCTCTTGATGATGAAGATGATGAATTAAGTAAGGAAGTTCTTGCTCATGCCTTTGTTGAACTTTCCGAAACTTATGATAATAAGAAGATTGAATGTTATAGATTGCAAAAAGAAGTTGCATTTCAAAAATCAACTTGCTATGGTTTCTAAAGAAAAGGATGATATTTCTTCTAATCTTATTTCTATTCAAAATGAGTTTAATGCCTACAAGGTTTCTTGTAAAGGAAAATCTCCTATTGTTGATGAAAAAGAAATTTTCTCTCTAAAAACTAAAATGGTTGATTTTGAAAAAGTTTTGAAAGATTGTGCTTTTAACACTAAGAAACTTGAAGAAAAGTTTTCCAAAAAGTACACCTCTCATGCTAAAAATTCACATGCTCACACTACACATAACACTTCTCATGCTAAATCTTTTCATACTCACAACTCTCATGCTCACAAATCACACACTCACTATGCTTTTAAATATGGTAGAGTATATAGATGCACATATTGTGGTAAGAATGGACATTTAGCTAAATTTTGCTATGACCAAGTTAATAGATCAAATAATCTTGTTTGGGTTAATGAAACTAACCCTCTAGGACCCAAGAAAATGTGGGTACCAAAATCAAGTCCTAAATTATTTGATGTAGGTACACACCAAGGCTCCAAGACGTAGGGAGCGGTGGTACCTTGATGGTGGTTGTTCAAGACATATGACGTGGGATATCAATAACTTTACAACCCTATCAAGGTACGAGGAGGGTGGCTCCGTCACCTTCGGGGATGACTCCAAAGGCACTATCATCGGTATAGGTAACATTCAAATTGGTGATCTCCCATTATAGAAAATGTTGTACTTGTTGATGGTTTGAAACATAATTTGCTTAGTATTAGTCAATTTTGTGATCGTGGACTTAAAGTTGTTTTTGATGATACTTCTTGCAAGATTTTTGACATTAAATCCAATGATTGTATTCTTACCGGTTTTCGTGATGATAATGTTTATATTATTGACATGCTTAATGTGGAATGTTCTACTAAATGCTTAAATGTTTTTGATGAAAATTCTTGGCTTTGGCATAGAAGATTAGGACATGCATCTTTTGACCATCTTTCTAGGATTAATTCTAAGGATTTAGTGAAGAGTATACCTTGCTTGAAGTTTGAGAAAGACCGCATTTGTGGTGCGTGCCAACTTGGGAAACAAACCAAGTCTTCCTTCAAACCAATCAAGGATATCATGTCAACTAGGCCTTTAGAATTAATTCATATGGATCTTTTTGGACCTACTAAAACTAAGAGCTTAAATAGTAGTAGATTTGCATTGTTTTAGTTGATGATTTTTCCCGTTTCACTTGGGTTTTCTTCTTGGAACACAAAGATCAAACTTTCTCTCATTTCAAAATTTTTCGAAAAAGGGTTGAAAAAGAAAAGGTTTTCCGATTTTGAAAATAAGGAGTGATAGAGGTGGTGAGTTTGTTAACCAACTCTTCATGACTTATTGTGATGAAAAGGGAATTAAGCATGAAATGTCTTGTCCTAGAACTCCACAACAAAATGGAGTTGTAGAAAGGAAAAATAGAACACTTCAAGAGATGGCTAGGACAATGATAAGTGAGTATGACCTCCCTCATTATCTATGGGCCGAGGCCGTAAACACCGCATGCTATATATCAAATCGTATTTATTTATGTAAAAATTCTTCCAAAACATCTTTTGAAATGTATCATTCTAGAAAACCTAATGTTTCATATTTCAAAGTTTTTGGATGCAAGTGTTTTGTTTTGAACACTAAAGATAACTTGGGTAAATTTGATGCTAAGGCTTATGAAGCAATCTTTGTTGGATATTCTACAACTAGTAAAGCTTATAGAGTATTCAATAGATCTTCACTTACCATCGAAGAATCCATGCATGTTAAATTTGAAGAATCTAATGTGTTTGTTCAGAATGTTGTAGAGATTGAACCATTAGGTGAAGACATGGAGAGACTATCCTTGAAGGACTCACCCGCTCAAGATGATAAGCAAGAACCAATTGGTGACGTTCAAGAGGATAAAGAGGAAAGCTCTTAACCGCTTCCTAAAGCTTGGAGATATGCCACAAATCATCCCAAGGAGCTCATCTTAGGTGATGGATCTAAAGGGGTAACAACTCGCTCCAAACTCCATGACCTATGTGGTAATTTTGCTTTCATTTCTCATTTTGAACCCAAAAGCATCCTCGAAGCCGAGGCGGACTCATATTGGTTGCTAGCCATGCAAGAGGAACTCAATCAATTTGAGCGCAACCAAGTTTGGCACCTTATTCCTAGGCCCCACGATAGACCAATAATTGGTACTAAGTGGATCTTTAGAAACAAGATGGATGAGTCCGGAAATGTGATTAGGAATAAGGCTAGGTTAGTGGCCCAAGGTTACACTCAAGTTGAGGGAATTGACTTTGAGGAGACCTTTGCACCCGTAGCACGGCTTGAAGCCATACGGATGACACTAGCTTTTGCATCTTTCAAAAATTTTAAACTTTTTCAAATGGATGTGAAAAGTGCATTTTTGAATGGTTTTATAAATGAAGAAGTTTATGTTGCTCAACCTCCCGGTTTTGTTGATCATGTTCATCCCGATTTTGTTTTTAAACTTGATAAAGCTTTGTATGGATTGAAACAAGCTCCAAAAGCTTGGTATGAAAGGCTTTCTAGTTTTCTCATTTCAAATGATTTTATTAAAGGCAAAGTAGATACAACACTATTCACTAAGCATGTTGATAATGATATTTTAATTGTACAAATTTATGTTGATGATATAATTTTTGGTTCTACTAATGAGTTTTTATGCAAGGAATTTGAAAAGGTTATGCAATGTGAGTTTGAGATGTCTTCAATGGGTGAGCTTAATTTCTTTCTTGGACTCCAAATCAAGCAATTGCAAGATGGGAACTTCATATGTCAAGCCAAATACGCAAAGGAACTCGTAAAGAAGTTTGGACTTGAAGACTCAAAGGTTTGCAACACTCCCATGGCAACTACCACCAAGCTTGATAAGGATGACCAAGGTAAAAATGTTGATATTAAATTGTATAGAAGCATGATAGGTAGTCTTTTGTATTTGACGGCAAGTAGACCGGATATCATGTTTAGTGTGTGTCTTTGTGCTAGATTTCAATCGTGTCCCAAAGAGTCCCATCTTATTGCGGTAAAACGCATTATTCGTTATATTAAGGGAACGATTGGAATGGGTCTATGGTATCCGAAAATCGGAGATTTCTCAATGACGAGTTATTCGGATGCCGACTATGCGGGTTGTAGAGTAGATAGAAAGAGTACTAGTGGGACATGTCAATTTCTGGGTAATTGTCTTGTTTCATGGTCCTCTAGGAAACAAAATTCCGTAGCTCTCTCAACCGCCGAGGCGGAGTATGTTGCCGCGGGGGCTTGTTGTGCACAAGTCCTTTGGATGAAACATACTCTCCTTGATTATGATTTACATTATAACCATATAAAAATATTTTGTGATAATACTAGTACTATACATATGACAAAGAATGCAAATCAACATAGTAAGACCAAGCACATTGAGATTAGATATCACTTTCTTAGAGATCATTTTGAGAAAGGAGATATAGATATTGATTATGTTTCTACGGATTTGCAACTTGCCGATATTTCACTAAACCACTTGATTTTGCTAGATTTTCATTCATTTGTGGTGAACTTAATGTTTGTGTTATTGAATAAAATGTTTTCTTAACCCTTTTTGATGAATGACAAAAAGGGGGAGAATGAGTTTATGTATGGAAATATGAGCTCATATGGTTTTGGTTCCATATGAGTTTATATATGTTTTGAGTTTTTGATGTGTTTTCATGAATTCTTGTAATTTGAGTTTAAGTGTTTTGCAAGTGCTTTTGGTTTTTGGTTTCATGATGTTTACTTACAAATTAAAAGTTACATGGTTTTTCTTTGTTTAATATAGCATAATTTGAGGGGAGCTTTCTCCTCCCCTATACTTTTGTTTATAGCCTATTTGTTTTGTCATCATCAAAAAGGGGGAGATTGTTGGCCCAAAAGGTTACACTCTCCATTTGTTTAGAGTTTTGATGATAACAAAACAAATAAGTGCTATTTGGTACTAATTAGTTTGTTTAGATAAGTTTCAGGTTAGTACCATATTTGGAGGCCATTGCTTAGCTATTGCAAGAATTTCTAGGTTCATGAAGCAAAGAAGGCTTTTTGCACATCAAGGAAGGAACATAGAAGAGAAGACTCTAGCAAGGCATCGCATGGCTCAAGACTTCAAGATTGCTCAAGATAATTTATTAGATTTGTTTTTAATTTAGAATTTTGTTAAAGAATAGTGAATAGGTTTGAAGCTCTATCACACACGTTTTTGCGCACATCTTGTTTCCTAACATAAATAGTTTGTATACAATCCTCAACCTACAAACTTATTTTGATATATATAATCATGTGTTTTAAGTTTTGTGTTTTATCAAAACTTATTTTGGTATTGGAATTTATGACAAAAACTTTGATGTACATATGTTTCATGAATATAGGATTATGCTTCAAAATGTTTAAATATCATGTTTTTGTATTTGGAAGAGTTTTGGACAAAACGTATTTTTCATTCAAAATCCAAATTTTAGAAAATACAGTTTTTGTTTTTGGTAAAAATGATAAGAGACAAAAATAGCTCATATTGATTGATATTTGAGCTAAACTTTTTACCACATGTTTTTATATATCAATGCAAAATGATAAAACTATTTTTGGTGATCTTTAGGAGTGTTAAAAAATTTTTCAAAATATTTTTAAAACTATTTTTCTGTCCATTCCAGACTTCAACCAGTCGACTAAGTCTTCTGACAAGTCGACTTGGCTAGAAGTCGGTCGACCGGGTCGGTCGACCGACGTGCACAAATCTGTGCACGTTTGGAAGTCTTTGGACGGTCGACCGTCCCGGTCGACCGGTCTGAGAGCAGAGCTCTCTGTTTGTTTCGGTCGACCGGGCCTGTCGACCGTAGCCTGCAACGGCTATTTTCTTTGAACTAGCGGTCGACCGGGCCGGTCGACCGTACTAGCCGTTTGAACAGTAATGGCTAGTTTTCTGAGCTGGTTTATTTTTGTCTTTTTCTCACTTAATTATGTTTAAGTGACATATTTTGGTTCTAATACTTTCTGATTAGCTTTAAATATGTTTTATCTCCTAACCCTAGCCCTCTTCTATAAATAGGGGTGTTTAGGGAGAGGTTGACACTAGAAAAATTATCTAAATTTCCAAAAGTTTAAGGCTTTCAAAAAGACTTGGTTTCTTGGTTTTTGTGCTGAAATTCTCTCTCATTTTCTGAAGTGCTTTCAAGAATTCTCTGATTTCATTTTCTTTTCTCCTTACACACAAGAGCTTCATTCCTACTCATTATTTCTCTAAGGACCTTTTTAAGGAAGAGAATTTTGCAAGAGAGAGTTTGTGGTCTTTTGACTACTCAAAGATTGCTTGTACTTGAGATTGTGGAGTTGGGTACTCTGGTGTATTTGTGACATCTTTGTGATAGTGAAAGTGGTTGGAATCCTTCTGGGGAAGGCGGGGAAGTAGAGCTGGGTGCTCGAACCTCGATAACAAATCTCGGTGTTTGCGTTTGGTTTACTTGCTCTTAATTCTTGCTCTATTTCATTGCTCTTATTACTTGCTCTCTACATTCATTGCTATATTCACTTGCTTTGTGAGATTGTTGCTCCATAATTTTTAATTTGTGCATTGATTAGCATTATCACCTATTCACCCCCCTCTAGGTGATTTTCACTTCCAACATCCGAATCTCTCCCGGCATAATATAGATCCTTTTCGCCAAGGGAGGTGATGATGTTCCAAGCTACAAAAGCCGAGTCAATGTTAGAAACCCTAGATAAATATTCATCATTTAGGGACTCTTCAAAGCATAAAGGGCTTTTGCATTAGCCTCAAAATTCTTACCATTTAAACAATATGAATCATTAGTGATGGCAAGGTAAACATGAATACCTAGGGCCTTGAGGTACAAGGACATCTTAACCTTCCAAACTTGGATGTTAAGAATGTCAAAAGTGGGTGGTGACATGAAATCCATGGTGTGTGTACAAAAATAGTGATTAGCCTAAAAAGAGGATCTTTAACTCTAGGTTGTAAGACCCAAATTCAGAGTACTTGGCTCTGATACTAATTGAAAATTCACCTAGAGGGGGGGTGAATAGGTGATGGCTAATCTAATGGTCACTAAATGCGGAATTAAAAACTATTATGATGCAAACACAAAATCTTAAACTAAACACCACGTATAACACAAGAGTGTAGCCAAATTCCCCGTGAAGGGCTCTGGACTAACTCCTCAAGATTCCTCTAGATAAGAGTTGAGGTGCCGCGTTGGCTCTCTTGGTTGAATACAAGTGTTAGCAAACAATCCTCAAGCATATATCAATAAGCACACAATATATCAAGCACAATAGAAGCATGCAAGATATAAATAAGGAGATAGAGAGAGAGTGAGCAATCGCAAACACAAGGGATTTGTTTCGAGGTTCGAGCACCCTTACTCTACATCCCCGCCTTCACACTTGAAGGATTTCCACTATAATCGATCCCACCGGATCACTTGGTGCCGCAACACCTACAAGCTCTCGGACTCCCTAGTTCGTACACACCGCAAGCCCACCGGCTCGCCGAGGCCGCACCTCAAACACCGAGTTCCCACTAGAACCCGAAACACCGAGTCCCCACTAGGACCCGAAATAATGCGAACACACATGTCCGCCTCCTCAAAGTACAAAGTAGAACTTTGGTGATCACAAGTCTTGATCACCTAAAATCCTCTCACAACAAACTCCTATAGGAAGATATAGCAATGGATAGCTCAAGTGTTTGTGTGAGAAAAACTAGGATGGAAATTATGGAGGAAAACTCAAGAAATCTCTTTTAAACACTCTTGATAAAACTTCCTTTTGATAGGAAATATTTGCTCTCAATTTTGTGGAGAAAACTTCTTAATAGAGTAGTAAAAACTGGCTTGAAAACTCTCCAAAAATCTTAGAGAAAACAGCCCCCAAATGTCCCAATTTATAGAGGTAGAAAAACTAGCCGTTGGGGGTCTGATAGAGCTGTCGGTCGACCGGCGATCGACCGCCAACGGTCATTTTTCCGACCGTTGGGGCAGCGGTCGACCGCCCGGTCGATCGAGCCTCTGGAACAGAGAGCAGGGCTCTCTGCCGGTCGACCGGCCCTCCAGTGCTCAAAGGCGTTCACGTCTGTGCACGTCGGTCGACCGCCCGGTCGACCGACTTCAGAACTCGGTCGACCGGTTGGTCGACGGCTGAAGCCTGGAAACAGAATTAAGGGATTTAAAATGTTGGTCTTTTTGGCTCAAATAAAATCCCATAAAATACTGAAAAATCTACAAAAATAGTTTTAACACTTTACTTTGATAAACAAACATGCTTGCACAGAATCAAGGCATGTTATAAATAATTTGGACTATTTTTGTAACTTGAAAAAATTGGCGCAAATGAAAAACTGTATTTTCCAAAGTAGATTTTCCAAAACTTGTTTTTCTAAAAACTTCACCAAATACAAAAATAAGATATTTAAACTCATTTGAAGCATAGTGTGTATGGATATGATACACTACACAAACATGGTGAAACATCTATGTTTTTGACATTAAGCTCTAAAAACGGTTTTGGTTAAAACATGTACACTAGAATACCGAAAACCAAACCGATATTTTTCTAAAAGAAAACTCTTTTATAAAAACAAACTAAATCAAGAGTGTGTGTGTGTAATATATACTTGAGCAATCCACCAACTATTCTATCCTTTACATTTTATCTAAAAATAAAATCTTCTAAAAACAAACCTAGACCCAAGTCTTCATGAAGTCTTTACTTGAAGTCTTCCCATCTTCTTGACTTGGTCCAAACCGTGCTAGCTCCAAAACTTGACTTCAAATCCTTTGTTGAAGCTACACACCTACTAAGATCTTGAT
This sequence comes from Agave tequilana, assembly GCA_038442645.1. Taxonomy (NCBI): domain Eukaryota; kingdom Viridiplantae; phylum Streptophyta; class Magnoliopsida; order Asparagales; family Asparagaceae; genus Agave; species Agave tequilana. Next base: position 295,481 of record JAVJIF010004300.1, on the reverse strand, counting down.
CATAAATCTGTCACTAATTGAACACAAGATCATTAGTAAACATAACTACATGAGTTGATCATCATCAAAACTAGAGTGATGGGCCTTTGGGCCAACACGGAGGTGTTGAACGGGAGTACAACAATATGGCTTTGAATATTGATATCCAACCTTGAAGAAACCTCCTGGCACGGTCCCCTTCTTGTGCCATCATGTATGGTGCAAAGTGACTTACTCTTGTAAATTCTGCGGCATACTGATCCACGGTACGTCCTCCTTGATTCAAGTTGATGAATTATCGCTCCATCTCCGCTTTGGCAGTCATAGGAAAGAACTTTATTAAGAAACTCTCGCTGAATGTCTTCCAGTTGATGGGTGGAGCCAGCCTTTCCACTAAGTGGTCCACCAGATATGGGCGATGTCAGTAAGTTGGATGCTCACTACATCGACCCGGTTTTCCTTAGAAATTTTTGCGGCATTCAGCAGTTGCTCCGTCTTGATCAGCCACTGTTCCGCCTCTAGTGGTGTCTCATTTCCTGAGAAGTTACTTAGGTGCAACCTTCAAAAATCCGAGACGTTCCCCACCATAGTCGACGCATGGTCAGAGTTTGACCCCATTAGAGCATGCTCCGCAGTCTCCTGAGCCCTCGTCACTCCAGCCTGAAGTAGACCATTCTGATCCTGCTGCAATTCTAGCATGCATTTCAGAGTTTGAAGGATCTCCGTGTTCTCTGAGATTGGGTCGACTTGGGAGGAAGAGGGGACTTTTCTGTTTCAAGCCATGAGTGTCTGGAACAGATAGGGAATAGTTTAGAAGGGAATCTAAGGCACGAGTTTAGAGTGACGATGTGTATCTAGACAATTATAAATGCTTTTTCTTATATGTGAATCTGATTGTCTTTATATGGTTCGGAATTAAAATAAAACCTGGCTCTGATACCAACGAAACCATGTCACGCCCTGCTTCCCAAAATATAGAATACGGGTACATGACGATGGCCAGCAGATACTCACGAAGAGGGAAATCTCTTCCGTGAATACCTTAAGCTGTAGTAAATGAGTCAATTTCTCACACACATATTCAAAAGACAACCAGAAGTTTCATTTCACATAAAAGACATACATCTACAATAGTCTTTGTCTGGTACAAGATTGGAATCATAACAAAGCAGAAATAAAAGAAGATACAATTTTGGCATCGGGACATCATAACAAGATAAAATACAAAAATACGAAGATAAGAAACTAGGACTCACGCCTGGTAGTCTTCCTAGGTTCCTTCAAACAGTGGCTCGTCAGTCTCCTCAAGCTCTGATGCTGAAAAATCAAGGTCCGTCAGAAGCGGACCAATAAGTGCACACACGAGAAGAGGAAACAATAATATGAAAATGTGAAAGTAAAGAACAATATAAGTAGAGCACTGGAATCAATAAATAATAAATCTGATGATAATATAAACTGACAGGTAAGATACCAATGAGAGTAACAGAACAATCAGTTGAAATAAGGTCATATATGCATACTATGACATGTATATAATGAGCATGAAGCACCCTGGACGAGTAATGTCATATATCATAATCATCAGGTCATAAGATCACAAGATCACAAGTTAAGAACCATATGGCAAGTCCAGGAACATCATGTAATTAAGATTATCCATGCCACAAATGATAATTCTAAGTCTAGTATGTTTTATTATCCTAACTAATGCAGCTATCCTGTACCCCATCCCACATGACAACTACACATCAAACAAGTGATGCGTTAGTGGCTCCTGATAGTAGGAAGAAATAGTTCACTGTACTCAGGTATCATGTAACATGTAATAACAGGAGCGCGCATAAATAACAAGATCACGTGTGGCATCCAAACCCATAAGGGGTCGCCCTTCCAAGCACACCTCCATGGATTTCCCCGGCTACAGTCTCTCCCAATAACCCCGGCTTGGTTAATTTATTAATCAATAAAAATACAAGATAATGTGTGACTCAGCGTGACAGGATTAGGGACTAGTATCAAGAGAATTCAGTGTCAAGTTGTTTACATTACATATCAAAATTTTAGGAAAAATAGAACATGGTGACAATAATGAGTGACAAATGCATAATAGTATAAGTGATGTCAGTGTATTAGGATGTAAACATAATCATAAAATATTAATTATGATATAGGGTGACATCAACTTACTTGTACAATATTTACTAATTTATAGTCATACTTGAATGATCATTTATGTATCAAACATCCTATGCATGCATGTCTTACAATACATGTGATCAGAGAAGGATATGAAAATTGAGATCTGAAAGAAATTTACAAACTAACAAAGGAACACAAAGGAGAGAGAGTGTGTACTTGCCTGATGTTGTTGGAATCTGAATACCCGTAACTGCAACCAGCTCTGGGTAAAATTCGTGGCCTAAATATTATGTGACTTAATTAGAGACTTGACATGTTATTTATTCAGTGATAAGTTAAGTGATAATGTATTTTTTACTATTTATTATAATTTTGATTGGTTAATATTTCCAAATAATTTAATTTCTAAATTTATAGCAACTATTTAAAAGCATAATTTCATACTAAAATACATGCATAAACTAATAAATTGATGTATAATATTTACATATTACTGAATTATGAATTTCATATTTTTTATTGCTATTTAGAAATTTATTGATCATTTTTAAATAAAGTATCATAGAATAATAATTACAAAAATATTTAATTTCATGTTATTCTAACTAATATTACATCAAAATAATTTTACAGAGTTTCAAATTTAATTTGTGATTTTCTGTGAATTTTCTAAAATTTTCTGTGATTTTTTTGAATTAAAATAAACCTAAAAATCAATAAAAACTCAATAAAAGCTAAACGGGTCTGTTGCTACAGTAATTGGTTTGGGTCTGAGTTTACTATAGTAAAATGCTACAGTAATTTTCTACCTATTTTATTTATTTATTTCTTTTATTTTTCTTTTTCTTTTCCTTTCTTTCTTTTTTCTTTTTTTTATATTGGGTCGGGTTCGGGTCTGTAAAAACAGACCCGAACCCGGGTCTGTATAATCACAGACCGGACTGGGTCTGTGCCCAGCACAGACCCAGTCGGGTCTGGTCTGGGCCGACCAAGCCAGGCTGGGCCTGGCCTGGCTCGACCAGACCCAGGTCGGGTTTTGCTCAGCTAGGCCCGCCCTGGTGTGCACTGTGCTGTGCACAGTGCAGTGCACAACACAGTCCAGCCTTTTTATTTATTTTTTTGATTGAAAATAAATTTATAAAAATAAATTAAAAATTATGATAATTAGGAGCTATATTCTAGGTGTTTTACAAAATTTTATTGTGATTTTAGCATGTGTTTTACGTGGTGAAATTAAAGCTAACATGTAACGCATACTACGTGTTCGGTGAAATGCCACTACGAACTAAATTCTACGAAAATTCAAAATAAATACCTGGAACGATTCCCTTCAGTCTGAATCTTCCTCCCCTTGTCTAGCACTTCAGTATCTCGTCAAGTTTGAAAGAGGAAGAGATAGTGTAGTGAAAGAAAGAAAGAGAAGTTTAGGGTTTGCAAGTGACTTGAGATGGTGAGATATCCCTTTTATAGGCACCACACACACCCCTAAGCCCTCCTGAGAGTTAGGCTACGTGAAAGGAGTAGTGGGTTCAGTTTGGGTGAGTGGGAATGAGGGGGAGAAAGTGTGGGAGAAGTTAGAGAGAGTGAGGGAAGTTGGAGAAGATGGGGGGTGTTAAAGGGAGGTTTAAATAAATGAGCTTGGGCTTTTAGACCACACGCTAATGTGGCATAGTGTTGGAAGCTTGTAGGTTTGAATTAGAAGGTTAAGGGTTCAAAACTTAGAGGAATTATTATAGGGTTTTATTATTTTTTTTATTTTTATTTATTTTCATTTTTGCTTTTTCTTAACTCAATTAAATTCCTATTTAATTTAGAAAAATTCCAAAAAAATTCTTAAAATAACAAATAATATTTTAAGCATTATTGAGAAATCAGATTCATGAAATTCATCCCCAATTTTAAATTAAAATCTAGAAGTCGCCTAGAAATATGTGTAGAAAATCTGGTAGCATCTCCCTATACGAATCTAATGAATAAAGCGCTGAGTGCTAATCATGCCTACTAGGCGGAGTATAAGAGACCTGACAGTCTAAGCGCACTCCTCTTTTGAGGAAGTGGATGAGAGCCCGGAGGCTAAAATACACTCAGGGTCTAGGCGCACTCTTAGCAGCTACCACAAAACCCATAAGGGCGCAGGCCTAAAACCAATTGGGTAGCTAGCCGGAGAGTGGGCAGAAACCTAAAGTCGTTACAAGGATACCTGCATGAGATATTAGTATCACACCAGCATACATATAAATGTAAGAATATCTAAGTTACCGAGGAGTGGTGAAGCCCGGAGGCTGAGCAAGACATGAATAAGATCAGCGAGCAGACAAGCGAATAATCAAGTGGAGCTAGATAAGTTAGGATGAGGCTAACGCACCACGTTAAATGATATCACGCCCGGTGTAGTGCCGTTCACGGTGAAGTCACGATAACGTACAACAATCGCTCGCGGCGTAACTATACTCGGACGGAGTTAGCAATAGAGCGCTGAGCGCTAGGCTCACCTACCAAGCAGAGCATGAGAACCGGAGGCTGAACGCAACCAGAAGGTTGGGTATAGAAAGCTCGGAGGCTGAACGCAGCCCGAAGGCTGGGGTATAGTACCTGCAGAAGTGTTAGTGTCGAACACATGCATATAATAAAGCTGTAATAGATAACATCACAGGTATGACATTTGTACAGGAATGAAACTACACTAGTACAAGCATTCATCATTGGCATGATACATGTACAATCCTGGGCACTCAGCCACATACAAATATAAGGGCACATCTCAATACAATATATGAATACAAATGCAAATACATAATAAAATACAAGTCGACCCGACGAAGTGGGAAAACCCCAAAACGAGGCGAGAACACTCGCTTAAATCTCTAAAAATGCCATGAAATCCAGAATACTAGAAACTCGTGCAAACGCCATAATATATTAAAATATATATAAATTTTTTAGAGAAAAAGAAAATCTAGAGAGAAAAAGAGAGCTAGAGAGAGAAAATTCTAGAGAGAAAGAAAGAGATCTAGAGAGATGAGAATATGAGAGAGAGAGAGAGATAACAGAGAGAGGAAGGATGAGAGAGCAGGATAAAAGAGAGAGAGGAGGGAAAACAAGGGAGAAGGAAAGAGAGGGGGCTGTTGCCCCCTTCTGCTTACGGCTAGGGCCCCTGGCCTCAACCACGCGGCTAGATGGCGACCGGGAAGGGCAACGCCGTCAATTGCCAGCGCCGAATACCAGGGGTGGCCGCTGGCCACCCTAAGGGGAAAGAGAAAGGGGAAGGGAGGTGGGTTTGTGAAGATGGTGAAGGTGATGATGGGGATGAGATAACAGATTGAAAGTGGTGGTGATGAAATTGAAGGGAAAGGAGGAAGGAAGAGGTTATGGTGGTTGAGACTAAGGAGGAGGAAGAGTTAATTTGCGTTGTTGGTGGTGGATTTGGAGAAGGAAGAAGATGGTGAAAATAGAAATAGTGGGGAAAGGAGGAGATGGTGGAGGAAGGAGGAGAAGGTGGTGCTTTGGGGTTGTGGGAGGCCATCGCCAGCCTAGGGTCCCCACAAGTGATCGGTGTGGGCCTGGGGTGATTGTCGCCCAAAGAGAGAAGAAGAAGAAGAGAAAGAAGAAGAGAGGGGAGAAAGAAAGAAAGGAAAAGAAAAAAAGAAAAAAGAAAGGAGGGAGAGAGAGAGATAGATTGATAGAGTGTGATGGGAGGGGTATTGATGGGGGACTAGCCTATGTAGGGAGGAGTGGGTTGGCAGCTGATTGGATGGGGGAAAAGAAAGGAAAAGAAGAAAAGAAAGAAATGAAAGATTTTGAAAATAATAATATTTTAATAATGCCGGAAATATCGACTGTTCCAGAAAAATCCCAAAAAAATATTCAGAGGTAGAAAATATCATCCTGAGAAATAATATGAAATCGGTTTGCAAAAATAAAATTCTATTTTCAAAATAAAAATCCTGTAATCTACCAGCGATATTGGCCGACACCAAATCCGGTCGAGTTTTGATAAATTCAGAAAATTCTCCAAAAAATACATTAAGGTAGAAAATATGATTCTAAAAAGTAATATGAAAACAGATTTTAGAAATTCAACTCCATTTATAAATTAAAAATCCTAAAATCGATCAGCGGCACTAGTCGATACCGATTTTGAAGATTTTATAAATTAAATCGGAAAATTTCAGAAAATCATAAAAATCTAGAATATTGAAAAATTATGTTTGAAACTGAAATGGTCAAATCTGATTATTGAAAAAATAAAATCGAGCAATACACTAGGATTGGGTCCCCGGTTCAGACTAGGCTGACTCCTAGTCCACGAATCCGGATTCAATGCAAAACGATCACATAAATAATCATAAATTAAAAACAAATATAAGAAGTAAATAAAAAAATACGATCAAGAATTTGAATATATAACTAAGTATGTATTTCGGGAACGGGGTGTTACAAATCCACAACTAATCTATCCTTTTCATTTTATCCTAAAACAAAAATCTTAAACTTAGAAACTCTTTACTCAAGTCTTCTCTTAAAAAACTTCTTCTCCAAGTAGACTTGATCCAAACTTGATCCACATGAGCTAGACTTCTCTTTGAGTACTTGATACGATCTTGAAGCGCGAGCTCTTGAATCAACACGTGATAACTCCAAAATTAGACTTCAAATGTTTTGTTGAAGCTAAACACCGACTAAGATCTTGATGAATATTTGAACTTAATGAGCACAAGATCATTAGTACTATAACTCCATGAGTTAATCATCATCAAAACTAGGGTGATGGGCCTTTGGGCCAACAATCTCCCCCTTTTGATGATGACAAAGGTCATGAAGTTATATATGCATGGATTAAAGATAAGCTTCATAGAAACTTTTCCTTAACTCATGCATAGTAAAAATATATAGATATTCAATAAAGCTCGTGATACCAATCATAACAAATATATAGATATGCAATGTTAGCTCTAGGTACCAATATATCAAAACTTGATATCAAAACAAAATATATGCATAAATACAAATAAACATGCATATATAAATCTTAAATTTCTCTCTCCCTTTTTGTTAACTCATCAATAAAGGGGTAAAGAGATCAAGATAAAACTATATGTAATAAAAATCCATGAAGAGAAGAGACAGTTAGGAACTACCCCTGCATACATGCATTACATGAAGAAAGAGATGACTAGATCCTAACCCATATAAGCATAATATACAATGTATAAATGGAGATGTTAAGCTTCCCTACACACGTGTACCATATGAATAAAAGAGGTCAAACTCTTCTTTATATACTACACTCAACATGAATCTATATATAGAGGAGATGTTAAGCTCCCAATGCATATAAGCAATACATTTCAAAATAAATTTTGAAAAACACTTTAAAATAAATTTTGATACCATTTGTAAATATCAAAACAAATTCTGATAACCAATTGAACTAAATTTTGATACCAATTAACAAACCAAATTTTGATACCAATTTTGCAATATAGATGTCAATTGTAAACAATTGATACCAATATGAAAAATTTAAGCAATTTTTAAAATAAAATATTTTCTCAAAAAGAGTGAGAGTAAATACCAATTGAAAATATATGAAGAATTTTTCTCCTTTTTTTGGAATACCAAAGAAATCAATGCATAAGCTTGTATAAGATACCTATTGACATGAAGAACTAAATCAAGCTTAGCATAAAATAATTTATGCTATAAAATATATATGTATAGACATTGTTAACTTAACACAAGAAATCATATATATGTATGTACGATAATTGAAATACCAATTGAGATACGATGCATACCTATATAGAAAATAAATATGAGTATACAAAAATCAATATTCATGAGAAGTAAGTGTATAACTCATAACTATCCACCCTAACATGCAGATGTCAAAAGAGATATTCAATAAGACACACAAGACATGGAACCAATCGCCCTTGTAAGGAAGTTTTCAAAAATAATTTTAAAAAGTGATATAATATATGTTGAAAACTCTACCAATTGAAGAATAAAGAACTAGTTTAAAAGTAATTTTTAAAAAAAAATAGTATGAAATCCTTCAAGTAAGGAACAAAACATAATGTATATCCCATGAAAACTTACTAATTACACAAAAATTGACACTCAAAGATCTGTGAGACACATATATTCTCATGAATCAAAAATCATAAGTAAACTTAAACCATAGAGTTGACAAGCATCATGCAATAACCATAATCTTGGAAATAAGGCAAAGCTTAACTCATTAAAAAAATATGAAATTTCTTTTCATAAACATGAAATCCTAAAATATGAAAAAATTTGTTCACATCAAAAACTAAACAATCTTCATGGCATATGTATTTTTGTCAAAACTAAAATATACATATTTATCCAAACATGAAATGCGTCCTCAAAAGAGTATATGGCATTTAACATAAGTGACTCAATGATAGAACATGTATATCATATAACATTTTTTTATGAAAATATGTACAAAATAGGGAATAAAAGTGTAAATGTAAGAACCATCAAAACTAGGTTACACAAATACATGTAATTAGTACACATGAGCAATAAAGCACTCAAACACAATAATCAAGTATAGCTCTCTACTTGTACAAGTATAAATACAAGTTTTAATAAAAATTACATCTAAACATGAAGCACAAAATATCAAAAATAAAAGTGATCATTAGAGTAAATGTAAATACCATTACAACAAGGATATACATATATATCTAAATCATAGTGAGAACACAAAAATATAAATTCATATAAACATGAGAGTATCTCAAATACTATCTATTTATATCACATGTCTAATAAACATTGCATTTAAATATAATGAACATGAAAATCATGACATTCAAAAAAAAATCATCAATGAAAGCATGTAAACATAAATAAGAAGTTAGAGATAGTTACCAAACCGAATGAACTAATCTCTATATCTCCAAATCATGGTGGTCCTCCCACCAAAAGTCCTTGATAGCGATGCATCTAAGATATGTTCGTAAAGCTCCGATTGCATCTAATACTAAGGCACCAATTCTCTCACATTTTGTGAGAGCCCACACCTACATCAAAAATAAGTGGTGGAGATTTTGGTACCCATATTTTCTTTTTTGGGTCCATGAGGGTTAATAGCAATAGGAACCCAAACATTTTTATTTGTAAAATTTGAAGAATTTAATCTATCAAAATAAAAATTTTCAAGATGGCCTTTGCGGTCACAATGTGTACATATGTACACTCTAGCATACATGTGAGCATGGGTGTGAACATGGTGTGCATGAGATGTATGCCGTGGGGTATGTGCATAAACATGTGCAGCATATTTCTTGTGAAATATGGATCCCAATCTAGAATGATTAATAGCACATTTGCTCAAAGTGGAGTCCAAACAATCAATTTTATTTTTCAAAACATGAATCTCATTTTTATCAAAAGAGGATGCAACATTATTAGCATGAGAAACAAAATCCTCTTTCTTTTTGGAAATAGAAATCTTTTCTTTTTCTTTCAAAATATTTATCTTTGTCAATGAATTATTTTCATTTAAAGCCATGTCATTTTCTTTAGAAGTCAAAATAACTTGATTTTTCAAGGATTCATTTTCTTTTGAAACAATATCAAATTTATTTTAAAGAGAATTCTTTTTTTGAAACAAATTTTTTCTTTCAATCTTTTATTTTCAACTTTTAACAAATCATATTTTTCAAGAAGTTTTTGACAAGATAAAGCAAGGTCATCATATGGCACTTAATTATTATCATCAACCTCGAAATCGGAAGTTACCATAAGGAAGTCATCCCCTTGAACCATATAGCACATGTTGAAAGTAACACTTCCATCATCCGAGTCATTTTCCTTGTCATGTGGTGTTTGTTCACCAAGAGTGATGAGAGTATTCTATACTATAAAAGCTGAGTCAATGTTAGAAACTCAAAATAAATAATCATCATTTAGGGTGGACTTTAAAGCATGGATGACATTTGCATTAGCCTTAAGATACTTACCATTTGCAAAATATGAATCTTTTAATGATTGCAAGATAAACATGAATATCTAAAACTCTGAGGTACATAGACATCTTAACTTTTCAAGTTTGAAAGTTAAGAGTATCAAACATGGGAGGTGCAATAAAATCCATGTATGTGTAAGTAAATATTGTGATTAACAAAAATAGGATCTTTAACTCTAGGTTGTTAGACCCAAATCAAGAGCACTAAGCTCTGATACCAATTGTAAATCATCTAGAGGGGGTGAATAGATGATGTGCTAATCGAATACTAAATAATGCGAAATTAAAAACTATTATGTAAACTAAAATTACACACAACGTATAACCAAAGAGCGAAGCTGAATTCTCAGTAAAGGGCTCTGGACTTTCTACTCAAGATTCCTCTAGATTAAGAGTTAAGTGTAACGCCCCGATCCTGCGGGTACGGAGACGTTACTGCGACGTATATATGCAGGTCATAAATATCCTCACGTATATACGCTAAGCAACAGTACATGCAAGAATTAGAGTACGGAAGCATGTGGTGCATTATACATTACAACATATGAGTATAATTACAAAGTTATCACCAGATGTGATACAATATTACAATAATATTACATCACCGATAGGCGCAAATACGAGAATACAAAGAGATATACAAGAATGAACAGTACAAAACGCACTCACGAGTTTACAAAAGGAAAACTCGAGAGGCGCACATGGGGCCTGGAAGGATAGAGCTTCAGATGGTCTGCTGGAGATCCAAGCTACCGCTGCACCTCTAAGGTCAGCAACCAAGAGAATCCCCTAGCATCAAGCTTCAAGACCTGGACATGAGGATCTAGAGGAGTCAGAACTCTCCTAGCGAGTGGTGATGCGAATGCCAAGTGGTGTGCATAGATATGCATACATGTATCGATAAATCCAAGGCATAAACAAGCATAGAAAATCGTGTTGTGAGTACATGCATACAGGAAAAAGAGGGATATAGCAGGTGATATCCAGTAGAGAATACGCATGGTATCATAAGATAAGAGCAGGTAAAGAGACGAGAAGTAAAGTAGATAGGGCAACACCAGATATCTCTTAAACTAACATAAAACTGATAAAACTGAATAAAACTGATTACGAGTAAATCCGATTGTATAGGTTTAGGTCACGGCTCCATGAGATTAGTACCTCGAAGGAATAATCCAAACAAGGAAACCCTCATCTATATACCTTTACCCCATGTCACCGTGATCCGAGCATATATAACCCGAGTTACGAAACAACACAACAAATTGTATATTAGCATCCTATTATAATTGGGTTGTCTAAGTTCTAGGTTTTAATATGCGTCCCATTCCACATACTTCTACTTACAACTTATAGAGCAAGTTATTTGGAAACTGATGAAGTTCGACGAACCATGTTTAGGATGGGTCCCGTACAAGCCTGGGACAACAGTCCAGGAGTATCTGGTGCTGAGCCGGAACGTACCGCTAGGTACCGGGACTTATGTACGCCCGAATAGGAATAGAGTATCGCAGATTCCATAGAAATAGGCCTAGGTCGTGTGCATACTCGGCAGGAATAATCAGGAGTAGGGGTGCCAGCACACCCTACGGAATCCCTGATGGCCGCCAGGTGATCCCTCAAGTATGTGGCTACACGGACTCGATAAGACCACCATAAACATGACTATTTAGGACCCATCAGTTTCCCCCGAACCGGGTGCAAGTTATCTTATTGTAATTTATTATGTAATTATCAATTTACGGGAAGAGCAGGAGTAGGACGTGATTAGGAACTCAGGAGTACAAGTATAATAGGAGTACAGGTCACTGTATATAATATAGGATAACAGGTTACTGTACATAATACAGGATAACGAGGCATGATTCTCACAAATGTGATAATCATAGGTCAAGTATTAATATGATAGGTGATAAGTAGTAGCGTGACAGGTGTCAGGTGATAACACATCAATTGTTAAGTGATACAGATAGGTGTATGTCAAGCGTTAACGTAACAAGTATGTACATGGCAAGTAATAGAGTAATAGCTGAGCATAATCAAGCAGAGCTGAGTAAGCTGGAGGTATGGACGGCAAACAGTGTTTAACACTAGAGCGCCTGGTGAGGTTACCGGGACGACTCGGCTTAAAGTGCGAGTAGAAAATCCGGCAGCATCTCGCCTAGACGAATCTAGTGATAAAGCGCTGAGCGCTAAGCATGCCTACCAGGCGGAGCTGAAAGACTTGACGGTTTGAGCGCACTTCTCTTTCAAGATAGTGGGCGAGAGTTCAGAGGCTAAAGTACGCTCGGGGTCTAAGCGCACTCTCGGTAGCTCCACGAAACCCGTAAGGGTACAGGCATAAAACCAATTGGATAACCAGACGGGAGTGGGTAGAAACCCAGAATTGGTACAAGAGTACCTGCGATGTTAGTACCACGCAAGCATGTTATATCATAATAATAGCTAATCTACCATAGAGTAGTAAAGCCTGAAGGCTGAGTAGAGAACCCAAAAGCTGAAGGGCCTGGAGACCAAGTATTAAGCCCAGAGGCTGAAGGGCCCGGAGGCCAAGTATGAAACCCGAAGACAAAGACCACGAAGGGTCGACCATGCATAGTATAAGGTACATCACAGGCATGATATATGTACAAGAATTAAACTATCCTAATACAAGCAGTCGTCACAGGCATATACATGTCTAGTCATTGGCACTCGGCCACATACAAATACAAGAACACAACCCAATATAAAATACATTTAAATACGAAATAAATACACGTCGACCCGACGAAGCGGGCAAAACCAAATGGAGGCGAGGATACTCGCCTAAATCTCCAGAAAAGCCAAAAACTCTGAAATCCCTGGAACTTGCGCACGCGCCTAAATATAATAAATAAATCTATATATTTTTAGAGAGAGAAAGAGAAGAGGAGAGAGAAGAGAGAGAAAGAGTTAAAGAGAGAAAGTCTATAGAGAGAAAGAGTGAGAGCTAGAGAGAGAAAAGATTTTAAGAGAGAAAGAGAGATTTAAAGAAGGAAAATCTAGAGAAAGAAAGAGGGAGTTAGAGAGAGAAAGAGAGAACTAGAGAGAGAAATCTAGAGGGGAGGAAGAGGGCTAGAGAGAAAGAGATGATGAGAGAGAGAGGAAAGAGAAAGAGCGAGAGAGGGACTGTTGAGAGAGAGTCTGCATAGAGAGAGAGAGAGCTGGAGACAGAGAGAGTTAGCTAGAGAGAGGAACCAGGAGAGAGAGAGAGAGAGAGAGAGAGTACAGGGGGGCAGAGGGGTTGCTGCCCCCTCTCCGCACACGGCCTGGCTCAGCCAGGCCGTGGCCCTCCCCAGCCTGGCCGTGCTTGTGCGGCCAGGGGAGTTCATCAGAGGCAGCGCCGGCCGCCATGGCCGGCGCAGGTCTGGGGGGGCCACCGGCCACCCCAAAAGAGAGAGGAAATGGAGGGGCTAGGGCTGCTCACGCAGCCCCCCGTTCAAGGAGGGACCACAGCCCTCGTAGGCCCAAAGGGCCTGGCTGGCAATGGCCTAGGCCGTCGGTGGCGCCCAAAGAGAAGGGAGAGAGAAAGAGGGAAAGGAAGGGAAAGGAAAAAGGGAAAGAAGAAGTAAAGGAAGAGGAAAAGGAAAAGAAAAAAAAGGAAGAAGAAAAAGGGAAAGAGATGAATGAGGGGAGCTCACCGGAGTTAAGAGGGGCTCCTCGCCGACGACGATGGCCGGAGCACCGGAGTTGGGCTCAGTTGGGGCGTCGGCCAAAATGGAGGAGGTGAAGAAGAGAATGGAGAAGAAGAGAAGAAAGAAAGAAAATAAAAGGAAAAAAGAAAAAGAAAAAGAAAAAGGTGGAGTGATGGATGGAGGTGATAGATGGGAGAGGGATTTAATGAAGGGGATGAGGTGGCGGATGGTGAAGTCGGTGGAAAGAAAAGGAAAAGAAAGAAAGAAAGAAAGGAAGAAAAGAGAAGATTCAAAAAAATAATAGTATAATAATAAGGTCGGGAAATATCGACTGTTCCAGAAAAATCCCCAAAAATATTCAGAGATAGAAAAAATCATCCTGAGGAATAATACAAAATTAGTTTTCAGAAATAAAATCCCATTTTCTAATTAAAAATCCTGAAGTCAACTGTCGATACTGGTCTACACCTGGTCGGCCAGATTTTGATAAATTCTAAAAATTTCCAGAAAATGCATGAAAGAAGAAAATATGATTCTAATAAGCAATATGAAAACTGAATCTAGAAATTTAATTTTAATTGTAAACCAAAAATCCTGGAATCAACCAGCGATACTAGCCGATACCAAATCCAGTGGAATTTTGATAAATTTAGAAAATTTTCAGAAAAAGTATTAAGATAGAAAATGTTATTTTAAGAAATAATATGAAAGCCACTTCTTAAAATTCAACTCCGTTTGTAAATTAAAAATCTGAGAATCGATCAGCGGTACTGGTTGACACCGGTTTTAAAGATTTTCTTTTAAATTCAGGAAATTTTCAGAAAATCATAGAAAATCTAGAATATTGGGAAACGATGTCTAAAATTGAAATCAGTCAAATCTGAATACTAGAAAGACCAAATTGAGAAATACTCTAGGATTGGGTCCTCGGTTCCGACTAGGGCTGACTCCGAGTCCACGAATCCCGGATCCTAAAGTAAACGATCATATAACTAATTCATAATACAAAACAAATACAGAAAGTAAATAAAAAAAGTATGACTGAAAAATCTAAATACGTAATTAAGTACGTATTCCGGGAACAGGGTGTTACATTCCATCCACCTTACAAAAATTACGTCCTCTCAATTTCGATAAGGGGTAAAATGAACACAAAGAGGACAAGGACGGGTATTATACCAATCAAGATATGAATCACTACAAGTAGGGCTCTCAAGTCGACTGAACAATAATCAGAATATAGACATCTTCTGCATTTACTGCTGTATAGATCTTCGAAGGATGCTGAATAATACTGACCTGATAACACTACTTTGTAGTAGAATTCCAGCTGTACTGCATACTCAGTATCACTCCGAGAATGAGCCAGAATACCGAAGATAAAGAAAACTTTGATAATACTGAGCATAATAAAGAAGTCCGATAATTAAGAATTTCGAATACCGGGCGTCGATCATTCTGATAGATGTAGCCAAGGATAGAGAATAACCGTAGAAAAACCCGAATACCAACTTCTAAAAAATAACCCGATCGTGGATCAAATACCCGAGCTTCATAGAGTTGGCCGAAGAGATCAGATAATAGCTCCATTCAGAACCAACTGCTACCTCTCTAGTCTATCCATATCTTAAGTTGGTATAAAGGCTTCGAAAAACCAAAACAGTGGAAAGATGGAAAGGATTAGGGATTAAAGGAAGGATGATCAAGAAAAATAAATAACTCTGTACTTGTAGTTGGACTGTATAACTAGGACTCATGCAATTCCAGTTGTAAATTTCTTTACCATTAATTTATCGTCTGGACGTACTGAGGATGTGAGAGCCTAGGCTCTGATACCATCCTGTAACGCCCCGATCCCGCGGGTACGGAGACGTTACTGTGACGTATATACGCAGGTCAGAAATACCCTCACGTATATACGCTAAGGAACAATACAGGCAAGAATCAGAGTACGAAAGCATGTGGCGCATTATACATTCCAATATATGAGTATAATTATAAAGTTATCACCAGAAGTGATACAATATTACATTAATATTACATCACCGATAGGCGCAAATGCGAGAATACAAAGAGATGTACAAGAATGAACAGTACAAAATGCACTCACGAGTTTACAAAAGGAAAACTCGAGAGGCGCACAGGGGGCCTGGAAGGATAGAGCTTAAGATGGTCTGCTGGAGATCCAACCTACCGCTGCACCTCTCAGGTCAGCAATCAAGAGAATCCCCTAGATCCAAGCTCCAAGACCTGGGCATGAGGATCTAGAGGAGTCAGAACTCCCCTAGCGAGTGGTGATGCGAACGCCAAGTGGTGTGCATAGATAAGCATACGTGTATCGATAAATCTAAGGCATAAACATGCATAGAAAATCATGTTGTGAGTACATGCATACAGGAACAAGAGGGATATACCAGGTGACATCCAGTAGAGAATACACATGGTATAATAAGATAAGAGCAGGTAAAGAGACGAGAAGTAAAGTAGATAGGGCAACACCAGATATCTCTTAAACTAACATAAAACTGATAAAACCGAATAAAACTAATTACGAGCAAATCCGATTGTATAGGTTTAGGTCACGGCTCCATGAGATTAGTACCTCGAAGGAATAATCCAAATAAGGAAACCCTCATCTATATACTTTTACCCCATGTCACCGTTATCCGAGCATATATAACCCGAGTTACGAAACAACACAACAAATTGTATATTAGCATCCTATTATAATTGGGCTGTCTAAGTTGTAGGTTTTAATATGCGTCCCATTCCACATACTTCTACTTACAACTTATAGAGCAAGTTATTTGGAAACTGATGAAGTTCGACGAACCATGTTTAGGATGGGTCCTGTACAAGCCTGGGACAACAGTCCAGGAGTATCTGGTGCTGAGCCGGAACGTACCGCTAGGTACCGGGACTTATGTACGCCCGAATAGGAATAGAGTATCGCAGATTCCATAAAAATAGGCTTAGGTCGCGTGCATACTCGGCAGGAATAATCAGGAGTAGGGGTGCCAGCACACCCTACGGATCCCTGATGGCCGCCAGGTGATCCCTCAAGTATGTGGCCACACGGACTCGATAAGACCACCATAAACATGACTATTTAGGACCCATCAGTTTTCCCCGAACCGGGTGCAAGTTGTCTTATTGTAATTTATTATGTAATTATCAATTTACGGGAAGAGCAGGAGCAGGACGTGATCAGGAACTCAGGAGTACAAGTATAATAGGAGTATAGGTCACTGTATATAATATAGGATAACAGGTTACTGTACATAATACAGGATAACAAGGCATGATTCTCACAAATGTGATAATCATAGGTCAAGTATTAATATGATAGGTGATAAGTAGTAGCGTGACAGGTGTCAAGTGGTAACACATCAATGTTAAGTGATACAGACAGGTGTATGTCAAGCGTTAACGTAACAAGTATGTACATGGCAAGTAATAGAGTAATAGCTGAGCATAATCAAGCGGAGCTGAGCAAGCTGGAGGTATGGACAGCAAACAGTGTTTAACACTAGAGCGCCTGGTGAGGTTACCGGGACGACTCGGCTTAAAGTGCGAGTAGAAAATCCGGCAGCATCTCGCCTAGACGAATCTAGTGATAAAGCGCTGAGCGCTAAGCATGCCTACCAGGCGGAGCTGAAAGACTTGACGGTTTGAGCGCACTTCTCTTTCAAGATAGTGGGCAAGAGTCCAGAGGCTAAAGTACGCTCGGGTTCTAAGCGCACTCTCGGTAGCTCCACGAAACCCGTAAGGGTACAGGCATACAACCAATTGGATAGCCAGATGGGAGTGGGCAGAAACCCAGAGTTGGTATAAGAGTACCTACGATATTAGTACCATTCAAGCATGTTATATTGTAATAATAGCTAATCTACCATAGATTAGTAAAGCCTGAAGGCTGAGTAGAGAGCCTGAAAGCTGAAGGGCCCGGAGGCCAAGTATGAAGCCCGGAGGCTAAAGGGCCCGGAGTCCAAGTATGAAACCCGAAAACAAACGACCACGAAGGATCGGCCACGCATAGTATAAGGTACATCACAGGCATGATATATGTACAAGAATTAAACTACCCTAATACAAGCAGTCGTCACAGGCATATACATGTCCAGTCATTGGTACTCGACCACATGCAGATACAAAGATACAGCCCAATACAAAATACATTTAAATACGAAATAAATACACGTCAAACCGACGAAGCGAGGAAAACCAAATGAAGGCGAGTACGCCTAAATCTCCAGAAAAGCCTAAAACTCTGAAATCCCCGGAACTTGCGCACGCGCCTAAATATAATAAATAAATCTATATATTTTTAGAGAGAGAAAGAGAAGAGGAGAGAGAGAAGAGAGAGAAAGAGTTAGAGAGAGAAAGTCTAGAGAAAGAAAGAGTCAGAGCTAGAGAGAAAAAGATTTTAAGAGAGAAAGAGAGATTTAGAGAAGGAAAATCTAGACAGAGAAAGAGGGAGTTAGAGAGAGACTAAAGAGAGTAGGAGAGAACTAGAGAGAGAAATCTAGAGGGGAGAAAGAGGGCTAGAGAAAGAGATGATGAGAGAGAGAGAGAGAGGGACTGTAGAGAGAGTCTGCACACACAGAGGGAGAGAGCTGGAGACAGAGAGAGTTAGCTATAGAGAGAGGAACCAGGAGAGAGAGAGTACAGGGGGGCAGAGGGGCTGCTGCCCCCTTCTCCGCGCACGGCCTGACTCAGCCAGGCCGTGGCCCTCCCCAGCCTGGCCGCGCTTGTGCGACCAAGGGAGTTCATCGGGGGTGGCTGCCGGCCACCCAAAAGAGAGAGAAAATGGAGGGGCTGGGGCTGCTCACACAGCCCCCATTCAAGGAGGGCCCATGACCCTCGTGGGCCCAGGGGGCTTGGCTGGCCCTCTATCGGCCAGAGGTTGGCTGGCGGCGGCCCAGGCCGCCGGCGGTGCCCAAAGAGAAGGGGAGAGAGAAAGAGGGAAAGGAAGGAAAGGAAAAAGTGAAAGAAGAAGAAAAGGAAGAGGAAAATAAAAAGAAAAAGAAAGGAAGAAGAAAAAGGGAAAGAGATGAAGGAGGGGAGCTCGCCGGCGTTGAAAGGGGCTCCTCATTGACGACGGTGGCTGGAGCGCCAGAGTTGGGCTCGGTTGGGGCGTCGGCCAAAATGGAGGAGGAGAAGAAGAGAGTTGAGAAGAAGAGAAGAAAGAAAGAAAAGAAAAGGAAAAGGAAAAAGAAAAAGAAAAAGAAAAAGGTGGAGTGATGGATGGAGGTGATAGATGGGAGAGGGATTTAATGAAGGGGGTGAGGTAGCGGATGGTGAAGTCGGTGGAAAGAAAAGGAAAAGAATGAAAGAAAGAATGGAAGAAAAGAGAAGATTCAAAAAAATAGTAATATAATAATAAGGTCAGGAAATATCGACTGTTCCAGAAAAATCCCCAAAAATATCCAGAGGTAGAAAACATCATCCTGAGGAATAATACGAAATCAGTTTTTAGAAATAAAATTCCATTTTCTAATTAAAAATTTTGAAGTCAACCGTCGATACTGGTCTATACCGCCAGATTTTGATAAATTCTGGAAATTCTCAGAAAATGCATGAAAGAAGAAAATATGATACTAAGAAGCAATATGAAAACAGAATCTAGAAATTCAATTTCGATTGTAAACTAAAAATCCTGGAATCAACCAGCGATATTAGCCGACACCAAATCCGGTGGAATTTTGATAAATTTAGAAAATTCTCAGAAAAAGTATTTAGATAGAAAATATGATTTTAAGAAATAATGTGAAAGCCACTTATTAAAATTCTACTCTGTTTGTAAATTAAAATTCGAGAATCGATCAGCAGTACTGGTCAACACCGGTTTTGAAGATTTTCATTTAAATTCAGAAAATTTTCAGAAAATCATAGAAAATCTAGAATATTGGAAAATGATGTCTAAAACTAAAATCATTCAAATCTGAATACCAGAAAGACCAAATCGAGAAATACTCTGGATTGGGTCCTTAGTGCCGACTAGGGCTGACTCCGAGTCCACGAATCCCGGATCCTAAAGCAAACGATCATATAACTAATTCATAATACAAAACAAATACAGAAAGTAAATTGAAAAAATACGACTGAAAAATCTGAATACGCAACTAAGTACGTACTCCGGGAACGGGGTGTTACATTAAGGTACTACTATAGCTCTCTTGGTTGAATACTAGTGTGAGCATAATATCAAGCATGTAGAGTATGAACAATAATAACAATGCTAGAAATAAAACAACCAAGCAAGTATATCCATTTAGCACAAGTAATATCAAGTAAATAGAGATATGGACAATAAAGAACATGCAAGATATTAAACACAGGTGAGTGAGAGAGAGATGAGCAATCACAAATACGGGAGAATTATTTCAAGGTTCAAGCCACTTGCTCTACGTCTCCGCCTTCACTGTAATGAAAGATTTCCACTATAATTGATCCTGCAAGATCACTCGGTGCCTCAATGCCTACAACAAGCTCCCTCAAGACGTAAGTCCCTCACTTGTTCCCGCAAGAACAATACACAACACGAACCCAGAAGTTTGACGAGGCCGCAACCTCCAACTTCTCCAAATACAAATTTGAACATTTGGTGATCTCTTCACTTGATCACCAACAAACACTCTCACAACAAGGATTCTATAGGATGGATATAGCGATGGAAAATCTCATACTTGTGTGAAAAAACAAGATAGATTGAAGAGGTGAAAAACACAAGAAAGCCCTTTTGAAAATCAAGATAAACACTCTTGATAAACTCTCTCTTTGATATGAAAATTAAGCTCAAAAACTTGTAGAGAAACTCTATATACGAGCTCGTAAAAACACTTGGAAAAATCTTATATAAAACTGGTGTAATGCCCCGGCCCCGAGGGTACAGAGACGTTACTGTGACGTATACAGGTAGGTTGAAAATACCCTCACATATATATGCTAAGCATCAGTATAGACAAGAATCAGAGTATGAAAGTACGTGGTGCATTATACATTCCAACATATGAGTATAATTACAAAGTTAGCACAAGATGTGACACAATATTATAAGAATATTATATTACCGATATGGCACAAATGCGAGAATACAAAAGATTTACAATAGTGAAGTGTACAAAAGAAGGCTCAGAGTCATAACAGGAAAACTTTAGAGCCGAGCAGGGGGTTTGGATGGATGAGGCTTCAGACGGTTTACCGATGATCCACGCTTTTACTGCGTCACTTTGATCAGCATTAGGGAGAATCCACTAGCTCCAAGCTCTAAAATCTGAGCATGAGGATGTTGACACTCTAAAAAAGATAATGTCTAAACTTGTTGACATTTACAAAAGACAAGCTGACGACCAGTTCTGTACCCATCTCCGAGGGACAAAGCAGTAACTTGGACTTTACTGATCTAGTGAAGCAGACAGTGAGCCCAGATTGTCTCTGAACAGACCTAAGCAGGTCTAAAATGCTAAGATAGCTCAACACTTAGCGTCGCATGAGCCCAAGGGGATAGCCTCGCCTGAGAGGCTAAGTTTGTCCAACTTCGCCTTGAAGCCATTCAAAGCTCTATCGGAGAGCTAACTTATAGCTTCGCCTGAAGTGCTCAGTTAACACCGCAGAGAGTTAGATTCGCTCGAAGTCACACGCAACCGCGCAGAAGGATGTTCGGTAGCTTCGCCACAGATGTTTATCCAGCTTCGCTGAAGAGATTTCTTCTAACTTTGCCAGATACTTCTTCCAGTTCCACTGCGAGCTTGACGTGGCAGCTCTGCTGCGGGTCTGTCATGGTTAACCTTTGACCAATTAAATCTCCAGATGAGATCAAATCTTCAAGATCAAATCTAATCAAGATCAAATCTGAGATCAAATTTGGTTGTTGTTTACCGTAATCTCATGACTCTCCTAAAACAAGTAAGAAGATTAGGGGAGATCTTTCAATTATTTGGAAAGAATCAAAACAGATCAGGAGATTACGCTACCTGCTATTCCTAGCTTCGCAGAAGCCGATTCTAGCCTCGTAGCAAGGCTACTTTCTAGATTTAAACAGAGTGACTCAATCTGTTTTCAGATTTTCAAGGGACAATTATACCCCTGCTCTCCCTATAAATAGCCCACTAGGGGTACACGGAGAGGGACGGCACGCAAGAGGCGCATAAACACACGCACACAGAGAGAGAGAGAGAGAGAGAGAGACGGCTAAACAGAGACCTATTTCTTGCTTCCAAGAATTCAGAGAATTACTTCTCTAATCAGAGCGCGGATACCCTAATACCTTCCTTCTTCTCAAGGAATTTCCGGAACCAGGCGAGAAGAAATTACCAAGTGGAGGCGGTTTTGAGAAGTAACAAGAGGGTTCTACCAACCTTCTGTTCTCCGATTCCCCGAACCAGGCGAGAAGGGAATCTCATCGATCGCATCGTCAAAGGGACAAAGTGGTCGCGCGCTGACCAGACTCCTATCAGCACACTTCTCCAAAATCTCAGAGGAGATCTAATTGTAATCTTTTTAGAATACTTGTAATTTGGCTCCTCGACCCCTTTTTGTAAGTTTTTCCCTTTGCTAAATCTATGGAAAACAATCTGGCGACTCTGCTGGGGAATGATATCTCCACTGTTGAGAATCAAGTGTCACAATGCGACGAACAGACCTTCGGGTTTATCTCTGAATTCAAGGAAGCCGGTGTGGCCAGAGCCCCTCTGGCTAAGTCTTCAAAGCAAGTCTCTATGGAGACAGATGAGGCTCTTTGCGAGCCTACCACGGTCCTCTGGCGCAACAAGAAAGCAGGCCCATAATGCAAGGGTCAAAATCTTCAGCCTGTCACCTTCAAAAACCTAGTCATTCACTTCGACCAAGGAAAATTCGAAGAACTCCTCTCTGGGGGTGGTCCAATGCTTCATGCACGGAAGCATAGAAAGGTCTCCATGGCCAAGGATTCGGAGCAGAAACCGGAAGCAGAATCCTTCCAACACCCCTCAGCCTCGTGTGTGTCTAGTCAGGTTCCCTGCGAACCTAGGTCTCCTCTTTCAAAGCAGATGTGGAGACCAAAGCAGAAGGCTATGTATGAAGCCTCAAGTGTAGCTATGTCACAAGCCCGTCTCTCTCAAAAAGGCAAGATGCCTGCCTGTTTCGTCAAGACTGTAAGCCGCGAAGTCACGATGACTATGCCTTCGCCTAATTCAGGGGCAGTAACTCCTTGCGCCAGCCTCGTTCTCAGGAACGAAGCTACTGTACCTCAGGGCACGAATGATGTTGATCGGCAAAAAGTAAGTATTAAAATAAGAGAAGGAAGTGTGGGTTGATGTTACTGCTTTTGCGATTCTTCCGTAGTAGCGAAGTGGCTATACGGGTTGTATCCACAAAGAGGGAGAGCGATGGAAGCTTGATGCGGCTTCAAAGTTCAAGAAGAAAGAAAGTTCTTGTTTCCAAATAAAGAATTGAAAAGTGAAAACAAGTTGTTTTAAGAATTGTTGGAAAATGTTTTGGTGGTTTGTAAAAGTGATTTTTTCTTAGTTGTAAAAATGCATGGCTAACTTTCTACTAAGTGCTCCCACTAATTTCTAACTTTTGGAAGATAGCCTCACGATGGATCATAGGCGAACACAACCCTTGTGCATTGGAACTATTCACGTGGAAATCGAGTGAAATTTCTTCCTATAACTTTATTTTACACGACAAAAACTCAGACATTCCCATATCAAGATCCAATAGAAGGCGAGAATACGGGAAGACACGAGTGCACTAATGATATCGGCAAAGTTAAAAGGAAAGTCTCTAACTTACAGCAACAAGCAAAGTACAAAACCCATAGATCATCAAAAAAACCATTTAAGTATGAAATATAAGAAGGCAAATACTTGTAGGTAAGTTAGAGTTAGAACCCTCGTCTTAAGATGCCATAGCTCTCGTTTGCACAAGGCTTGTTTGACACTATTAACTCATGCGGGTTATCAATCAAGTAGTTAGAGATTAGTGGGTTAGTAGTTTGTTAGCCATGCTATGGAAAAGTTAGTTAGCCATAAAAGTAAAAGAAACAATAAAGGAAAAGAAGAGGAAGGGAGTTACACTACAACAAGAAACAATAAAAAGAAGAAGTAAAGAGCAATGAGTTTACACTACAACAATGAAGTAAAAGCAAAGGAAAGCACAAGTAAATTGAAAGAAGGAAGAGAAGTAGTACTTGTATTAGCTTGTCACCCTTCAAATACAACACTTACACACTGTAATATCCCTAATCTATACTACTGTATTTTATTCAAATATTTATTTTTAATTACTGAGTATTTTTATTTAATCAAGTTGATTTATTAGTTTTCCTGAGATTATTATTATTAAGTATGGAAATTATTTTTGTGATTGGTATTACTTATTTTTAATATTTACATTTGGACTAATCATGGTGGTGGTAGTGTTCTTCTTGTTAGCCTCTCACCCTATTTACCCGTTACCCGTTTGGATTCTGTAACATATTAGATCCGTTCCTAATCCTACCCGTTAGCATATTCACTCATCTATTGGATCCCAACTCATTAGCATGCCCTATAGCCCAATACCCAATTATCTAATTGGATCCTAATCTAGTACTACTCGCAAACCCTATAACCCATCCTATATAAACCCTCTTTTGTTAACTCTAACCTAAACCCAAGACCTAAATCCTATCAACAGCCGCACCCCTTTTCCTTGGCTGCTTCCTGCGCAACCCACAGCACCAGGAGCCCCCAATCCTTCCCCCGCATTGCTGCCGCCCACCACCACCACCTGTGGCCGCCTTCATATCCTGTAGCACCCCAGATCTGTGCAGCAGCGGGTCCCCAAGATGCTGCCCCATCTTCCCCAGGCCACGGCAGCCAGGCTCCCTCCAGCGAGCGCCTCCTTCTTTCCCTGGCGCAGACAACAGCAGGGCCCCTTGCTGCATCCACGCCATCACCAGGATCCCTCTCCGGCAGCCTCCTCCGCGTGGCGTGATCACCTCCAGTCGGATCCAGCGAGCCCAGCAGCCTGCAGACATGCTGACAACTCCAGCACAGCCCTTGCCGCATCCCCTGTTCCGTGGCCGACCCCTCTGCAGGCCCCCGTCCAGATCTGCGCCAACGACAGCCCAGATCAGCGACCGCGGCAGCGAGCGAGCAGCGATTTCTCCCGATCCACGCCAGCCCGTCGCCGGAGACCAGCACGGTGACCTTCTCCAGTGTCTTGGCCACCCTCCTGTGCAGTCCGTTGGCGAGGAACCACACCACAGCGACCGTGGCAGCGACTCGCCCGGCGACGCGCACAGCAGATCCAGATTCAGACCAGCAGCACAAGCAGCGGGCGAGCGGCGATTCCAGGCCCTTTCAGCGAGCGCGAGACCTCCAGATTGCAGCCAGGTCTTCCCCAGGACCCTGGCTACCGTCCTATGTAGTCCGACAGCGAAGAGTGGCGCCACGGCGACCGTAACGGCGACTCGCCCGGCGACGACCAGATTCCCAATGTGAGTGTCTCTTCCTCCTTCTCTCTTTTATTAAGTGATCGTAGCTATTATTTTATATGTGATGTAATTGTTGAGTAGAATACTTAGATTACATGTTTATGTATGGAGATCTCTTGGTATGGTAGTGGATTTGCCATTCCCTTTATTTTACATGATGAATGTATAGAATAGGAGATGTACATGTCTATGATGTTGGAGCCCTTTATTTACCATATGAATACTTAGATTACTAGTGTAGACATGTGTGTTGAAGAGTATGTAAGTACTGGAGAGAATATGAGAAGAATAAATGTTGATGTATCTCAGATTTTGTGTCCAGGTAGAGGTGTTAGTCGATTAATACACTCTGTTAATCGACTAACCCAGGAGCCTAGTCGACTAATAGGTGGACTTGGAAGTGGTGTAACTCTCTGTATCTGTATCAGTCGACTTACCTTACCCTGTCAGTCGACTTGACCTTGGTGTAGTCGACTATACCCACTTGATTAGTCGACTATACCAACCTCTAGTCGACTTGTGTATTTCCCTAGTCGACTAATATTGGGCTGTCAGTTGAGTATGGTTTCTTTATTGGATTGGGACTTCACCCATGGATTATGTGATGACTATTGATGTATGTATATGAATTCAAGAGGTGGATAGTGGTAGTAATGACTTGATCTAATAGAACTTAGATGCATGTAGATGATATGTTGTGATACCGGGTATTGGGATATCATGTTTAATCTTAATAGAAGTGTGAACCCTTGAGGATTTCGGGAATCAGATTAAATTGTTAGAGTGAGAGAGCTGAGCTTGATTATGGATATATGTTGGAATGATAATTATTATATCAGATTCTTTGATGTATATTGATACTTGACGATCATGTAACCATTGGAATATGAGTTGGTTGTCATAACTTAGGATTGATCTGGACTTATATTATTCACATAGAATGATGATCAGTAATTAGACCTGACTTTATTAGTTGAGTATTTGAGGACATATCAGATATGACTGGATTAGTTGAGTTGTGTCTTAGATTGATCTTGAGTTAGAAGTATCCAGAATCTTTATTCCTTTCATTGGAGCCTGACTGATATTGAGATGAGATGGACATTGTTGGCATTTGAGATCTGATAGATGATATGTTGTTGATGTTGAGTATCAAGAGTAGATATTCTAGACCATAAGTTAATTGAGGATGATTCCCTTACTTCGATATGATTCAGTATATGTTGACTTGATGATCTCGAGGACATATTATATACTTCATGATTAGTTATTAACTATTTCAGTTATCAGAGATGACTTATTATGATAGTGATCTACATTTTTGGAGTTTGATAATAGTTATTATTTGATCTCAGTTGTTGAGGGTATAGGATTAGAACATATTGGTGTTGAGGAGAGGACTAATTACAGATTCATTGATATGATAGTCACCGTTTTGGATTGCACTGATACGGACTGATACTTAACGATTTGCAAGGATAGTATTGGGAATATAAGTTAATGGAATAGTAATGATATCTCTTTAGCATGGATGGATGAGATTATGGTCAGCTTTAGTTGAGACCGTTCGTTGAGCAGTAGCTAGACTGTTACTGTTATTATATCCATGTTATTGAAAGTTACTGGGAAATGATTGTTTGACCGTAACCACGGTACAGTCCTATTGTTCATCGTATACACGGTTACTGTTACTATTCACTGTTACTGATATTGTTCACCGTGTATACGATTACTGATTGACTGTTACTGTACTGTTATTGTTACTGTCACCGTATCGTCCCAGTGTTCTAGATAATATGGTCATTGACT
Source organism: Agave tequilana (assembly GCA_038442645.1). Classification (NCBI taxonomy): domain Eukaryota; kingdom Viridiplantae; phylum Streptophyta; class Magnoliopsida; order Asparagales; family Asparagaceae; genus Agave; species Agave tequilana. Next base: position 268,426 of record JAVJIF010004300.1, on the reverse strand, counting down.
GGTTTAACTGAATTGAATGAATAATAATGTAAATGGACAACTTACACTGGGATTGGGGAAATTGATGGAGGAGACAACGTCTGTATTTTGGGTGGACCTAGGATACAGGTTGCGCAGCCGACTGAGGGTTCCACTGCAGGGTTCCTGGGGGATGACTGGCATCCCATCTGTATTGTTACTGTTCCACTGTTTTCACAGTGAGATTACTGTTACTGTTACTGTTACTGAGTACCTAGCGGTACGGCCTGGTTCAGCGCCAGGAAACTGAGGCCGTGGTCCCGGGTATGTACGGGACCCACCTAAAGCATGGACAATGTCTCCAACCGATCAGTTTCAATAACTTAAGGGCATCGATTGGCATGTGTGGTAGGCGTAGTATGGGATGCGTCTATTATATGTGACAATTGGTGTTCGCTGACATAATAAATGAAAATAAACTGTTAATGTATTGTGACTGACATTAATCACCTGACTGTATATTTATATTACTGTGATAGACATATAACTATAACCCTGACCAGACTTGGATACCAGCCTAGTGACATATGATAGGTTTACCTATTGTGACAGCAGTTGCTTGCTTACTTTGATCAGTTGTTGCCTATCTTTATTCGTGTTGTTATTATGTTTATTACAGTTCTTTTATTTATCTGTTATATGGTCTTTTATCTTCAGTTGCTCTTATTACTAATTATGCACATTGTTTCTTCTGCACGAGCTGTTTCCCCTTTACACACACACTCATTATGGTCGCGTTCTGACGACCCTGGGTTTGCACGTCCAGCTATTGGACGGTTGGTTTCCTTTGTGCAGGTGTTCGTTGAGGCCGTATGCTTCGCGAATAGCTGGAGCTTCTTCCTATTCTATTCTGGTACTCTTATCTTTTTAGCTTTCATATTACTTCCTGATTCTTGTCATATCAGTTCAGTTCTTATTCCAGTCACTATTCTAGCTCTTGATTCATATGATATCATGTGTGGGTAACTATATGTATTATTGCAGTGATCGATGATTATTTTAGTTCTGATTTATAGCTTGTTCAGGTTACAATTGAGGCTTAGCGTGTATACGTGGGGTATTTTCCTCGCGTATATGCGTCGCCATAACGTCTCCGTATCTTTAGGATCGGGGCGTTACAGAGTGGTATCAGAGCCTAGGTTCGACATAAAAGAGAACCTAGTTCCTACCTGTAACCTGAGACAGTTATGTTGACACTGCAATATACATATACTATTCACGTGATAATATTGACTCCATTTGGAAATTGATCGTCCTCCATTTGGAATTCCGTTCTTGATCTGTTGATATTCATGATTCCAACACTTCAATTAGAGTGATTTGGATTTCCATCTTGATTTCATCTTTCTTTTGGGAATCCTTATCCTTGATCGTTGGATATCCTTGATTTCTACTCTTCTTTTAAGTGGTCTGTATTTCATCTGCTTCTTGCCATCCTTCCCGATTCTATCTTTGTCTCTTGGGATTGGTTACTCCTTGCTGAAACTGGTAGTGTGCATCAGAGTGCGCAGCGGAAGCGTGGTGGATTTATGATGTGCAGAGTAGCGACATGAAGTTTGTTTGTCTTCTTCTTGAATTTTGGGATTCTTTTACCATTCCCTACCTTATTTGAATTTTGAGGACGAAATTTTTATTAAGGTGGGTAGAATGTAATATCCCTAATCTATACTACTGTATTTTATTCAAGTATTTATTTTTAATTACTGAGTATTTTTATTTAATCAAGTTGATTTATTAGTTTTCCTGAGATTATTGTTATTAAGTATGGAAATTATTTTTGTGATTGGTATTACTTATTTTAATATTTACATTTGGACTAATCATGGTGGTGGTGGTGTTCTTCTTGTTAGCCTCTCACCCTATTTACCCGTTACCCGTTTGGATTCTGTAACATATTAGATCCGTTCCTAATCCTACCCGTTAGCATATTCACTCATCTATTGGATCCCAACTCATTAGCATGCCCTATAGCCCAATACCCAATTATCTAATTGGATCCTAATCTAGTACTACCCGCAAACCCTATAACCCATCCTATATAAACCCTCTTTTGTTAACTCTAACCTAAACCCAAGACCTAAATCCTATCAACAGCCGCACCCCTTTTCCTTGGCTGCTTCCTGGGCAACCCACAGCACCAGGAGCCCCCAATCCTTCCCCCTCTTTGCTGCCGCCCACCACCACCACCTGTGGCCGCCTTCATATCCTGTAGCACCCCAGATCTGTGTAGCAGCTGATTGTTATCCAATTTTGCATATTTTACCACATCATTCCCATGCATATTGCAAATAAAAATATGATTTTTAATGTTCTTCTCTCTATTTTTGCAGGTCCATATCTAAAATGAGAAAAGGCCCAAAATTCCTTTAATTAGCAATAATTAAATGGAATTAATTCCAAGCCCAAAAGAGAGCCCAAGTTTGAGCCCAGGATCTGGAGAATTCTACCCGCCAACTCACTCTTCCAGAAGATCCACGTGGATAACAAACTGTAACAAACTCGCAACAGAAAATCTGGCCTCAACGGCCTTGATCTTGCCGCAATTTCTAGAAGCTTGCCGCAAATCTGCGGCAGTTACAGGTCTGTTAGGGCCGAGATTTTCTGCAACAACCGGGCTCTAGATCCTTCTCTCTGAGGCTTATAAATACAGCACCAGGGCCTGCACGAGCGGAACAGAGGGTAAGAGAGGAGGAGAGAGGAGAGATTAGAGGATAAAGCTTTGTAATTTTGTATTTTTTTTCTAGGATTTTAGTGCTTTAGATCTTCTTCTTCCTCCCTAGAAATTCTGCAAAAGAGAGTTGTAAGAGAGAGAAAGCTTGTGTAGACCAAGGTGTGACAACTTGTGAAGCAAGGATTCATCCATTCTCTTCTCTCTACTTGAGCATTTTCTAGTATTACTTGCTTTCTTTAATTCTAGCTTTACTTTACTTACACTTTAATTCATGCTTTGCTTTTCTTTTCTTATGGCTAGTAGCTAACTCTTTCTAACATGAACTAGCTAACCACTAACCTTGCTAACTACTAACTCATGGGTGATTGCTATCTTTAATCTTGCAAGTTGTATGGTTTTCTCTTCTCCGATGGGTTACTTTCATTGCTTGGCAAGTTCTTGTTGTAATTTCATATGATTCATGTGTGCCTCATTTAGAGCCTTGTCTTTAGAACAAGTGCCTTGATGGAACATGGAGATGGATCACCAAACATATGCTATTTGTTGTACAACTTCTTTACTTCAATTAATGAATGTTGTATCTTCTTTCTTAGCATCCCTTGAGTGTCGCTCTTTTGATTCCATTATTGAAAGTCTATCTTGTAGGCCTATGACATCTATGAGTCTACAAGACAAGTCCAAGAGTGATCACCCGTCATTCAAGTGGGAAAGTAATTAGACCAACACGCAAGACAAATCTTTGCCGATGAATCAACATGAGGCACGCATTCACCATCACGGAGTTTAGTAAGTTTTTAGCAAGGTAGTAAGGTTAGCTAATCATGGTTTTCTCCATCTTCAAATCTTTTACAAGTTTTCTTTTCTTTTTAGTGTTAATCCAAAAGCCAATCTTGTTTTGATTTCTTTTCATTTTCCATCGTGAACATATCCACCGATTCTTTCATTTATTTTTCCATGTTTTATTCATTCTTTTAAGACAAAGAAGAATCTTCATTTTCTATCTTCACAACGAACCGTAACGCTTCCATCGCAAGCTCTCCCTGAGAATCGACTCGGTATAGCCCATGCTATAACGGAGATTGGAAAGGATACATTAATCATTTAAAATACATTTGTGGAGTAATTAAGCACTAAGGTTGACTCTAAACCTTCCCTCTTTTACATAATATCTGTGCAAATACTTCACACTATCTTTTTCCCAATCAAAATTTTTGGGGGTCCCCAAGATGCCGCCCCATCTTCCCCAGGCCACGGCAGCCAGGCTCCCTCCAGCGAGCGCCTCCTTCTTTCCCTGGCGCAGAGAACAGCAGGGCCCCTTGCAGCATCCACGCCATCACCAGGATCCCTCTCCGGCAGCCTCCTCCGCGTGGCGTGATCACCTCCAGTCGGATCCAGCGAGCCCAGCAGCCTGCAGACATGCTGACAACTCCAGCACAGCCCTTGCCGCATCCCCTGTTCCTTGGCCGCCCCCTCTGCAGGCCCCCGTCCAGATCTGCGCCAACGACAGCCCAGATCAGCGACCGCGGCAGCGAGCGAGCAGCGATTTCTCCCGATCCACGCCAGCCCGTCGCCGGAGACCAGCACGGTGACCTTCTCCAGTGTCTTGGCCACCCTCCCGTGCAGTCCGTTGGCGAGGAACCACACCACAGCGACCGTGGCAGCGACTTGCCCGGCGACGCGCACAGCAGATCCAGATTCAGACCAGCAGCACAAGCAGCGGGCGAGCGGCGATTCCAGGCCCTTCCGGCGACCGCGAGACCTCCAGATTGCAGCCAGGTCTTCCCCAGGACCCTGGCTACCGTCCTATGTAGTCCGACAGCGAAGAGTGGCGCCACGGCGATCGTAACGGCGACTCGCCCGGCGACGACCAGATTTCCCAATGTGAGTGTCTCTTCCTCCTTCTCTCTTTTATTAAGTGATCGCAGCTATTATTTTATATGTGATGTAATTGTTGAGTAGAATACTTAGATTACATGTTTATGTATGGAGATCTCTTGGTATGGTAGTGGATTTGCCATTCCCTTTATTTTACATGATGAATGTATAGAATAGGAGATGTACATGTCTATGATGTTGGAACCCTTTATTTACCATATGAATACTTAGATTACTAGTGTAGACATGTGTGTTGAAGAGTATGTAAGTACTGGAGAGAATATGAGAAGAATAAGTGTTGATGTATCTCAGATTTTGTGTCCAGGTAGAGGTGTTAGTCGACTAATACACTCTGTTAGTCGACTAACCCAGGAGCCTAGTCGACTAATAGGTGGACCTGGAAGTGGTGTAACTCTCTGTATCTGTATCAGTCGACTTACCTTACCCTGTCAGTCGACTTGACCTTGGTGTAGTCAACTATACCCACTTGATTAGTCGACTACACCAACCTCTAGTCGACTTGTGTATTTCCCTAGTCGACTAATATTGGGCTGTCAGTTGAGTATGGTTTCTTTATTGGATTGGGACTTCACCCATGGATTATGTGATGACTATTGATGTATGTATATGAATTCAAGAGGTGGATAGTGGTAGTAATGACTTGATCTAATAGAACTTAGATGCATGTAGATGATATGTTGTGATACCGGGTATTGGGATATCATGTTTAATCTTAATAGAAGTGTGAACCCTTGAGGATTTCGGGAATCAGATTAAATTGTTAGAGTGAGAGAGCTGAGCTTGATTATGGATATATGTTGGAATGATAATTATTATATCAGATTCTTTGATGTATATTGATACTTGACGATCATGTAACCATTGGAATATGAGTTGGTTGTCATAACTTGGGATTGATCTGGACTTATATTATTCACATAGAATGATGATCAGTAATTAGACCTGACTTTATTAGTTGAGTATTTGAGGACATATCAGATATGACTGGATTAGTTGAGTTGTGTCTTAGATTGATCTTGAGTTAGAAGTATCCAGAATCTTTATTCCTTTCATTGGAGCCTGACTGATATTGAGATGAGATGGACATTGTTGGCATTTGGGATCTGATAGATGATATGTTGTTGATGTTGAGTATCAAGAGTAGATATTCTAGACCATAAGTTAATTGAGGATGATTCCCTTAGTTCGATATGATTCAGTATATGTTGACTTGATGATCTCGAGGACATATTATATACTTCATGATTAGTTATTAACTATTTCAGTTATCAGAGATGACTTATTATGATAGTGATCTACATTTTTGGAGTTTGATAATAGTTATTATTTGATCTCAGTTGTTGAGGGTATAGGATTAGAACATATTGGTGTTGAGGAGAGGACTAATTACAGATTCATTGATATGATAGTCACCGTTTTGGATTGCACTGATACGGACTGATACTTAACGATTTGCAAGGATAGTATTGGGAATATAAGTTAATGGAATAGTAATGATATCTCTTTAGCATGGATAGATGAGATTATGGTCAGCTTTAGTTGAGACCGTTCGTTGAGCAGTAGCTAGACTGTTACTGTTATTATATCCATGTTATTGAAAGTTACTGGGAAATGATTGTTTGATCGTAACCACGGTACAGTCCTATTGTTCATCGTATACACGGTTACTGTTACTGTTCACTGTTACTGATATTGTTCACCGTGTATACGATTACTGATTGACTGTTACTGTACTGTTATTGTTACTGTCACCGTATCGTCCCAGTGTTCTAGATAATATGGTCATTGACTGGTTTAACTGAATTGAATGAATAATAATGTAAATGGACAACTTACACTGGGATTGGGAAATTGATGGAGGAGACAGCGTCTGTATTTTGGGTGGACCTAGGATACAGGTTGCGCAGCCGACTGAGGGTTCCACTGCAGGGTTCCTGGGGGATGACTGGCATCCCATCTGTATTGTTACTGTTCCACTGTTTTCACAGTGAGATTACTGTTACTGTTACTGAGTACCTAGCGGTACGGCCTGGTTCAGCGCCAGGAAACTGAGGCCGTGGTCCCGGGTATGTACGGGACCCACCTAAAGCATGGACAATGTCTCCAACCGATCAGTTTCAATAACTTAAGGGCATCGATTGGCAAGTGTGGTAGGCGTAGTATGGGATGCGTCTATTATATGTGACAATTGGTGTTCGCTGACATAATAAATGAAAATAAACTGTTAATGTATTGTGACTGACATTAATCACCTGACTGTATATTTATATTACTGTGATAGACATATAACTATAACCCTGACCAGACTTGGATACCAGCCTAGTGACATATGGCTGAAAAAAGTAATGATGACCTTCGTCGACGTCTAGAAGCTCAGGAGCAAACTTCCAAGACCCAGCAAGAAGCTTTAGACAACATCCAACAGATGCTCGCTCAACTCCTCAATAACTGGAATAACAATGGTACCGGGAGTAACCATGATGAGGAAGAACATCTTAGCAATGAACAGCCAAAGACAAAAAAGTCAAAGAGGGTTCTTCTTTGGACGCTGAAGTCCTTAAAGGCATCCAAGCTCAAATCGCATCCCTAGCTCAGAGGGATGAATTAAAGAAAGTAGGGGCAGTCTGTCCTTACCCGCTAGAGTGGGATTCAGTACCATACCCACCAAAGTTCAAACCACCAACGTTACATACGTACGATGGTAAAAGCTCGCCAAACCAGCACATCTACTATTTCTGGTCTCAGACCGGTAATGTTATAGACAATGATGCTATCATGGTTAGGCTGTTCATTGGCACCTTAAAGGGGGTAGCATTCGACTGGTTCTGAAGTCTCCCTCTGGGCTCCGTCAATTCCTGGATCAACCTGGAAACCCGATTCATTTCTCGTTTCTATGAGGACGATACCGAGGTAACCATGGACAAACTCCTCTCTACCGTACAGAAGAAGGGCAAATCTGTCCGTGACTACATTGAGCGGTTCAGAAACTTGTCTTTGATGTACCCAGCAGGGATGCCATTACCCATGCTCTTATAGACGTGCAGGCACAACTTCTTAGACCAAGTAGAGGTTCGCATGGGGGCTGTCAAAGCCCATACCTAGAAAGAACTGGTCGAGCAAGCTGTGATAACTGAAAAGTCAGCTAAAAAGTTCGAATCATCCACCCCTAAAGGCAAATGGGGTATGAATAATAAAGGACGTGGTGACATGGCACAACCTTCTCAAGCCAAAGGGAAAGAGACTATGTCCATAGAATTGTCAGGGGATGTACAGTCGAAGGCCAAGAAGAGTGGCTTCAATAATCAGGAGTCTAAGTTTCCTCCAAAACAGTACTCCTTCAAAGACAATCAGGTGGTCACAATATTCCATTTACTCCACAAAGGGAATAAATTGAAGCTGCCGGATGCTCGACGTCCCAATGAATTAGGACGCACGAACGATCCCAAATACTGTCTCTTTCACAGGATGATTCACCATCCTACCGACAAGTGCTTTGTCCTCAAGGACAAAATTTAAGCTCTAGTCGACGCCGGAGTCCTGACACTTAAGTCAGAGCAAAAGAAAGTCACTACAAATATGGTGACTCTCAAGTTCAGCAAAACCCCAAAGGTCACAGTTCCTGACGGGACTTATCCAATCCCTGTACCACGGTTGGAAGTCAAACATCCGGCAGCTAAAACTCAAGATAATAGGGGTCTGATTCCCTTGACATTGGAGACAGGGGAAATCATGTGGATACACTCAGACCTTGTCCGAGATGAACAATGGGATTCAAAGAAGTCCAAGTCGAAGGGCAAATCTAGCAATGTCATCTCCATCCTGCTAGACGATGACAATTTTACATCAACTTCTCTCAGCGATTCTGAAGGAGAAAAGCACGCTTGCACAACGCAGGCTGAAGTACCTCAGCCAACGGGTACTCGATCTGGAAAATCATACTTAAAACAGTATGAGAAAGCTACTGACGAGACACAACAACAAACGACCTTAGTACAAGTACCAGCACCCGCTTCAGTTCTAACCAAGGGAAAAGAGAAGCCAAGGGAAGTTCGGTTCGACCATGTCCTGAAGAATCCTTCAAGCCTAGGGCTTGACATGCCCTTTCATTTTGACATATTAGCCAAGCTGGCTAATATCCTGCTCGTATTACCATACACGAGCTCCTTCGTCTCTTAAAAGAGACAAGAGAAGCACTGGCCAATTCAGAGTCATTCCTGACGTACATGCCAGAAATCCCTAAAGATGACGCCCAGTCTTCTTGTCCTGAATGCCACCATGTACAATCAAAGGTACCCGCTATTACTTTCACAGCGGAAGATATGCTTCTCAAGGGTAACAAGCACGATCGACCTTTGTACTACACCAGATACATCGATTCAATGTGCATTGAAAGGGTACAGGTTGATCCGGGGTCTGCACTCAACATCATCCATAAAAAGCTCCTCTACTTTCTCGGTATACTACTATATAGGTTGTCCGCAACCACTACAACAATATACGGTTTTAATATCGGAAGCAGTCATCCACTTGGGAAAATTCGACTCCGTTGCCGAATCGGGAGCCTAAAGTCAGAAGTAACGTGCTATGTCATTGATGCTGACACATTATACAACTTGTTGCTTGGACGACCGTGGATCCACGCCAACTAGATCGTTCCCTCCACTCTGCACCAGTGCTTCAAATTTGTTGAAGATGATACTTCAAATTTCTCTAAATAAGAGTTGAGGTTCAATATAAAGCTCTCTTAGTTGAACACAAGTATGAGCACACATAAGCAATACCAAGCATATAAGTATGATATGAACAATATAAAAGAGGGAGAGAGTTTGGAGATAGTGGATCAAATGCAAACACCAAGATATGTTTTGAGGTTCGAGCCATTGCTCTACGTCCCCGCCTTCACATAGAAGGATTTTCACTATATCGTCCACATAGGACTTCGCATACAGGGAACCTCCACTGAGGATTTGGATAATACAACGTTAGAGTACACAACTCCTCTCTCAACCAACACAACCTCTATACTAGAGGCAAGGCACTAAGCCACACAAGATCAACCTCTCAATAGAGGGATAGGGCACTAAGCCAAACAACAACAATCACCTCTCACTAGAGGGATAGGCACAAAGCTAAACCAACTACAATCATCTCTACACTTAGAGGGATACAAACATAACCGAACACAACCTCCACAATTACCTCTACACAAGAGGGATACCTATAAATACAAAAAGGTTACAACACTTGGTGATCTCAAAGACCACAAGCCAATTTTCTCACAAAAACAAGATCCTAATAAATAGGATAGATATGATAGCTCAAGTGTGAGAAATAAAGAGTTTGAAAATTAAAAACTCAAAGAAAAACTCTTGAAAAAACTTCTAGATAGCTATAGCAATGAAGATCAAAAACCAATTCCCAAGGACTCTATTTTTCTTTGATTTTTCCTACCCTTTAAGAACAAATAAAGATAAAATCTTTAAGCCCAAAACTCTTTTAAAAACTTGCTATTAAATACTTAGAAAGATAGGAAATTTTTGCTCTCTTAAACCATGAAGAAACTAGCTCAAGAATCTGCCCGTTGGCAGCCCTCTCAAGAATCTGCTCGTTGCTGTATTTATACCCTCTGAAAAATCTGCCCGTTGGCAGCCACGAAAGGTCAGAAATGATCGTTTGCTGGTCGACTGCCCGGTCGACCAGCAAACGGTCATTTTTATGACCGTTGAGCCACCGGTCGACCGCCCGGTCGATCGGGACTGAATACAGAGAGCAGTAGCTCTCTGCCGATCAACCGCCTGGTCGACCGGGGCCATTTCCAAAGAGCAGAGCTCTCTGGCGGTCGACTGACCCGGTCGACCAGCCTACCAGCCACTACTGTCATGCACGTTTGTGCACGTCGATCGACCGGACCAGTTGACCGACTCTACCTCAGTCGACCAGCCGGTTAATCGGCAGAAGGCCAGGTCTAATTATTTTAAAGGAATATAAATTTGTCTTTTTATCTTCAATTAAATCCCATAAAATCACATAAATTTCACAAAATAAGTTCTTATTAGATCTTTAAAATACAGATATGTGTGACAAAAAATTTAACACATATTATAAACTATTTGAACCATTTTTGTGACATTGAAATTAGGCTTTAAACGAAAATCATATTTTCCAAAAAAAAACTTTGAAATGGAAAACCGTTTTCTCCAAAACTTGTCTAGAAACAAAAACATGATATTGAAACAACTTTGAAGTATATTGTATATGGATAGAATCCAATATACATGACAGATATTATATCTATATTTTTGACATGAAATCCAAAATCTGGTTAAACCGAAAACCAAAAACTAATAAACTTTAAACTTGTGTATGTATGTGAACTTGAGCATATCAATATTATCTAATTTTTACACAAGATTTAAACATATCTAAACTAAACAAATCGAGGCCTTCTTGTAGAACTCCTTCTCCAAGTCGACTCGATCCAATGAGCTTGACTCCAACCGAGTACTGGATGCGATCTTGACGCTCGGGCTCTTGAATCAACATGTGAAAGATCTAAAACTCCTTTGTTGAAGCTAATCACCTACTAATATCTTGATCAAATGTCTGAAACTAAATATCACAAAATTATTAGTAAACTATAACTAAATGAGTTAAGCATCATCAAAACTAAAGTGATAGGCCTCTGGGCCAACAGTTATTACCATGTCTATATGCGTGCTTGTGTGGTATTAACATCTTATGAAGGTACCTATTTGGCCTTCTGACCCTTTCAATCTTTTGGGCGAACAGACCGTCAGGTCTATCTGCCCCGCCTGGTAGGCGAGCCTAGTGCTCAGCGCTTTATCGCTAACTCTGTCCGAGTGTAGTTATGCTGTGAGCTTCGTCACGGGTGATGTAGTGCATTTTACCCACCCCCACACACGTGCGTTAGCTTCACCGCGAGCAGAACCACATCGAATGTGATAGCGTTTAGCGCTGTGTGCTAGTTTCGCTCCAACCTTATTTAAGCTTCGCTTGGATGTTCGCTTGTCTTCTCGTTGACTATATTTCTGCCTTGCTCAGCCTTCAGGCTTCACCACTCTATGGATAGTCTGGTAATCACCATGCTTATACGTGTGCTTGTGTATACTAATGTTATTTTATGTAGGTACCTACTTGGTCCTCTAGCTCTATTAGACCTTGTGGTCTCTCTTATGCCTACTCCCCGAAAGGGGCGCGCTTAGATCATTCGTGGTCTCTCGGCTTTGCCTAGTAGGTGAACCTAGCGCTCAATGCTTACTGCTAACTCCATCCGGATGTAGTTACGCCGTGGGTGTGGCTTCATCACGGGTGATGCGAAGCGGTTTACCCGCCACCACACGCACGCGTTAGCTTTGCCGCAAGTGGTAATCATGTCAAACGTGATGGTATCTAGTGCTATGTGTTAATTCGCTCTATCTTCGCTTAGCTCCGCTTGGATGTTCGCTTACTTACTTGTCGCTTGCTTGCTTGATAATTTAACTATTATTTTTTTTGACGATTGTGAAGAGTTTGTGTAACACCCCGTTCTAGGAGTACGTATTAGATACGTATTCCGATTGTTCAATCATAATTTTAAATTTATCTCCCTATATTTATTTTAATTTTTTGATTATTTATATCATTGTTTGGTATCGGATCTGAATTTTCAGACTTAGAGTCAACCCTAGTCTTAAACGAGGGCCCGATCCTAATGAACTGATCAATTTGACCTTTATGGTAGCCAAATTTGATCAATTTTAGTTTTAAATGCCGCTCTCTAATATTTTATAATTTTCATGATTTTCTAATATTTTTCTGAATTATTCTGCGAAATCTTCAAAATCGGTATCGACTGGTGTCGCCGATTGATTCCTGAATTTTTAAATTTACAAACTTAGTTGAATTTCTAAAAATTGCTTTCACATTGTTTCTTACGATCACATTTTCTATCTAAACACATTTGGGGATTTTTTTTGAATTTATCAAAATTCAACCGGATTTGGTATCGACCAATATCGCTGGTAGGTTCCAAGATTTTTATTTCGAAAATGGAATTAAATTTCTCGAGCTGAATTTCACCATAGTTCTTAAAATAATATTCTCTATTTTATGAAATTTTGGGAGACTTTTCTGAGTTACTTCAATTTTCGGGGTTTTCAGTATTTCTCCTGTATTTTTAGGAGTTTGGGTTTGACCGAGTAATTTCCTTTTCGTTTTCCTTTTCTTTCTTTTCCCTTTTTTATCTTTCCCTCTTATTTTTCTCCTCCACATTTTTCTTTTCTTTTCTTTTTCCCTTTTCCTTTTTTTTCTCCTCCACACAAACCCCCCAAAAAATATTTTCTCCTTTCTTCTTATCTTTTCCTTCTTCTTTCTTTTCCTTTTTTCTTTCTTCTCCTCCAACCCAACCGACACCAACCTTCTCCTCCTCCTCTCTCTCTCTCTCTCTCAAATTCTTCCTCTTTTCCCTAATTTCTCTAATACTCTCTCTAATCTCACTCTCTTTCTCTCTAATTTCTCTCACTCTATCTCTTTCTCTTCTCTTCTTCAACCGATCAGGCCAATGCCCTCCCGACGACCTGCTCTAGTGACCTAGGACGGCGACGGGCCCTAGCTTTGTTGTCCCCTCTCCCTCTACTCCTCCTCTCTCAACTCCATCACAACACCATCTCCATCTTCTTCTTCTTCAAACCAAAACACCACCCTCTCCTCTTTCAACAATCCCACCACCACCATTTTCTCTCCATCTCTAATTCCTCCACCAATCACCACCATCAACCTCAACTCCACCATCACCTTCACCTTTTCCTTTCTCCACCATTTTCACCATCACCACCACCTAAACCTATCACCATCTTCCTCCTCCAATTTTCACCACCACTTCTCAAATTCCTCCACAACAACCTCCAATTCCTCCTACCACTCCACCACCACAACTCCCACTGCCTTCTCCTTCCGCCCACTCCCCTTATTTCACTATCTCCTCCAATTTCATCATTCCACTACTCAAAACACCACTACCATCACCACAAAACCATACCCCTTTCCTCTCCTTTCCTCTCCTCCTCTGGTTGATCGGCGTCGCCGCCGGCTATAAGCAGCCGATGCCGCCCCTTGATGCCGCCTGGGGCACGACCAAGCCGTGGCCCCCTCCCCTTGGCCCTGTGCGTGAGCAAGGGGCTGTTGCCCCTCCCTTTCCTTTATTTTCCTCCCCCTCTCTCCTCTTTATTTTGCTCCCTCTCTCTCTCCCCTTTATTTTTCTCTCTCTTCTAATATCCTCCTTCTATAGTACTCTTTCTCTCTCTAAAAGTGATTACACGTATGTGTTCACATGATTTTGGGATTCTTAATTTTACTTTTTTTTTCCGAGGATATTTAGGCGAGAACACTCGCCTCTTTTATTTGGGTACCCCGCTTCGACAGGGGTTGCATTTTATTTTCTAAGATTTGTATTATATTTTTAGGACCGTATGTTTGTATCGGTGTTGTGGACATGTAACCAGTCTGTTGTTTTTGTTCCGGTGTAGGTGTGTACATGTATATTGTGGACGCGTGTATTGTACCGGTATACTGTATTGTATCGGCGTGACAAATATTTGTAATAGTGTAGTTTAAATTTCTATATATGTATATGTTGTGATATCTGCTATGTTATTATGCATGGCTGACCCTTCGTGATTGTTTAGTCTTCGGGCTCTACATCAGCTGTGGGCTTCCCCAATCCACGGATTGTCTAGTTATAACCATGTTTATTTGTGTGCTCGTGTGGTACTAATACTTTTGCAGGTTCGTTTGTCCTTCCAAGTGAACACATATATGTTCTTCTTGCCTCTATGGGTCGCATCAATATAGTGTTACAATGATCTCCCCAATAGAATATGACACTTATCCATATTGACAATATCACAAGCAACAAAATCTTAATAAAATTTGCCAATTGAAATAGGAACATGAGAAAGATTCGTTACCTTGATAGAGAGGCCTTTCTTAATCCAAACAATAGCATAAGGCTGAGGAGGTAGTTCCGCCTCTAGCTTAAAAAAAACCACGAGTGCTCTAGAACGATGTTCTCGCAGCTTCCGTTATCAATGATGAGGTTGCATAATTTGTTCCTGACCGAGCACCTTGAGTAAAAGATATGATGTTATTGCATAGTATCAGGGGTCTTTTGGTCGCATTGCAATATCTGAACAAACAAGTTACAAATTCGTTGATTGTTGTAAGGATGTATAGTAGTGGTGGTTGAGAAAAATTAGTTGATTGGTGATATGGGAGTGGTCGCTGTAGCGGATGCAAAGGTGGAGGTAGATTAGTTGATGAACGATCACATCCGCTTCGGTAGGTACCATCAGCTAGATTTTGGTCATTGATCTTGAGAAATAATCTCTTGAGCTCTTGGACCATACCGTTCAAGATTGAATTGATAGCATCAGCCTCCCTTTCAGCAGTACTCATTCTTATGGAAAGGTTTTGCAGCTCATCGTCGTCTCCTGCCATTACCGGAAAGTAACTGAAACTCTGATACCACTTGACGCAGACAATGAAGCGAGCAACGCCGGCTAGATCTCGTTCATGCGCTGATGAACCCTAAAGGATACCTTTAGGTAGGATAAAACTTGAATCCATGAGCAAAACAACTCAAATCCATGAGCAAAAGAGAACAACTCGAATCCACGAGCAATTGAAAAGAAAATAAACTGAACGTTATTGTACAAAAACAAAGGATATAATGGACTTTTATAGGCTTAAAAGAAGAGTTCTAATATATCTAGGAAAACTACATAGCTCACAAGTCAAATAAAAGAAAACGAAACAAATCGGAGTTCAAACGAACTCGAAAACAGAAATCCTACTCAGAAACGGATATGCTGATACACGCATATTCGTCGACTTATGCTTAGATTTAGTCAACTAATGGTAACGATTAGTCGACTTAAGCTTAGGGTTAGTCAACTAATCCGTAAACTCCAACTCTCTGTAAAAATGATTAGTCAACTAATCTGTAATATCAGTCGGCTAATCTGTCTGTTGCATGCCTTGTGCCTTGATCTCCTATATCACTTCTTGCGAAGGTCGATAAGTTCAAGATCAAGGGTCGATAAGGTCTGTTGCATGCCTCGTGGCATACATGGATAGACAATGAAGGCTCCATGGGCTGGTAACGTTTCTCCGAGGAACCTACTTTCATTTAGTTTGACAAGGGTTAGTGGCTGTTATAACTAATTACTTTGTCTTGGCTTAAAAGGTGGCTTTCTGGAAAGCCCTTCAAGAGAGAAGACTACATGACTATCACACTCTCGTGGGCAATGTACGGTGCAGAGGAAGGTGGTTTTGATCAGGAACAATCTCGTTACAAGAAGAAGGAGACGCGTCACGGAGCTGCAGGTAAAAAACCTATCTAAAGGGTTTACAGGCTTTTTAGATTGCTCCTTGATTGAACTGGCCTATACAGTCTGTACGTTTAATTTCTAGTCATTTTGTAGCATTTTGTTGTATTATATATTCCCTCAATATGCCGATGTATCCCACTTCTGAACTGCGCCCTCTCTCACCCAACATGTAACTGATAACAAAAAGCATTCGAGTTATTTCAAAGGGAGCAAGGTGGATTTTTGGCTGAACTAAAGCTATTGTGCATCACTTGTTTACATCTTATAATTATCGGGAAAATATTTCAACACCCAAATTTTACGGTAATTTGTTTTTACACCCAGTAGTTTCAGACTGCAATTATAGGCACAGTTCCCACTTTGATTGTCCTTTTTTTGTTTTTTTGGTTTAAAACCCAAAATACCTTTACAGATTAGTATGGGCTAGTTCGGCAACATTGGCCTTAGGTATTTGTTTAGTAGTCAAAATTTGACCCGCATTAAAATGATGATATGTGTCCTAACTATCAAGAGCTTCTCTCCGATAAATCCACAACTCTCAGAGTCCATTCTGAAACCTCCGCCACATCCAACCTTCCCGAAGTCATCCTCTATCCCGAAGTTCCTATTATCCAGAAGTCGCATTCCATCAGTCCGAGATTTTTACATTACAGAGTCTTTTCCACTTCGAGGTTTTTCCCATCCTGAAGGTCCCAACTTTGAACCTGAAGCTCTAATAAGAGATCATCCATGATCTCTGCCGATACTTATGCAACACCTTTCTCTCCCACGTTCATAACGTGTAACGCCTCTATCAATGCGGGCAATTATAGACAATGACAAATTTCTCAGCATGCAATCCCACTAACCAGCGTCAATGATCACAATCATTATAACAATTTAACACGTGTAGGTCGTGCTGCTACAATGGCCCGACAATCCGCCTCTACGCCAGTATCCATGTCAGGTATATATGATCCTTGTTCTCTTAGGAGAAGCGAAGTGCTTCCCTAATTCAAAAAGTGCACACACATCACACCAATATACTCGCAGTTATCCTCTGCGCAGTCCTTCTATCCACTCACTAGCAGTTACCCTCTACTGGTCCTTCCTTCCATTCCACTTACAGATTCTCATGCCCGAGGGTCTTAGGCCGACATTACACCTGCGCTCCTAGCACGAAAGGTGGTCTTTTCCTATGTGCGTCAGACATGTACCATCCAAGGAGCGCCTCAAATCGCTTATGGTGACGGTTTTTATCTGCCATAAAGCAGTATTTTCATTGAGATCTGAGTTCATACTTAAGATCTCCTTCCCATATAACTTAAAATCTTCCACAAAAAGCCTCTCCCTAGTGTCAATGGCCCCGAGAAAGCAAACTATCAGCCACAACTGTGTCCCATCAAAGGGCAAGGCTAACAGTGTTGCTGGGGCACAATCCCCCCGCCTGCCGATGACCAACAGCGTGCTATCAAGGACATTAGTTCTTCCTCACCTCAGGAGGCAGCCGACAGCCTCTGATCAATGCTGTTATTTGAAAGTCAGTTCCTTCAGATGCTTGACGATATGAAGGAACAAATGAAGGAGCAACAAGCCTAGTTAAATCGTAACAGAAAGCAAGCGGCTCTCGACCCTGAGAGAGCCGCCCATGAGCAATAAGCGCTGAAACAGCTCAATCACCAGCTCCAGGCACAGAGCACCACCCTCCAGAGAGCCCATGAGCCAGCGCATCCAGAAAGCGAGCATGGAATCGGAGAGTCTCGGACTGATTGTGCAACACCCGTTCCTAGAATACGTACTTAGTTACGTATTCAGATTTTTCGATTATATTTTTCAATTTACTTTCTGTATTTTTTTTGTTTTAAGATTATTTATGCAATAGTTTTGCATTGGATCCGAATTCGTGGACTCGGGTCAGCCCTAGTCTGAACTGGGAACCCGATCATAGTGTATTGTTTGATTTGATCATTTTGGTAGTTAGATTTGACCGATTTTAGTTTCAAACATCATTTTTCAATATTTTATATTAGATTTTCTGAATGTTTTCTAAATTAAATTGCAAATCTTCAAAATCGGTGTCGACCGGTACCGCTGGTTGTCTCCGAAATTTTTAATTTACAAATGAAGTTGAATTCCTAAAATCTACTTTCATATTATCCCTTAGAATTACATTTTTTTTATTTTAACACATTTTTGAAATTTTTTCTGAATTTATCAAAACTCGACCAGATTTGGTGTCTGACGGTATCACCGATTGATTCTACAATATTTAACTTGGGGATTGAGTTTCTTAAATCTAACTTCACTATGTACCTTAATGTAATATTTTCTATTTTTACTGATTTTTGGAGACCTTTCCGAGTAACTATATTTTTGATTTTTTCCGGTGTCTTTAGGATTTTTTCAGATTCCGGAGTTTTACCCAGATAATTTTCTTTTTTTTCTCTTTTTTAATTTTTCTCCTCTACTCATTCTTTTCATTTTCCTTTTCTTTCCTTTTCTTTTCTTTTCTGCCATTTTTTTCCACCACACAAACTCCCCAAAATATCTTTTTTCTCCCCCACCTTTTCTATCTCCTCCCCAACGCGAGGCTCAGCCCGACGCGAGTCTCCCTGCACCCAATGCGGGGATCATGTCCTTCTCACTCCCTCTCTCTCTCTCTCTCTCTCTCTCTCGCATTTAATTCCCCTCTAATCAAATCACAATCACTTACATCACTCCTCTCTCCTCTGCAAACGCATATCTCACTCCGCCTCACCCAAACGCGGACCTCCTCCTCCTGGACGCGGACCTAAGCCGGATACGGGTTTCATTTGCATTAGATGCGGGTCTCATTTGCATGAGATGTGAGTCTCATTATATCA
The DNA here is from genome assembly GCA_038442645.1 of Agave tequilana. NCBI lineage: Eukaryota > Viridiplantae > Streptophyta > Magnoliopsida > Asparagales > Asparagaceae > Agave > Agave tequilana. The sequence goes on along the minus strand of JAVJIF010004300.1, from coordinate 249,611 downwards.
ATCCTAACCACTTATGTGTATATATTTCTCTCCCCCTATTTGTATCTCTTTCCTTCTCACTTTCACTCTCTCTTTCACTTCTTCTTCTTCTTCTTCAACCCAATTGGCCACTACCTCAACTCCAGTGAGCCCTTGGCGTTGTCAACCACCACCGACCACCCTCGTCTAGCCTAAACTCCGGCGACCAAAATTTCCCATCCAAACTCCTCCTCCACCATTGAAAACACCCATCACCATTGTAATACCCCGTTCCCAGAATACGTACTTAGTTGCGTATTCAGATTTTCGGTCGTATTTTTTCGATTTGTTTCCTGTATTTATTTTGTATTATGAATTCTTTATATGAACGTTTTATCTTGGATTTGGATTCGTGGACTCGGAGTCAGCCCTAGTCTGAACCGAGGGCCCGATCCTAGAGTATTGCTCGATTTGGACATTCCGGTATTCCGATTTGACCGATTTCAGTTTTAAACCTCATTTTCCAATATTCTAGATTTTCTATGATTTTCTGGAATTTTCTTCAATTAAGTTGGAAATCTTCAAAACCGGTGTCGGCCAGTGCCGCTGACCGCTTCCCGGATTTTTAATTTACAAACTAATTGGAATTACTAAAAGTGTCTTTAGACATTATTTCTCAAAATCACATTTCCTATCTAAATACCTTTTTCTGAGGATTTTACGAATTTATGGAAATTCCACCAGAGTCGGTATCGGCCAGTATCGCTGGTTGATTCCGGGACTATCGGGATTGAATTTCTGAATCCCGCTTTCACTTTACTTCTTAAAATCATATTTTACTCTTTAATACATTTTCTGGGATTTTTCAGAATTTATCAAAATCCGACCGACCCGGTGTAGACCGGTATCGCCGGAAGATTCCAGGATTTTTATTTTGAAAACTACATTATATTTTTCGAATCCGATTTCACCAAACATCTTAGAATAATATTTGCTATTTTTGAGGATTTTTCGGAAGGATTCTGGAACAGTCGATTTTCGCGACTATATTATAATATTATTATCTTTACTTTTCTTTCTTTCTTTTCCTTTCTTTTCTTTTCCCGCCGACTCCAACCGCAGCCACTCCCCTCCACGTGGGCCCGGTCACCTCCCTCACCTACTCCCTTTCCCATCAATCCCTATCACAATCTCTCTCCCCCCTTTTCTTTTTCTTTATCTTTTCCTTTTCTTTTCTTTCCTTTCATTCTTTCTTCTTCTCTTTATTTCTTCTTCCTCATCTCCTCCAAGAGAGCCCAGCCGACCCCATCACCGGCCACCACCTCCGGCCATGACGCCGGCGAGCAACCCCTCGATCTCCGGCCGAGCTTCCCTCCTCCACCATCACCAACAACCACCACCTCCATCTCCATCTTCCCCAAGATTCATCACCATCTCCACCTTCCTCTTCTTCCCCATCATCTCCAAATCAACCTCCTCCATCACCATCTCCTCCACCCAAACACCCCCACTTCAACACCCATCTCCTCCAACTCCACCACCACAAAGAAAACCCCAAAACCCAAACTCCCCCTTCCCCTCTTCTCTTCGGGGTGGCCGGAGCCACCCCGGTCTTGGGCGCCGCCGGCGATGGCCGGCGGCCGCGGGCAGCCAGGGGCCCACCTGGGCCCCTGTGCGTGGCCAGAGAGGGGGGCGAACCCCTCTCTCTCCCTGTTGCAGGGGGGCAAAGCCCCCCTGGCTTCTCTTGCTGGAGGGGGGCAACAGCCCCCCTGTGATCCAGTTGAGGGGGCAGCCGCCCCCTCCTCTTCCGGTGGCCGGCGCCGCCCGGCGCCGCCACATGGCCGGCGGCAAGCCGGGCGCCCCCAAGTGGGGGCGCTGTGCTCGGGGACCAGAGGAGGGGCAAAGCCCCTCCCCTTGTTTTCTCTCTCCTGGGGCCCCCACTCACTCACTCTCTCTCTCCCTTGACTTTTCTCCCCCCATTTTCTCTCATCCACTCTCTCTCTCTCTCTCTCTCTCTCCTGGACTCTCTTCCTCTCTCTCCTCAACTCCCTGTCTCTCTTTGTGACTTGCCGACGCGGGTCTCTCCCCCGCGTCTAGGCTATCCGTAACGCGGCCTCCGCGTTTATGTATCGACGCAGCGTGGGGCCAACGCCCGCGTCTGTATCTCTCTCGTGTCAACACGACGCGGAGCTAAAGTCCGCGTCTGTGTTCTTCCTGTGCTTCTCCGTTGGCAAGACCTAGGGCCGGTACCCTCCTTTTGGATTGGGGCCGAACATCCCTTCGTTGGGCACAACAATGGAAGCACCATTCCTCCTCTCTGTTTGTGTCCTAACGCGGATCACAACCCCGCGTTTGAGGTATCTTCGCAGCGCGACTCCCGCGTCTGTGATTCCCGCGTCTGGTACTTTCCGCGACGCGATCCCCGCGTCTGCTCTTTCCTGCGTCTGTTATTCCTGCGACGCGACTCCCGCGTCTGCGACCCTCGCGTCTCACTGTCAAACCCGCGTCTCCCTGTATCTTCTCTCTCCTCTTCACTCCTCATAACTATATATTAGTTTATGGCGCGTGCGCGAGTTCCATGGATTCCAGACTTTTCGGCTTTTCGGTGATTTAGGCGAGTGTTCTCGCTCTCGCCTCCATTTGGGTTCCCCGCTTCGTTGGGTCGATATGTATTCCATTTCATGTATTCTGTATTGGGCTGAGTCCCTGTATTTGTGTATGACCGAGTGCCTGACTGGACATGTATTGCTCTGTGACGAATGCTTGTACTAGGGTAGTTTCATCCCTGTACATATACCATGCATATGATGTACTTGCTGCTTTATTACATGTGGTACTAACATTGCAGGTCTCTCAGCTTGCAGACTCCGGTCGCTCACTATCTCGAAAGAGAGGTGATTGGGACCGGCAGGTCTTCCCGTTATGCAGCCTCCGGTCACTCACTATCTCGAAAGAGAGGTGATTGGGGCCGGCAGGTCTCTCGGTATTCAGCCTCCGGTTCCTCATTATCTCGTCAGAGACGTGATTGGGACCGTCAGGTCTTTCGGCTTCGCCTGGTTATCATGACCAGCGTTCAGTGCTTTACCTCTAGAATCGTCTAGGCGGGATGCTGCCGGATTTCCTACTCGCACTTTAAGCCGAGTTGTCCCGGTAACCTTGCCAGACGCTCCAGGGATAAATCCTGCTTGCTGTCTGTATTCCAGCTTGCTCAGCTCCGCTTTGTTGTGCTCAGCTACTGCTTTGCTACATGCTAATGCCCGTCTCCTGTTTATACTACTTGTCATTACATGATACCTTTTAACACATGTATATCACCTGACAACTGATTTGTTATCATCTAGCACTTGACATGTTACCACTTGGCAAGACCCTTGTTATGACATGACTTGCCACCAGACTAATATCAACCTCTTGACATGATTGATTACCTGCCTCATGTTATACCTGTTATACCTGTTGTGTTAATACTTGACTTGTGATTATCATATTACGGGAATCCTGCCTTGTTATCCTGAATGGAACTAAGTGCCACACAGCACAAAGTGCCACACCACTCGGTGGGGGCCACCTCTTGAATCTGTGGGGGCCACCTCTAGAATCCATCCCCTCAGAGCAAAGTGCCACATGGAGCAAAGTGCCACACCGTACCCGGTGGGGGCCACCTCTTGAATCTGTGGGGGCCACCTCTTGAATCTGTAGGGCCATTTCCTGTCATGACCAGTTATTCCCGTAATCTGTTAATGTTGATAAGTTATAATAAACAACTTGCACCTGGTTTGGGGGAAACTGATGGGCCCTGATTAATCATGTTCATGGTGGCACTATCGAGTCACGCGTGGCCACATACTTGGGGATCACCTGGCGGCCACCAGGGATTCCGTGGGGTGTACTGGCACCCCTACTCCTGATTATTCCTGCCGGGTATGCACACGCCCTAGGCCTATTTCTATGGGATCTGCGATACTCTATTCCTGTTCGGGCGTCCATAAGTCCCGGTACCTAGCGGTACGTTCCGGCTCAGCACCGGATACTCCTGAACCGTTGTCCCGGGCATGTACGGGACCCATCCAGAACATGATTCATCGAACTTTAATCAGTTTCCAAATAACTGGCTATATAAGTTGTGAGTGGAAGTATGTGGAATAGGACACATACTGAAGCTTGGAACTTAGGCGGCCCCAATTATAATAATAAACTATGTGAATTTGTTGTGTTGTTTTGTAATTCGGGTTGTACGAGCTTGGATTACGGTAACATGTGATAAAGGTATATAGATGAGGGTTTCCTTGCTTGGATTATTCCTTCGATGTACTAGTCTCATGGAGCCGTGACCTAAGCTTGTGCAATCAGTTTTGCTCGTAATCGGTTTTATTCGGTTTTATCGGTTTTCATTGGTTTTATGTTAGTTTAGGAGATATCTGGTGTTGCCCTATCTACTTTACCTTCTCTTCTCTTATCATACCATGAGTGGTTCCTGCTTGATATCTACTTGCTCCTACATGTACTTATCCTTGCTTGCCACTTGGCTTTTGTATCACCACTCGCCTGGGGAGTTTCATCTGACTCCCCTGGATTCTCATGTCCAGGTCATGGAACTTGGAGCTTATGGATTCTCCCAGTTGCTGATCAGAGTGGCGCAGCTGAGGCGTGGATCTCCAGCAGACCGTTCAGAGCTCTATCCTTCTAGGCCCCCTGTGTGCCTCTCGAGTTTCCTTTTAGTAAACTCGTGAGTGCCTTTTTACTGTTCACTCCTGTACATCCCTTGTATTCTCGCAATTGCGCCATTCTGGTGATGTAATATTATTATAATATCGGATCACCTCTGGTGATAACTTTGTAATTGTACTCATGTGTTGGAATGTATAATGCACCACTTACTTCCGTACTCTGATTCTTGCCTGTACTGATGCTTAGCGTATATACGTGAAGGTACTTCTGACTTGCGTATATACGTTGCAGTAATGTCTCCGTATCCGCCAGGATCGGGGCGTTACAGGTTGGTATCAGAGCCTAGGCTCTTACTTCCTCAGTACGTCCAGATGGCAAATTAATGGTAAAGGAATTTGCAACTGGAATGCATGAGTCCTGGTTATACATTCCAACTGCAAGTGCAGAGTTATCTATTTCTTGACTATCTTTTCCTTTGATTCCTAGTCTCTCCTATCCTTTCCCTGTTTTGGTTTTATGTTTTGGTTTTATGAAGCCTTATACTATCTTAAGATATGACTAGACTAGGAAGGTAGTGGCTGGTTCTGCATGAAGCTATTATGGGATCTCTCGGCAAATTCTATGAAGCTTGGTATTCTCCAGATCGATCTTGATCTGGCTATATTTCAGAAGACAGCAGTCGGTATTCGGGATTCTTAATAATCGGTCTTCTTTATTATGCTCGGTATTATCAGGGTTTTCTTATCCTCAGTATTCTGGCTTATTCTCAGAGCGACATTAAGTATGCAGTACAGCGGGAATTCTATTGCAGAGTTGTGTTATCAGTTGGTATTATTTGGCATCGTTCAAAGACTTATACAGCCGGAAGTGCAGAAGATTTCTATATTCTGGTTATTGATCAGTCAACTTGAGAGCCCTACCTATAGTACTTCGTATCTTAATTGGTATAAATTCCACCTTTGTTCCCTTCGTATTCAATTTACCCCTTAATGAAATTGCGAGGACGCAATTTTTGTAAGGTGGGTGGATTGTAATACCCCGTTCCCAGAATACGTACTTAGTTGCGTATTCAGATTTTCGGTCGTATTTTTTCGATTTGTTTCCTGTATTTATTTTGTATTATGAATTCTTTATATGAACGTTTTGTCTTGGATTTGGATTCGTGGACTCGGAGTCAGCCCTAGTCTGAACCGAGGGCCCGATCCTAGAGTATTGCTCGATTTGGACATTCCGGTATTCCGATTTGACCGATTTCAGTTTTAAACCTCATTTTCCAATATTCTAGATTTTCTATGATTTTCTGGAATTTTCTTCAATTAAGTTGGAAATCTTCAAAACCGGTGTCGGCCAGTGCCGCTGACCGCTTCCCGGATTTTTAATTTACAAACTAATTGGAATTACTAAAAGTGTCTTTAGACATTATTTCTCAAAATCACATTTCCTATCTAAATACCTTTTTCTGAGGATTTTACGAATTTATGGAAATTCCACCGGAGTCGGTATCGGCCAGTATCGCTGGTTGATTCCGGGACTATCGGGATTGAATTTCTGAATCCCGCTTTCACTTTACTTCTTAAAATCATATTTTACTCTTTAATACATTTTCTGGGATTTTTCAGAATTTATCAAAATCCGACCGACCCGGTGTAGACCGGTATCGCCGGAAGATTCCAGGATTTTTATTTTGAAAACTACATTATATTTTTCGAATCCGATTTCACCAAACATCTTAGAATAATATTTGCTATTTTTGAGGATTTTTCGGAAGGATTCTGGAACAGTCGATTTTCGCGACTATATTATAATATTATTATCTTTACTTTTCTTTCTTTCTTTTCTTTCTTTTCTTTCCCGCCGACTCCAACCGCAGCCACTCCCCTCCACGTGGGCCAGGTCACCTCCCTCACCTACTCCCTTTCCCATCAATCCCTATCACAATCTCTCTCCCCCCTTTTCTTTTTCTTTATCTTTTCCTTTTCTTTTCTTTCCTTTCATTCTTTCTTCTTCTCTTTATTTCTTCTTCCTCATCTCCTCCAAGAGAGCCCAGCCGACCCCATCACCGGCCACCACCTCCGGCCATGACGCCGGCGAGCAACCCCTCGATCTCCGGCCGAGCTTCCCTCCTCCACCATCACCAACAACCACCACCTCCATCTCCATCTTCCCCAAGATTCATCACCATCTCCACCTTCCTCTTCTTCCCCATCATCTCCAAATCAACCTCCTCCATCACCATCTCCTCCACCCAAACACCCCCACTTCAACACCCATCTCCTCCAACTCCACCACCACAAAGAAAACCCCAAAACCCAAACTCCCCCTTCCCCTCTTCTCTTCGGGGTGGCCGGAGCCACCCCGGTCTTGGGCGCCGCCGGCGATGGCCGGCGGCCGCGGGCAGCCAGGGGCCCACCTGGGCCCTGTGCGTAGCCAGAGAGGGGGGCGAACCCCCTCTCTCTCCTTGTTGCAGGGGGGCAAAGCCCCCCTGGCTTCTCTTGCTGGAGGGGGGCAACAGCCCCCCTGTGATCCAGTTGAGGGGGCAGCCGCCCCCTCCTCTTCAGGTGGCCGGCGCCGCCCGGCGCCGCCACATGGCCGGCGGCAAGCCGGGCGCCCCCAAGTGGGGGCGCTGTGCTCGGGGACCAGAGGAGGGGCAAAGCCCCTCCCCTGTTTTCTCTCTCCTGGGGCCCCCACTCACTCACTCTCTCTCTCCCTTGACTTTTCTCCCCCCATTTTCTCTCATCCACTCTCTCTCTCTCTCCTGGACTCTCTTCCTCTCTCTCCTCAACTCCCTGTCTCTCTTTGTGACTTGCCGACGCGGGTCTCTCCCCCGCGTCTAGGCTATCCGTAACGCGGCCTCCGCGTTTATGTATCGACGCAGCGTGGGGCCAACGCCCGCGTCTGTATCTCTCTCGTGTCAACACGACGCGGAGCTAAAGTCCGCGTCTGTGTTCTTCCTGTGCTTCTCCGTTGGCAAGACCTAGGGCCGGTACCCTCCTTTTGGATTGGGGCCGAACATCCCTTCGTTGGGCACAACAATGGAAGCACCATTCCTCCTCTCTGTTTGTGTCCTAACGCGGATCACAACCCCGCGTTTGAGGTATCTTCGCAGCGCGACTCCCGCGTCTGTGATTCCCGCGTCTGGTACTTTCCGCGACGCGATCCCCGCGTCTGCTCTTTCCTGCGTCTGTTATTCCTGCGACGCGACTCCCGCGTCTGCGACCCTCGCGTCTCACTGTCAAACCCGCGTCTCCCTGTATCTTCTCTCTCCTCTTCACTCCTCATAACTATATATTAGTTTATGGCGCGTGCGCGAGTTCCATGGATTCCAGACTTTTCGGCTTTCCGGTGATTTAGGCGAGTGTTCTCGCTCTCGCCTCCATTTGGGTTTCCCCGCTTCGTTGGGTCGATATGTATTCCATTTCATGTATTCTGTATTGGGCTGAGTCCCTGTATTTGTGTATGACCGAGTGCCAATGACTGGACATGTATTGCTCTGTGACGAATGCTTGTACTAGGGTAGTTTCATCCCTGTACATATACCATGCATATGATGTACTTGCTGCTTTATTACATGTGGTACTAACATTGCAGGTCTCTCAGCTTGCAGACTCCGGTCGCTCACTATCTTGAAAGAGAGGTGATTGGGACCGGCAGGTCTTCCCGTTATGCAGCCTCCGGTCACTCACTATCTCGAAAGAGAGGTGATTGGGGCCGGCAGGTCTCTCGGTATTCAGCCTCCGGTTCCTCACTATCTCGTCAGAGACGTGATTGGGACCGTCAGGTCTTTCGGCTTCGCCTGGTTATCATGACCAGCGTTCAGTGCTTTACCTCTAGAATCGTCTAGGCGGGATGCTGCCGGATTTCCTACTCGCACTTTAAGCCGAGTTGTCCCGGTAACCTTGCCAGACGCTCCAGGGATAAATCCTGCTTGCTGTCTGTATTCCAGCTTGCTCAGCTCCGCTTTGTTGTGCTCAGCTACTGCTTTGCTACATGCTAATGCCCGTCTCCTGTTTATACTACTTGTCATTACATGATACCTTTTAACACATGTATATCACCTGACAACTGATTTGTTATCATCTAGCACTTGACATGTTACCACTTGGCAAGACCCTTGTTATGACATGACTTGCCACCAGACTAATATCAACCTCTTGACATGATTGATTACCTGCCTCCTGTTATACCTGTTATACCTGTTGTGTTAATACTTGACTTGTGATTATCATATTACGGGAATCCTGCCTTGTTATCCTGAATGGAACTAAGTGCCACACAGCACAAAGTGCCACACCACTCGGTGGGGGCCACCTCTTGAATCTGTGGGGGCCACCTCTAGAATCCATCCCCTCAGAGCAAAGTGCCACATGGAGCAAAGTGCCACACCGTACCCGGTGGGGGCCACCTCTTGAATCTGTGGGGGCCACCTCTTGAATCTGTAGGGCCATTTCCTGTCATGACCAGTTATTCCCGTAATCTGTTAATGTTGATAAGTTATAATAAACAACTTGCACCTGGTTTGGGGGAAACTGATGGGCCCTGATTAATCATGTTCATGGTGGCACTATCGAGTCACGCGTGGCCACATACTTGGGGATCACCTGGCGGCCACCAGGGATTCCGTGGGGTGTACTGGCACCCCTACTCCTGATTATTCCTGCCGGGTATGCACACGCCCTAGGCCTATTTCTATGGGATCTGCGATACTCTATTCCTGTTCGGGCGTCCATAAGTCCCGGTACCTAGCGGTACGTTCCGGCTCAGCACCGGATACTCCTGAACCGTTGTCCCGGGCATGTACGGGACCCATCCAGAACATGATTCATCGAACTTTAATCAGTTTCTAAATAACTGGCTATATAAGTTGTGAGTGGAAGTATGTGGAATAGGACACATACTGAAGCTTGGAACTTAGGCGGCCCCAATTATAATAATAAGCTATGTGAATTTGTTGTGTTGTTTTGTAATTCGGGTTGTACGAGCTTGGATTACGGTAACATGTGATAAAGGTATATAGATGAGGGTTTCCTTGTTTGGATTATTCCTTCGATGTACTAGTCTCATGGAGCCGTGACCTAAGCTTGTGCAATCAGTTTTGCTCGTAATCGGTTTTATTCGGTTTTATCGGTTTTCATTGGTTTTATGTTAGTTTAGGAGATATCTGGTGTTGCCCTATCTACTTTACCTTCTCTTCTCTTATCATACCATGAGTGGTTCCTGCTTGATATCTACTTGCTCCTACATGTACTTATCCTTGCTTGCCACTTGGCTTTTGTATCACCACTCGCCTGGGGAGTTTCATCTGACTCCCCTGGATTCTCATGTCCAGGTCATGGAACTTGGAGCTTATGGATTCTCCCAGTTGCTGATCAGAGTGGCGCAGCTGAGGCGTGGATCTCCAGCAGACCGTTCAGAGCTCTATCCTTCTAGGCCCCCTGTGTGCCTCTCGAGTTTCCTTTTAGTAAACTCGTGAGTGCCTTTTTACTGTTCACTCCTGTACATCCCTTGTATTCTCGCAATTGCGCCATTCTGGTGATGTAATATTATTGTAATATCGGATCACCTCTGGTGATAACTTTGTAATTGTACTCATGTGTTGGAATGTATAATGCACCACTTACTTTCGTACTCTGATTCTTGCCTGTACTGATGCTTAGCGTATATACGTGAAGGTACTTCTGACTTGCGTATATACGTTGCAGTAATGTCTCCGTATCCGCCAGGATCGGGGCGTTACAACCATCTTCTCCACTATCTCCTCCACCGCGTGCACCACGCCTTCACCGGTCTCTCCCCTCTGGCAAATTCTTTCATTCTATCCACTCTTCAGCTTTCGCAAGGGCACTATGACAACCTCCCATTTCCACTACCTTCAACTACACTTACACCACCTAAAAAACCATCCTTACTCTTCCTTCACTTCCCCTTGGGCCTCACACGACCGCCCCTTCGCCTGGGCGAGGCCGTGCCGGCGCCGCCCACGACTGGCCTAGCCTAGCCGGACACTCTTTGCTATCCCCTTCCTTCCTTTTCCTTCTATTCTTTCTATTTTCTTTCTTTCTTTCCTTCTCTTTTCTTTTCTATGTTCTCTCTTTCCCTCTCTTTCTCTCTCTTTTCTCTAGCCATGAGCCAGGCCTCGGCCTGGGCTACCGTGGCCTGCCCCTTTTTCTCTCTTTCCTTTTTCTTTTTGTTCTTTATTTTTCTTTCTTCCTCCTTTTCTTTGTTTCTTTTCTCTTTTTTCTTTCTCTGATTTTGGTACAAAGAGAACTCTCTCTCTCTCTCTCTCTCTCTCTCTCTCTCTCTTTCTCTCTCTCTTTATTTCTTTCTTTTTTATCCTTCAATCTCTCTCCTTGCTCAGTCTCTCTCACTTTCTTTTCCTCTTTCTAATTCTGATTCTCTCTATCTCTTATTTTCTCTCTTTCGAAGTTCTCCCTTTATCTCTCTCTACTCTGTCTCCCACTCTATCCTTCTATTTATTCTATCTCTCTCTTATCTATCTCTCACACTTCCTGTCTCGCTCACTGTCTCTCCCTCTCTCCTTCTCTTCTCTTTCACTCTCTCTCCATTCACATTCTTTGTCTCTCTTTCGCGCACGTATGGCTACTGGACGCGAAGATCACCTCCGCGTCCAAGTGCCTCCGCGTTTTTAATTTTCGCGATGCGAAGCACGACCTTCGCGTAACGCGACCCCCGCGTCCACGACTATCGTGGAATTCCATCTCCGTGTGACGCGACCCTCGCATCACCGCATTTACGACCTTCGCGTCCGCGACCCCCGCATTCTCTCTCTTGATTCCTTCCTCTCTCATTCTTTATAAAAATATAATATTTTATAATAATTTGAACACATGCACGTGTTGTGTATTTGAAATTTCAGAGATCAGTGCTTTCATGGTGGTTTCTGTAATTAGGCGAATGATCTCGCTTTATTCTGGGTTCCCCGCTTCGTTGGGTTGATATGTATTTTGGGGAATTATTTAATTATATTCCCCCGTGTATTTATATTTCTGTATGTTATATTTGCATCTAGCCGAGTGCTTAGGACTGTACATATATTATACCAGTGACCAATGCTTGTATTATTATAGTTTACTTTATGTACATATACACTGCTTGTGATGTATGCTATTATTTCTTTATTTTCATGTATGACCTACTCTTCATGGTCGTTAGTCCTCGGACATAAATCCCCTGGGTTTTTCAGCTTCGTTGGGAGCTTAGCTAAGCCGTGTGACTGTGTAATTAGCCTATTGGACATCTTGTCAGGCATGGCTTACTACGCTCTCACTTTGCTCAATCTCCAGACTTAAACCCCCTGGATTTTACTAGCTACACCATGTGGTTGCGAGCCAAGCTTAATTGCATAGCCTCATCAGACATAGTTTTGCTGTGTCCTCGCTCCACTTAGCCTTCCGGCTCAGCCGTTCTGCCATTTATATAGATCTTTTTTCGCCTGGACGGTGAGTTTAGCACCCAACGCTTATTCGCTAGATTAATTTGTATAGAAGTTGTGACCGGGCATGATTGATGTAGTGGTTGGACATTCATCTCGGGATATGCACACGGCTCAGCCATGTGCTTTAGCGGCTAACTCTATTCGCTAATAATGTCCGAGTACTGCTTAGTTTCGCACCCCATGCTTAGCTATTTGCTACATGTTACATTCCGTTGGTGCATTTGTATATTATGTGGGACTAACATCTCCTGCAGGTACTCTACAACCCTCAGGCTTAACTGCTCTGCGCTTCTATATTGTAACCTTTGGGTTTAACCTCTCTGAGGTCTTTAAAGTTCTCTAAACTTTCTATATGCTATGCCTGGTAGGCGGACCTAGCGTCAGCACTTTATCGCTAACTCTGTTTGAGCATAGTTACCCCATGAGCACGGTTATGCCGTGATCGATAGTATGGCATTCATACGCATGCTTCGCTATGTGCATTTAGCTGTGCCGCGAACGGTAACCACGCCGAGCGTGATAGCAATCTAGTGTTGTCCATTAGCTTTCCTCCAGTTTGTTTAGCTTCTCTTGAATGTTCGCTTGCTTGCTTACTCAGTTGCCTACTCAATAGCTCAATTAACACTTTTATTGATGGTTGTGAAGAATTTAAAATCTTTACTTATACTATTTTCCAAGAACTGTATTATTTTCGGATTCTATACCGATTTTCTGTATCGATACCGTTTTCCCATACCACATAATTCGACTGTTGATATCTGTTGCATTATTGCTTGTTGTGCTTTCACTAGATATGCTAGCACTTATTATGCTACCACTTGTATGTTATCACCTGACAACTGTCATGCTAACACCTGACTTATAATTATCACATTATGGGAATATAACAGCTGATATCCCTGACACATAGATTTTAGTACACAATGTACTCATGATACTTCTGGCATACTTCTGCACATTCTTGTAATCTGATAATTAATTAATAATTTATAAAAATGACAACTTACACTGGGTCGGGAAAAACCAATAAGCCTAGTGGCCGGTTGGTGAATATGTTTATAGTGGTATTAGGTATGTTGTGCAACTAAAACTATGGTCTTACCTGAAGGCCTCTAGGTGCTTCACGTTGAGCTGGCACCCCTAATTACTAATTCATGATAGGGCATACAATAAGACGCTCCATTACACCTAGCGGCCGGTTCCGTACATCAGCAGCGCAATACCATGGGTCGTGGTCCCGGGCACGTACGAGACCCACTATAAGCATAACATATTGATTTCCTATCAGTTTTCAATAACCAATCTCGACTTACTCATATATGAATATATGTGTACTGGCAATACATACCTAGATATATGGGTCAGACGAGTAATAATAATAAAATACTAATTAATAACTCTTTGTGTCGTTTTGCAATTCGGGTTGCATACATTCAGATTATGACAACGTGAGGTATATAGATGAGGGTTTTCTTATTTGGATTATTCTTTCGACGCACTTATCTCATGAAACTGTAATCTAGATTGTACCACTGGTTTTTTCGTATTTGCTTTCATCAAATTTTATTCAGATTTTTGGTTTTTATTATTAATAATATTATTATTATTCTATATATATTTATATCCTGATTTTTCACTTGTATATTACTCTTTTGATCTCCTGCTGTTACTATATTGTACACAACCAGTCTCTTGATTGACATTATAATTGTACTACTTAACCTCCTGACTTGCTTACTCTAGGTTTTATACGTATTCTTTAGTTACCATATAATCACTGCTTCCTGATGATTCATATTGTTCTCTTAAGCTGTTATTGTGGACAACTCGAGTTGTGTGTACTCAGACGATGGAGACATGAGATATATGGTATATAGGTGAGGGTTTCCTTATTTGGATTATCCCCTTGTGGTGTCAAACTCATGAACCTATCTATTGAGCCCATATAACTGGTTTGTCACATCTATATATCACATCATTTGATGCCTCATTGATGTTAGGGTGCGTATGCTCATGACACGATTTTCAGCGCATGATTTTGATTCAGATTTATTGATACATATGTGCTTGTCCCTACACGCTACTTGGAATTCATCACATCACTTATTGGGGAGTTTTTGACTCCCCTGAATCTACATGTTCAGATCTCAGAGTTTGGAGTTTGTGGATTCTCCCGGTTGCTGATCAGGGATGCACAGCAGAAGTATGGATCATCGACAGACCATCTTGTATTCTCGCATTTTCGCCTATCAGTGATGTAATATTGTGTCACATCATGTGATAACTTTGTAATTGTGCTCATATATTAGAATATTTAGTACACTATGTACTTTCATACTCTGTATTTTTACCTGTATTAATGCTTAGCTTATATATGTCAGGGTATTCTGACTTGCTTATATACGTCGTAGTAACATCTCCATACCTACAGGATCGGGGCATTATAGATTTGCCCATCACAAATTTGAGGGATCCTGGACCAATGTCCCCCATCCACAAAGACTACTCTGATAATGAAGGCGATTCGCCTCGTTTCCAAACAAAAGCCCATCACCGTCAGACTCGGAGAAAAATCTAAGAATCTCCTAACATTTGAGCCCTCGACGAGTTGATCCAAAGAAGGGTCGAGGAGGCTAAACTGCAACTCTCTAGTGGACTGAAACAAGCCACTACCACAGTCTCCGAGCCCTCTTTTTCGAAGAGATCCTGGAGTACGAATTCCTGAAGAAGTTCACAACTTTAACTTTTGACTGCTACAACGGAACGAGTGATCCGATTCAGCATATCAAGTACTTTTGGGACAAGATGGTGATCCACTCCCGAATGATCTATTCTTGTACGTAAACTTTTCGTCCAGCTTGAAAGGCGTGGCTTTGGATTGGGTCTTCTCTCTATCGCTCTATTCTTACCACAACTTCTAGGAGGTAACTGAAGCTTTTCTCACTCAGTACACATCTTGCCTAGAGGCCAAGAAGAATCGTCACCACCTTTTCACCATCAAAATAAGATAGGGCGACAGCATTACATCCTACATCGGTTACCTCCAAAGCCAGCTAGTCAAAGTTCCCTACTGCGGTGAGGGCATCTCTGCACTCACATTCATCAGATGGCTGCAAGTTTCTCACTCTCTGTACAAATATTTGTTGAAGCATAACGTCACTTGGATGAGTGAGGTCCTACCCCGAGCTCAGTCCTACATCAAGTTAGAGGAAGCGATGAAGAGCTCCGCCAACCACTCCGTTAAATGCGATAACGAAGGAGACAATTTCAAGCCATAGTATGAAGTTATTACCAGAGCCAAGAACCCAAATCAGGGGTAGCCCGCCTATAAGAGACAGTTGCTCTCAATTCTTTCACCGATTTCACTCTAGACCTTCAAGCTGTTAGAGCACGTCAGCCCGCTCAGGCTCCCCATCAATGAGGTTTACAATGCCATCAAGGATCAACTGTGGGTCAGACGTTCAAGACCGATCTAATACAACCCCGCACTCCCCAGAGTAGAAGAATATTGTTCCTTTCACGATAGCAAGGGACATAGAACCATCCACTGCAAGAACCTTCGAAGGTACATGAAAGAGCTCAACTGCCAGGGCTTCCTCAAAGAATACACCCTTACTCCTGAAGCGGCCTCCAAGTCAGTATAGCCGAGCGCTCTGCCGCCTGCCTGATCACAATACATGATCACCTAATACAAAGCTATTGAGTGATCCTGCATCCCCAATAAAGACATGGCAGTACCTCCATCCATGATACCCCATGTATTTGATTATATTTTATGTATTTTATTTCAATAATCGAATGTAATGCCCTAATCAAGTAGGTACGGAGACGTTACTAGGATGTATATACGCAGGGCAAAAATTCTCTCACCTATATACACTAAGCATTAGTATTGGAAAGATCCAGAGTACGAAAGTATATGGTGCATTATACATTCTAATATAAGAGTACAATTACAAAGTTTTCACAAGATGTGACATAATATTACAAAGATATTACATCACCAATAGGTGCCAAAATTAAGAATACAAGAAGATAAACAAGTCTGAATAGTACAAATGGCGCTCATGAGTTACGAAAGGAAAACTCAAGAGTCGAGAAAGGGGACCTAGAAGAAAATAACTCTGGACGGCCTATCGCTGATCCACTATGCTACTAATGCACTGATCGAAGGGAAACCATGCACGAAAATGCGTTTTTGTGAAATCGGTATTTTATGTATAGTGTTTTGGCTTCCTCGATACTTCCGTTATAGCATATAGGCTACACGAGTCGAATCCACAGGGATGAAAGGCGATAGAAGCATTAACAATTCATTCACATTATTTTGTTAACAATTCTGCTTTATTAAAGAAAGAGAAAAGAAAATGAAAAGAAAACTAGAAGAGATGGGTGGAGAAGGCGATGAATACGGCAAAGTGAAAAGTGGTATTGGTGGAGGCAAAAAAACAAGAAATAGAAGGCGAGGTAAAATAAGAAAGAACCAAAGTGGAAAACTTTGTGAAGTGATTTAGAGAGTGGTTAAAAACAAACTAGAAAAGAGGAAAAGTTTGTGGTGGAGAAAGAAGATGATGAAAACATCAATAAGAAGAATAAAGTGGTTTAGGAATAGTTTTTTGAAAACAAAGTAAAAAAAAGAAAGTTCATGGCTACTAACTCCTAAGTACTTCACTAATCATGCTAACCTCTTAGTGATAGTTACCTCACATGGATCCTTGGCCATCATCAATCCTTGGCTTCAAAAGATGATTCAAAGCATGACACATAAGATAGTTTCACCCATTCAAACTTGCATCAAGAGCAAGCTATTGTAAACTTTAAATCATCAAGACTATTAGAAGCAAGCATGAAATAAGAGAGTTAGCGTGTTAGCAAGTTAGAGGTTAGAACCTATCATCATGAGCCATCAATGGCTCTTGCAAGAGAAAGGCTTTGTAGAGGCTATTAGATTCATATTGATTATCAAGTAATGGGTTAGATGATTAGTGGTTAGTAGTTAGATTACTATGAAAAAAAAGTTAGCTAGTTATGTTAGATGTTAGAGAAGAAACAATAGAAGGAAAGAAGGAAGTTTTCATAGATTGTCCTAATATATGATCTAAAATAAAAAGGAAATGTAAAAGAAAAGAAAAAGAAAACTACACTAAAACTACATAAAGAAGAGAAAACCCTAGCCTACAGCTCTCCATCTCGTTCTGGCCCTCAAAATGCAGTATTTTTAGGCAAAAGAAAGCTCTGGATGATGAGATGAAGCCACGTATCAAAGATCGACGTGTGGGCCCACCATATTGCCACATTTTCACATCAATACTAGGGACTTAGGTCCATGGTTTTGCTCTGCTGTTTTGTCCAGCTGAGAGAACCTTCTGTATGTAGTTGGTTTTTAGTAATTTGGACCTGTATTTCTTCAGATTCATTCTAAATTCTGAATTCAATGTATCTTCTAAAAGCTCTCTAGCTTGGTATCTAAGAAATGTGATTTAATTACTCAAAATTGGGTTTAATTAGGCTTTATTCTAATTTGGCCCCTATACTCTTGATTATCTGCAAAATAGACTAAAACACGGTTTAGAAGGGATATTTTATTCATAATAGAGCAGGAAAATATGATATGCAGATATAGAATAGAATACTAATCACACCTCACATTTTCTTTTGCTTGTTCCGAACAAAACAAGAAAAAAAAACTAACTAAGAATATTATTACACCACTTTTGCAGGTGACACGATTGCACTGAGTATTTGCAAAAAGCCGTTAAAACTCTAGGTTTACCCTAGAGGAGGAGCTTTATCTCCCTGGGGTTTCAGTGGATTACACCCAAAAATTCATAAAGAAAGAAAATAAAAGTTAGTATTTTTGAAAACACATTTTGAAAGAGAGAAAATTTTTCGAAATATTTTTATAAAAATTAAGTGATCCAAGGTCATAAGTTCACTAAAAATTATTCGTCCTTAAACTTAGTCTAGATGCAAGATCTTGTCATCAATTAAGATAAGAATTCAAAATTAGATTGAATATTTGATCTTTCATAAAATCTAGATAATATGCACTCTGTGATATTGTAGATTTTTTGGATTTCAACTCCAACTATCAAGCCATTTATTCACTTGTGTGTGTGTGTGTGTGTATCTTATTTTTTCCTTCTCTTAGTTTTCTTAGGCTTTCTAGTTTACCCGGGTAGTGAGCCTTTAGCCAAAAACTCTCAAACCGAATGATTTAAGGGCACCAGATGAGAAAACATCCCTCGGCCATCAGGACGTGAGTAAACAAAGCCACAAAACTTAAGAGGGATTATTTGTTTTGACCACCATTTGGCGTGACTAATCATACTTTCTAAAGCACACTTAACCAGCTTACTTAGTGGCCAAGTATTTATAATAATAATTATTATTTTTTATAATTTATGACATTTAATATCTTTGTTTCCATCCCAAAAATGTGTTAGTATGAAGTGCGCACTCTCTAAGAAAAAATTCAAGATCGAATAATCTTTCCAATATTTCTTATTTAACCTATGATTTTAAATAAGATCCATTATTTTGACTAGGTTTAAGATGTCATAATTAAGGTTTTTCTAATTTCTAAGATGATCTTAATTTTCTTAAAAATAGATCAAAACTTTTTCTCTTGTTTCAAAAAGTTTAAAGAAAGGAAAATACTATACAGATGGTAAAATTCTAAAAATATACTAAAAGAAGTGAAAAAAAGAAAATTTAAAAACTCTACGATAATAGACTCCCCTACACTTATTTCATGTATTGTTCTCAATACATCGTGAATGTATGTATGCACAAAAATACAGAGGAAAGAAAAAAATTACCTCAGGGTGGTGGTTCCTGTAGCGGTCTGATTGTTGCAGGAAATGCGGCCCAATTCAAATTACGTGGAGTTCACAGGAACCCACTAGTGACCTCTCTAATATAACCCACTATTATGATGTATACATGAATAATTTTTATTAGAAATTTTACCCCATCAAATTTTCAAATTTTAAAAATAATTTCAGAGTCATTATTTTCAATACCTTTATCCCAAAATGTAGTATGAAATGATGGAATGATTGATTTGGGCTCAGAAAGTACATGAATTAATACCGACGCAGGAAATTAGTTGAAATCCAGTAAAAATTCTGGAGTCGAAATTTGCTCAGAAAGTGAGTCCAACTTAAGAAGTTGAAGCTTTAGTTCACATTCATTTCCCCACAATGGAATGTGACTTTGCAAAATTAATGATTCAAGTTCCATAATGGCAAGTATGAGAATCAAAACTGACTCTAAAATGTTGCTCAAGTTGAGTAACAAAACAGGAGTCAAAATTGATTCAGGAATTTGAACTGGATCACAAAATTGAGGGTCAGGGTCACTGATCGGGTTAGAACCAGCACCTGAAAATGCGTATTTATAAAATTAGTGAAATTGTGTATGTGCTAAGGTTCCCTCGATACTTTCATTATAGCATTGGATCAACGGGTTGAATCCATAGGGACGGGAGGCGATAGAAGCATTAACGATTCGTCATGCATTATGTTAACAAGTTCTTCTTTGTTAAAGAATGAGAAAAGAAAAAGAAAAGAAATCCAGAAGTGATAGGTAGAGAAAGCGATGAAAATAGCGATGTGAAAAAAATTGTGAAGTGGTTGTGAATCAGTAAAAGAAAACAAGAAAATAGAAATGAAATAGAAAGTGGAGTGATTTAGAAAGTGGGTTTAAAACAAATAGAAAAAGAGAAGATGAAATTTGTGATAAAGAAAATGAAAACAATGGTGAAGAAGATGAAAACAAGGATGAACTAAGAAGATGGTGAAAACAACGATAGGAAAGTGATAAAAAGATTTAGGAAATTGTTTTTAGAACAAAGTAAAAGAAAGGAGAAAATGATGAAAGAAAACTCATGGCTACTAACTACTAATTACTCCACTAAACATGCTAACCTCTTAGCGATAGTTACCTCACATGGATCCTTGGCCATCACTAATCCTTGGCTTCAAGAGATGATACAAATCATGGCTTATAAGATTGTTCTTCTACATTCAAACACATCCATTCCATACAACAAGTTGCAATATACTATTAGATCATTAAAATCAAGTAGAGGTGAGCTGAAATGAAGAAGACGTTACAAGTTAGCTTGTTAGTGGTTAGATGTTAGAATGATAGGATCATCATGAGCCATCATGGTTCTTGTAAGAGTAAGGCCTTGTAGATGCTATTAGATTCATGTAGATTATCAAGTAAGTGGTTAGTTAGTTAGTAGTTAGTAGTTAGTAGTTAGATTGCCATGAGAAGAAAATAGCTAAGCTTATATAGAAAATAGAGAAGATTACAATGGAGAAGAAAGGAGACACCTTTACATAGATTATCACCATCTATTACATCAATATCTCATTATATCTCTCTAAATCAACTCAGACCTGCTGCAAGATCTAAAAACAAAATAATAATACAAAATAAAAAAAGAAGAAAATCTTACTCTACAACTAGAAGAGAGAGAAAACCTAACTTACAACCCTTTCTTCTTTTGTTTCTGGTCCAAGACTACAGTATTTAAAGCAAAAGAAGCATCTAGAAGGTGAGACAAGGCCACACGTCGAAGAAGGACTCATGGGCCCACCATAGGGCTATGAAATCATTGGCTTTTTTGCCGCATTTGTGCGGTAATAACGGGGACTTAAGTCCCTGGTTTTGGTCCGTGGGTTCGTCCAGCTGTGATGGTCTTGGATTTTGGATATTTGGATCCGATTTTCTTTAGATTCATGCCCAACTTCTGAATCTAATGTACTCTCTAGAAGCTCTCTAACTTGACCTTCAACTAATGAGATTTAATGCCCAGAAATTAATTTAATTAGGCTATTATTCTAACTTTGCCCTTAAACTCTTGATTATCTGCAAAATAGATCAAAACTTGGATAAGAAGCGTCATTTTATTCATAAATCGGTATGAAAATGCGATGTAATGATGCAATATCGTAGACTAATCACACCCTCATACTTATCTTTTGCTCATCCTGAGTGAAATAAGAAAAAGAAACTAAACTACTAAAAAATTATTATACCACTTTCGCAGGTGACGTGATTGCACTGAGCATGTGCAACAAGCCGTTAAACCTCAAGGTTTCCCATAAAGGAGGAGTTTTGTCTCCTGAGAGTTTTCAGCGGATTACACTCACAAAATCCATAAAGAAAGAAAATAAATATTAGTATTTTGAAAACGCATTTTAAAGGAAAGACAAGTTTTCAAAAAAATTTTACAAAAAGTTAAGCGATCTAAGATCATAAGTCGACCAAATATATTTTTCCTTAAAACTTAGTCTATATGTAAGATTTTGTCTTCAATTAAGATAAGAATTGAAAATTAGATTGAATATTTTATCCTTTATAAAAGCTAGATAATATGCACTTTGTGATAGTGAAAATTTTTAAGATTTCAACTCTAGCCATCAAGCTATTTATTTATATATATATTTCTCTTCTCTTTTTTTTTCTTTTTTCTTCCCTTAGTTTTCTTAGGCTTTCTACTTTACCTGGGTAGTGAGCTTTTAGCCGATGACTTCAAATCAGAGGATCTTAAGGCACCAGATTATAAAATATCCTTGGGCTTAAGGACTCGAGTAAACAAGGCCACAAAACTTAGGGAGATTATTTATTTTTTTGACCACCGTTAGGCGTGAATAATCATGCTTCTTGGGGCATAGTTACATGCTTTAATAAGTGATTTTTCTTCATATATACCTTATAAATATTTTTATATATTTTTTGTTTTATGGCATTTGAGGTCTTTGTTTCTATCCCAAAAATTGTGAAAGTGTGAAATGCATACTATCCCAAGGCAAAAAATTCAGGATAAAATTATCTTTCCAATCTATCTTACTTAGCCTATAATTTTAAATAAGATCCATTATTTTGACTAGGTTTATGATGTCATAATTAAGGTTTCCTTAATTTCTAAGATCATCTTAATTTTCTTAAAAATAGATCAAAATATTGTCTCTTTTTTAAAAAGTTTTTAAAGAAAGAAAAAAATCTTATACAAAAGAAATTGTTTTTAAGAATATCCTAAAAGAAGTGAAAAAGAAAGAAAATCTAAAAACTCTATATTAGTAAACCCTCCCCCACACTTATCTCATGCATTGTCCTCAATGCATCATGAATGTATATATGCATGAAACAAATAGAGAGGAAAAGAAAAATCACCTCAATGTGGTGTTCCGGTGGTGGTCTAATTGCTCCATAAAATGCAGCCCAATCCAAAGAATGTGTTATCTGGAGGAATCCATTGGTGGCGTCTATAGTACAATCCACTAAAATGATGTATATATGAATGATTTTTATTATGAATTTATCCCATCTAATTTCTAAATTTTCAAAATAATTTCAGAGTCATTTTTATCAACACCCTTGTTCCAAAATAGAGTATGAAATGATGGAATGATTGGTTTGGACTCAAGAAGTACATGAACTATGATTGACTCAAAAAAATGACTGAAGTCAAGTGAAGATTCAGGAGTCAAAATTCGTTCAGAAAGTCAGTCCAAATTAAAAAGTTGAAACTCAAGTCCATATTAATTTTCTCACAATGGATTCTGACTTCCTAAAATTGGTGATTCAAATTCAAGAATGACAGGGATAGGAATCAAAACTGACTCCAAAATGTTGCTCAATTTGGGTAGCAAAATAGGAGTCAATATTGATTCAGAAATTTGAACTGGATCACAAATTTGAGAATCTGGATCATATTCTTCCTTGAGTTCAATTTCATAAAAATGAGAACTTGCCAATTTTTCAATGGAACTTTCAGAAGTATGGTATTGATCAAGTTCAATATGATGATTAAAAGATGGGTGAACCAATTTCATGATGGACTGGCACAGAATCCAATATAGACTCAGGAAAAGAATTGAAATCAAGTAAAGACACCTCAGTCATTATTGAATCAGGAAGTGAAATTGAGTTACCAAGTTGAGGTTCAGGATCATAGTCATGCTCAAGTTCAATTTCAGGAAATGGATAACTTACCAAAATGTCAATGTGGTTCTCAAATTTCTGTTTTGGCCAAGTTCAAATGGGTGTGCTGAAATTGAATCTTGGTTTCCAAAACAACATGATTTTTGGGCCCTAACAGAATGGTTAGCGACGTCAGAAATGGTCAAAGGGTGAGAATGGAGATTTTTGACCATTATATTTATGTCATGATTATGAGCGATTTGAACCTGAGTCATGGCTTCAAACAATTTTTCATAGTCGATTGGTTCATCATTTTGTTGCGATTGGGCTGAAAAGATGAGTTTGAAGATTGGTTTTGAAAATTTTGGTGAAATGGTGAGTCCATCAGATTTTGTGATTGTTGCTCGGACTCACGCATACTCATTTTCAGGATTGATTGTTTTCTATTTCGAACTGAAGATGATGAGTATGAATATTGTGAATTAAACTTGTTTTATTGGGACTCAAGCATGGCTTCCATACTTATTTTTAGGATGGATTTTTTTATAGTTGGATGTTCTGAAAAAGAAATATGTGAAGAAAAATCAGGAAATGAATATTGTGAAAATTGTGAAAATTATAGACAAGGTAGTTGAAAATTTGACTTGGAGGAGGTGAATCCCCATTGACTCTGTGAAGAGTGAAAATTATTATAAAATTATGGTTATAAGATTGGGGGTATGGGTCATATTCAGTCAGATAAATCCAATCTGGCCTATTTGATTGGTTCATGTTATAAAAAGTCGGGTTGGAGTTATCCGAGTCAAATAAGGTCGGTGTGAAATATAAATTCATATTAGGATTGAAAAAATGTTGTTGTTGAATTTCATTTCACAAACAATCATAAACAAAAAAGAAAAAGCAAACAACAAATAAGAAGAAAGAAAAGAAAAAAAAATCAAAACCAAGCCTATACTAAAGTTGACCTAGACCTAGACGACTCCTAACAGGGCGATTACCCAGGGGAGGTTGTTGTATGAATTCGACCACAATCTAATAAGCCAAGTAGGAGCAAAATACCGTGGGAGGTATCTGTGCATAAGCAACGTGCCTTAATTACCCCAAACCACGGTATCTTCAAAGCGTAATCTCTTAATCCCCAACCTTAGACACTGATTTCACAAGAGTATGATTCTTACAAGTTTCAACCTCGAATAATCTCTTAATGAGTCTGAGATATCCCTAAGGGCCAACGTCTATCAATTTTTATTAAGGCTTGGGTTGTAAGAGTGAGAAGGCAATTTTGGGCTAAGGAAGGGTAATGACTTTCCCACCTTATCTTGAATCGGGTTATACCCTTAAGTCCAATTCATGTAAGTGTGCAATATAGACAAGAATAACACTGTAATTGAGTAAATCACCCACATGTTTTCCCTATGTTATATACAATGCAATATGTACCTCAGTTCAGATCACAACAATAAAACAAAATTTAGTATATTAGAATAAAATTGACACGTACCTAAATGCAAATGTTTAAACCATTTTAAAAGCGTCCAATTACTCTATTTTAGTTCTTTAGTTTATTGCAGTGTTCAGGCAATCAAAGCAGAAAAATAACAGTATAAATCCACTAGCCATTACAACTTACACAATCCAGCACAACAAGATACACAAATGCCACAAGGTTGTCGCAGAATCGCGGCAAAAGTTGCATTTGTGTTGCATTTCTATAGAAGCTGGGTCCCTACTTTCAAGAGCAGGGAGCTACAATGCTAATGGGCCCTATGCAATATTAAACTCCTTTAAAAATTGACCTGCATACAAAAACAGAAAAGAAAATGTTAAAAAAAATGTAAAATCAAAACCATTCCCCTCTCCGGCAATGGCTTTTTTTGATCGGGTTGGAACCAGTACTTAAAAACATATGTTTTATGAAATCAGTGAAATTGTGTGTGTGCTAATATTCTCTCGATACTTCCGTTATAGCATTGGCTCAACGGGTCGAATCCACAGGGACGGAAGGTGATAGCAGCATTAACGGTTCGTCATGCATTATGTAAATAAGTTCTTCTTTGTTAAAGAATGAGGAAAAAAAGAAAAGAAATGCAGAAGTGATAGGTAGAGAAGGCGATGAAATTAGCGATGCGAGAACAATTGTGAAGTGGTTGTGAATTGGTAAAAGAAAATAAGAAAATAGAAATGAAATAGAAAATGGAGTGATTTAGAAAGTGGGTTTAAAAACAAAATAGAAAAAGAGAAGATGAAACTTCTGGTAAAGAAAATGAAAATAATGGAGAAGAAGATGAAAATAAGGATGAACTAAAAAGATGGTGCAAATAACGATAGGCAAGTGATAAAAAGATTTAGGAAATTATTTTTAGAACAAAGTAAAAGTAAGGAGAAAACGATGAAAGAAAACTCATGGCTACTAACTATTAATTACTCCACTAACCATGCTAACCTTTTAGTGATAGTTGCCTCACATGGATCCTTAGCCTTCACTAATCCTTAGCTTCAGGAGACGATACAAAGCATGCCTCATAAGATTGTTCTTCTCCATTCAAACACATCCATTCCATACAACAGGTTGCAAGTTACTATTAGATCATCAAAATCAAGTAGAGGCGAGCATGAAATAAACAAAATATTGCAAGTTGCTTGTTAGTGGGTAGATGTTAGAATGTTAGAATCCATCACCATGAGCCATCCATGGTTCGAGCAAGGCCTTGTAGATGCTATTAGATTTAGGTAGATTATCAAGTAAGTGGTTAGCTAGTAGTGGTTAGTAGTTAGATTGCCATGAGAAGAAAAACTAGTTAATCATCATGTAGAAGATGGAGAAGATTACAATGAAGAATAAAGGAGACACCTTTACATAAATTGTCACCATCTATTACCCCAATACTCTTTATCTTTCTTTGAATCAACTCAGCTCTATTACAAGATCTAAAAACAAAATAAAAATACAAAATAAAAAAGAAGAAAAATCTTACTCTACAACTAGATCAGAAAGAAAACCTAGCCTACAGCCCTCTCCCTTTTTGTTTCTGGTCCAAGACTGCAGTATTTATAGGCAAAATAAGTGTCTGGAAGGCGAGACGAGGCCACGCGCCGAAGATCGACGCGTGGGCCCACCACAGAAACGCGAAAATGCAACTTTTGTCGCGTTTTCGTAGCAATACCAGGGACTTAAGTCCCTGGTTTTGATCCGTGGGTTCGTCCAGCAGTGAGAGCCTTCTAGTTGGTCTTGGATTTTGGTATTTGGATCCGATTTTCTTCAGATTCGCACCCAATTTTTGGATCCAATGTACTCTCTAGAAGCTCTCTAGTTTGACATCTAAGTAATGAGATTTAATTACCCGAAATTAGATTTAATTAGGCTCTTATTCTAACATTGCTCTTGAACTCTTGGTTATCTGTAAAATAGACTAAAACATGGGTGAGAAACTTTATTTTATTCATTAATTGGTAGAGAAATGCGATGTAATGATGTTATATCATAGACTAATCAGTCACATTCTTGATTGAGTTTAATTTCTTAAAAATGAAGACTTACCAATTTATCAATGGGACTTTCAAAAACATGATATTAGTCAAGTTCAATATGTTGATCTTGAAAGATAGGTGATTAAATTTCATGATGAACAAGTAAAGGATTCAGTACTGACTTAGGAAAGTGATTAAAATCGAGTAAAGATATCGGAGTCAATATTGAGTCAAGAAATAGAATTGAATTACTAAGTTGAGATTCATGATCACTTTCATGCTCAAGTTCAATTTCAGGAAAATGATAATTTGTCAAAATGTCAATGCGGTTCTCAAGACTTGGAGTTTGGTCAAGTTCAAATGGGTGTGCTGAAATTGAATTTTGGTTTTCAAAATAATATGATTCTTGGGTCCAATCGACTGAATTAGAGATATAAAGATTGGTCAAAGGTTGATAAGTGAGAATTTTTTAATTCCTATAATCATTAACCAATTCACTCATTATTAAGTCTAACCGACTGATAGGCCATGTAACAGAGTTTCGAGTCTGAATCATGTCTTCTATACTAGGTGCAATCGGTTCTTCTTGAAAAGAGGAATATGAAATTTGATTTTGGAAATTGTGGGGAAATCGTAAGTCCATCAGATTTTGAGATTGTTGCTCGGACTCACGCAAGGCTTCCATACTCATTTTCAGGACAGATTTTTTTACAATTGGGTGTTCTGAAAAAGAACTATATGAAGCTTGGTTCTGAAAAAATAGTGAGTCCAACATGGTTTATGATTGTCGCTTGGCCTCATGCAAGAGTTCCATACTCATTTTTAGGATCGATGGTTTTTCATTTTGAATAGGTGGACTGGAAAGAATAAGTATAAATCTTGAAATTTTGATTGATATCGTGAGTCCAACATATTTTGAGATTATTGCTCGGACTCACGCAAGAATTTCATACTCTTGTCCAAGAATTAAGGTTGTTCATTTTGAAGAGGTGGGACTGGGCTTGAAAAATTGGTGGAATTGGGGAGGCCAACTGTTTTGAAACCGTTGCTCCGCCTCCTGCATGTCTTCTATACTCTTTTCTAACTCTGATTTTTCTTTTATGGGTTGTTGTAGAAAAGAAGTATACGAAACATGATGTTGGAAAAATTGTGAATATTGTGAGTCGAGCTTGTTTTGTTAGGACTCAAGCATAGCTTGTACGGCTTCCATACTTTTTTCTAATTTGGATTTTTCTTTTATGGGTTATTGTAAAAAAGGAGTATATGAAGCTTGGTGTTGCAAATATTATGAGTCGAGCGCATTTTGATATTGTTGTTGGGACTCAAGTATGGCTTCTAAGACTTCTATACTCTTTTCTAACTCAGATTTTCTTCATTCGGTGGTTCTAAAAAAGGAGTATAGGAAGCAAAATTAGAGAATGAATATTAAGAAAATTGTGGACAAGGTGGTTGAATATTAGACCAGGGGGAGGTGATTCCCTATCGACTCTGTGAAGAGTTAAAATTACTTTGAAAATTTTTGTCATAAGATTTGAGGCATGGGTTATATTAAGTCGAATACATCCAATCCGGTTTATTTAGTTTGTCCTTGTTGTGTAAAGCCGGGTTGGAGTTATTCGAGTCAAATGAGGTTGGAGTGAAATATGTTTTCATTCTAGAATTGAAAGAATTATTATTGTTGGAATCCATTTCATAAATAAACACTAAAAAAAAGCAAACAAACAAACAAAAAGGAAAGAAAAATCAAAACAAGCCTATACTAAGGTCGACCTAGACCTAAACGACTCCTAACTGGTCGACTGTCCAAGAGAGGGATATTGCAGTATCTGACCAAGAGTTAATCGGCCAAGTAGGGGCAAAATATAGTGGGAGATATTCGTGCATAAGCAACGAGCTTAATTACGTCAAACCACTGAATATTCGAGGCTTAACCTCTTAATTCTCAACGGTAGGCACCGATTTGGCAAGAGTCTGGTACTGACAACTTCCTCTCGAGGTCAATCTCTTAATGAGTCTGAGATGTCCCTAAGGACCAACGTCTATCAATTTTTATTTGGGCTTGAGTTGTGTGAGTGGGGGGGTAATTTTTGGGCTAAGAAAGGGTAATGACTTTCCCACTTTATCTTGTATTTAGATTTGCCATTAAGTCCAATTCGTGTAAGTGTGCGATATAAATAAGAATTAGACACACAAAGCGAGTAAATCACCCATGTGTTTGTCCTATGCTACATGCAATACAATATGTACACCTCAGTCTAGATCACAACAACAGAACAAAATGCAGAATATTGGAATAACTCGACATGTGCCTAAGATGCAAATGTCTAAATCATATTAATACGTCCAATTTACTTTTTTTTAATGTTTATTATTGCGTGTACATGGAATTAAATTAGAAATCTAATGGCAGAATATATCAATATTTGAAACTTGGAAAAACCCAGCAAAAAGTGGAGACCAGATTCCTAGAAAAGCTTGCGTTTTCGCCACAAGTTTTGGCCTGCCGTGGCAAAATGTTTGGAGTTATGCTCTCAAATTTTGTGAGCAGGTAGCTACAAGTTATTATAGAATTTTGCAGTTCAAAGATTCTGAAAATGTTAATCCACAAACCAAAATAGAGAAGAAAAATTAACAAAAATGTGAGTTCAAAACTGTTCCAATCCCCGACAACGCTGACAAAATTTTGATCGTAGGGGAACCATGCACGAAAATGTGTATTTATGAAATTGGTATTTTATGTATGGTGCATTGTCTTCCTCGATACAATCATTATAGCATATAGGCTATACGTGTCGGATCCACAGGGACAGAAGGCGATAAAAACACTAAAAGTTCATTCATGTTGTTTTGTTAATAGTTCTTTGTTAAAGAAAGAGAAAAAAATGAAAAGAAAACTTAATGTAATGGGTGGAGAAGGCGATGAAAATGGCAAAGTGAACAGTGGTATTGGTGGAGGAAATAAAACAAGAAATAGAAGGCAAGGTAAAACAAGAAAGATGCGAAGTGGAAAACTTTGTGAAGTGATTTAAAAAGTAGTATTAAAAACAAAATAGAAAAGAGAGAAAGTTTGTGATGGAGAAAAAAGATGATGAAAACATTGATAGTAAAAGAATAAAATGGTTTGAAATAGTTTTGAAAAATAAAGTAAAAAAGAAGAAAGTTCATAACTACTAACTACTAAGTATTCCACTAATTATGTTAACCTCTTAGTGATAGTTGCCTCATATGGATCCTTTGCTATCACCAATCCTTAGATAATTCAAAGCATGACACAAAAGATGGCTCTTCACATTCAAATTTGCATCAAGAGCAAGCTAATTCAAGTTTTAGATCATCAAAACTATTAGAAGTAAGCATGAAATAAGAGAGTTAGCTTGTTAGCAAGTTAGAGGTTAGAACCAACCATCATGAGTCATCAATGGCTCTTGCAAGAGCAAGACCTTGTAGAGGATATCATGTGGATTATCAGGCAAGGGGTTAGATTATTGGTGATTAGTAGTTAGATTGCGAGGAAAAAAAAGTTAGCTAGTCATGTTAGAGGTTAGAGAAGAAACCATAGAAGGAAAAAAAGTAGCTCTCATAGATTGTCACTCTCTATTACATCAATCTTTCTCTTTCTCTCCCGAATCATACTCTGTCTAATACATGATCAAAAACAAAAAGAAAATACAAAAGAGAAGAAGAAGAAAACTACATAAAGAAGAGAAAATCCTAACCTACAGCTCTCCAACCTCGTTCTGGCCCTCAAAATGCAATATTTATAGGCAAAAAAAGCTCTGGATAACGAGACGAAGCCAAACGTCAAAGATTGACGCACGGGCCAACCATATTGCCGCGTTTCTGCAGTAATACCAGGGACTTAGATTCCTGGTTTTGCTCTATTGTTTCATCTAGCTACGAGAACCTTCTATATGTATTTAGTTTTTCTTAATTTGGACCGTATTTCTTTAGATTTATTCTTAATTTTGGATCCAATGAATCTTCTAAAAGCTCGCTAACTTGGTCTACAAGAAAGTGGCTTAATTACTAGCAATTGGGTTTAATTAGGCTCTTATTCCAACTTTGCCCCTATACTCTTGATTATCTGCAAAATATACTAAAACACGATTTAAAAATGATATTTTATTCATAACAGAACAGAAAAATGCGATATACAGATGCAGAATTAGATACTAAGCATGCACCACTCGGATCAAAAGGAAGTTCGACATGGTCCAAGCTCCGGGATTTAGACATGCGGGTCTACGAGAGTTAGAAAGCTGCCAACGAGTGGTAAGCTGAGTGATAAGTGACGTGCATAGACAAGCACTCATATATCGATGAATTTGACTTAGAAAGCATGTATTGAAAATTGTGTCGTGAGCACAGGCACACATGAGTAGGCAAGAAGGCATAAATTACGACTTCACGAGACTAGTACGTTGAAGGAATCATCCAAACAAGGAAACCCTCATATATATATACCTTATGTCTTATTTATCGTAGCCTGAGTTTATATAACCCAAATTGCAAAACAACACGATGAATTATAAAAGCAACTTATTATTATTACTCGTCTGATTCAATATCTAGGTATGTATTCTGGCATACAATACATCCATATATGAGTATTTCAAGGTTGGTATTGAAAACAGATGAGAAAATTAATGAATTATGTTTACAATGGGTCTCGTGCCTACACGGGACCATGGTCGAGGGTGTTTTGGTTGCTAAGCCAAAACTCACCACGACGCGAAAGGGAGGGTCATATTAATATGCCTTGAGGAAATGGTGTATACAATATAAGGTGGGGTGCGAGCGCACCCCTCGAAACACCTGGAGGCTCACAGATAGAACTAAAAGATTTTAGTTGCACAATATACCTAAACCATTGTAAACGTAATCATAAATTGAATTTCATCACTTTCCCCCTTACCCGGTGTAAGTTATCCTTTTATTACTGATTATATAATTATCAGGTTATAGGAATGGGCAGGAGTAGGTTAGAGGAGTGACATGTGTATATTAGGTTATAAATTATTACATTCCCGTAATATGATAATCATGAGTCAAGTGATAGCATATCAGATGTCAGGTGATAATACGCAGGGGTTAGGTGTCAAGTGATAGCATGTCAATTATCAAGTGTTAAATGACTAACATAGCAAGTGTTATACTATCATGTGACAACATATGGGAAAATGGTACAGATACAGGAAATTGGTACGAACACTCAAAAAAATACAGTTTTTAGAAAACGGTACAGATACTGAAAAGCGGTACAAAAAAACTGTCACGCCCCGCTTCCCAAAATAGCTGGAGTAGAGACGCGATGAGAATCAGCGACGCATATACGCAAAGATAATACCCCATGTATAAGTGTTAAGTCTTAAAGTAACATGAACGAGTTACAAAAAAAATCACTATAATAAATTACGATCACTGCAGTATCACATATAACTGTCCATACATGATAACAGATTAATACATGAAATGGAATGATGACTGATAACAATGTATAGAGAATTAAGGAGATAACAGGAATATAAGAGAGTCAATAGTACCGGTAAGCAACAGAGTGAACTCCAACTCCTCGCAATTCGTATGATCTCATCGAACACCTAAATATAACAAATCATCCTACATCTAGATGCGCAAATTCAGGAGAGTTAGAAAACTCCCAATGAGTGTGTAAGATGAAAGAATAGTGCACGTACATAATACGTGTATACAATAATAACATGTCTAAAATTATAAATAGAGGATAACTAAATAACTAATATTATGAACAAATCTATGAATGAAATGTAACTCATATCATGATAAAAAAATGATTGTATCAAAGGGTGTAATCTAGCATATGTCTCTAATCTGATTGGTTATCATTAGCCTAACTAATGTGATACTTAACTGCGTTCCTTAACACAGCCATTTTTTCGCATATCAGACTGAGTTATCATTACTGTAATCTCCTGCCAATATAGTGCATGTGTTTTGAAAGGGTACCATTCATGCCTAGTATCACAGTCTAACACCCCTGGCGCTGAACCAGGACAAGCCACAAGGCTCTAATAACTGAGACCACAGTCCCACACAAAAAGACAATTAGTGTGGCGCCGTAGTTTGGGCAAAGGCCATGTAACTGACAACTAAATAACTTGATAGCCAGTACTACCTTGGTTCCCCATGGTCGAACTTAAAACTCGGTATACCATCGCAAGTCCTTTAAAAATACACTACATACATTATCAGGCAATTACTCCGTTTCCTCGAGTTATGATATCTTTTATTAATAGGCAAACAATTTGAATTATTATGTAATAATAATCGATATTTCCAACAACTGATGATGTCAATAATAGTTGATAACTGACAACTGAAAACTAGTATCTGATAACTAAAAATTGAATAACTATTGACTTACACCTGATGAAAAATACTGGAGATATAGAGTCACTAATAACAATAGTGTCGCTAATCACAGATAACTGATAACTGATGTAAACTCTGAAGATGTAAAGTCATTGACATCTAATAGATCCCTATCTCAATAATTCTATCTTTATAGCTGAACAACTGCGATTATCTATCATGAAGTGAAGTACTGAATATCCTCGAGATCAACTAAATCAATGGATATCGAAATCATAAATAAAGAGTAGAATATCCTCAAGCAATATGAAATCAAAATAGTCTACATCTGATACTCAACATCAACAAGATATCACCTATACCCAACAATATCATTAGTGAATAAACTCAGAAATCCTAACAATAAATAATCCAACAAAACCAATCATATCTAAATACTGATAAAGATCCAATAAAAAGAATGTAAATGTCAAATCAACTCTAACTCTAAATAAGTCCATGTACAAATCCATGTATCAAGAAATCAGTCTCCTAATAAGGTAATATCATATTTATTCCATCCTGAATATCCAAAAGAGCTCTTATCAAAGTAATCACCAAATAATTTTTTGATAAATACTTCACATAAAATATGCCATCTATTCACAAGCACGAACTAGGCCAATCACAAGATCGAGTCAAGTCACAGTCTAAGGTATACAACAATCAGTCCAAAATCTGAAATGATAAATAATTACACATGAAATGATAAAGTAATAATGTCCCAGTGATATAACAACGAATCTATAAACACTTAAATGTCTGATTACATCTGTTCTAATATCTATAATATACCTAAACTCTCATGTGGTATAATAATCCAGTCCAGTAATCAACTACATGACTGATACACTCACTATCCAGCTAATCCTATCTCCCGATCAAAATAGTCGATCATCAGAACCAGACTCTGAATCATAACAATGCAGTTATTTCTAAATACTAGAAATAGTAAACTAACTAACACTAACTGAACAATTTAATTATTTTGACTAATAACAAAAATAAATAAAAATACCACAGGATAAATACTCACATGAAATGATAAATTAAAACATACAATTTAATATAAATAAATGAAATGAACACTTACTAACAATGATAAATCAATAATAACATAAAAATAAACACTCGCATGAAATGATAAATTAACTCGTACAATTAAAATAAACAAATAAAGAAATCACTCATGAACAACAATAAATGAATAACAATACAAGAGTAAACACTCACATGAAATGATATGATTTTGAATCCGAATCACCATCGGTCTTCACTGCACGAACTGGTTCGGATCTCCGAATAGCCTGGTATGTCGGTCTTCGAATCGCCAGCGTATCGTGTCCAAAACGAACACAAATCCGAGTCTTCTGTTATCGGGTTCAGATATGAAATATTCGATCGGGTTTGAATAACTACAACATACAAACAGACACACATAGAGGGAGAGACTGAGAGATATAGAAAGAGAGATGCAGAGGCACACCCATACATACCAAGAGGGATAGGATACCCACGCGCAAACCGACACAACAGACACGTACAAAACTCAATCATACACACAAACATGCACACAAATATACACTTATACATACACATATACATATTTATATACGTTATATATACACCCACACATGCAACACACGCACAATACACGCACAACACACGCACACATGTTGAATACATACACGCACACCCACACTCTAACGTACACACAACCACATGTACACACATTCACATTTACACATATTAGCACATATACTTAATAGAGAGAGAGAGAGAGAGGAAGACCCACAGAGGGAGAGAGTGGGGGCTGATGCACGTGTGGTCGTGGTGGGGCCGGTTGTGCTCGACGGAGATGGGAAGACGGGGAAGGAGCACGGTGCGAGGAAGTGTTGTGCATGGAGGAGCATGAAGAAGGGAGGAGGCATGACCAGTGGGTGTCTGTGCACGAGTGGTGTAGGTGACGATGATGATGGATGTGCTCTGGCGGAGATCGACAGAGAAGGCGAAGGTCACGGAGACAGAGGCCGATGGCATGGGGGTTGTCTCGATGACATGAGGAAGGAGAAGATGCAGGGGCTGGCGGGGTTGGAGTGCTTAGCCAATGGCTGGGTGGAGATGTCCGGCAGTGCAAGAAGAGATCTACAGAGGGGCTTGCGAAAGAGGGGAGTGGTCCGGTGGTGAATGCTGCTAGTTGTGCATGGGGCAGTCTAGCTAATGGTTGGAAGTTGGTCTAGCCAAGGGTTGGACGCTGGGAGGGTCGTGTGATCTCGAGGTGCTCACGATGAAGGAGGCAGAGGCTAAGGTGGTGTTCACCGGCACACAGAGAAGGAAGATGGGAGATCACGGCTATGGAGAAGATGGTAAAGAGATGACAGCAGGGGGAAGAAAGGGATAGGTTAAGATTCAGGTTAGGGTTTAGTATTAGTGTTAAATAAGAGATTATATATAGAAGATATAATGGGTTGTGGGGTTTTTTAATGGGTTAGGTTTGGGTAGTGGGTTTGGGTATGAGCTAATGGGTTAGGTGGGTTAATAGGTATGTGTTTAGGGGTAATGGGTTTGAGTCTTGGGTTTGGATTTAGGGTGAAAAATATGAATTTAAAAGGGAAATAAAAAGACATTAAAAGGGAGAGAGTGGGCTATAGACTCATATCACTACACATAACAAAATAAAATAATAACTAGAAATATTAATAAATAATAAGTAATAATAATACAATAATAATGCTATAACAACAATAGTAATAATTGTAATCAATAATGAATAATAATAATACTTTATAGTAATTATCAATAACAAAGATATTAATTAACAATAATATTTATAATAAAAATAATTAATAATATCAAAAACAAAAACAACAATAATAAATAATAATACTCGTAATGGAATAGTAATGGTAATAGTCACTGCTAATAATAACAACTAATAATAATTGTAATAATTTAATGGGAATAATACTAATATCAAAATAAATATAATAATACTAACACTAATAATAATTAATAATTCTAATTACAATAATAATACTGATCGGGGGAAAATCGTGCACGAAAAGTATCGTTTTGAAATCAAGAGTTAAAGTGTGTGGGCTTTGGCTTCCTCGATACTTCCGTTATAGTATAGAGGCTAAAACAAGTCGAATCTACAAGGACGGGAGGTGATAGAAGCTTACACGGTATGTTCAAATGTAAGTTAAGTATTCTTCAATGTTTTAAAGAATGTAAAGAAAAGAAAACAAAGAATGAAAACAGAAGTACAGTGAAACACAAAGAAGTGGGAAACATAGAAAAGTGGTATTTGTGATTTTTATTTATATATCTAAAATAAAGTAAAAAGATGAAGGAAACCCATGGCTACTAACTACTAATAGCTCCACTAATCATGCTAACCGCTTAGTGATGTTGCCTCACATGTATCCTTGGCAATCTTTAGGCCTTAGTTCAAGAGCGTTTCAAAGCATGATCCATGCGATAACTTTCACATCCAAACTCAACAAAACAAGTTCAAGCTATACATAAACCATCAAAACTAAATAAGAGTAAGCATGAAATAAAGTAATGTTAGCTTGTTAGAGAGTTAGGATGTTAGAGTGTTAGATCCATCATCATGAGCCATCAATGGCTCTTGCAAGAGCAAGGCCAAGTAGAGTTTATTAGATTCATGTGAATTATCAAGTAAGAAGTTAGCAAGTTAGTGGTTAGTAGTTAGTTGCCATGAGAGAAAATTAGCTAAACATGTAAAATGAGTTAGAAAGAAAATAAAGAGAGGTAAAGAGAGAACCGTTCATAACTTGTTGCATTCTATTATAAGCACTCTTACTTTCTAACCATGTTCTACTCTCTCTCCTATTACAAGATCTAAAAGAAATAGAAAATACAAATAGGAAGAAGAAGAACTAATCTAAACTAAACTATTCTAAACTACAACATGAAAATAAACTACACTACTCTCTGTATATCTCCATTTGAAGAACCCCAGGGGGTATTTATAGGCACCAGGGGAAAGGGGCCAGGGGGACAACCCCTGGCCTAAAGCACTGGCCCGGCGCACGCAGCATTGCCTGCTGCGCGCTGTCGCGTCGGTCCCCTGTTAGCTGGATGTCCTGGTTTCTGGTTTTGAGCCCTTGGTTTTGACGAATCAGCTCTCCAAAGTCAATGGCTATATTTGTAGGCTTTTAATCACCAATTAAATGGTGATTTTGGGTCTTCTTCTTCATTTCATGCCATGAACCTAGAAACATACAAGAGAGGTATTATTAGCAGAATTTAATATTAATAAATGTGAAGATGTGGTATAAAATATGCAATTTTATAGACTAATCAAATACCAACAATAATATTAACAACAAGAATAGTAATAATAATAATACCAATAATAACGACAACAATAATAGTAATAAGTCATAAACCAAGTTAATTAATAATAATAAATAATATAAAATAAAAAGTATAGCAAAATAAATATTTAGGAAAATAAAAGTACAGTATTATTAACTAGAGATTTTATATTCTACCCACCTTACAAAAATTTCATCCTCAAAATTTCAATAAGGCGATAAAAATGATAAAAAAATCAAAATTAAGTGAGAAGATATCAAGCTCCACGTCGCTTCTCTAGGATACCACGATTCTACTGCACTACTCTGACTTCTGCCATCAACTTTGAAAATGAAGTGACTAGTCTCAAGGAATAGAATCAGAAAATGGAATTGGGATGAAAAATTAGATTCAGTGAGAAAATCAGAACATTTGAGGATGTAGAAATCAGTGAAAATATAGGAATTGAGAATGTCAAAAGATTCAAGGGACGGATTTTCAAAAGAAAGTTAATTGATTCTCAAGTGGAGTTAATATCATAGTGTGAATGATATATATATATATATATATTACAGTATAAATATAACTTATTTCATGTTACTGGTAAGAACTAGGTCTTTCTTGCGAAAAAAAAGTGAAAAGTCAAGTCGCAAGTCGAAAGCCTAGGCTCTGATACCAAGAAAATCCTGTCACGCCCGCTTCACAAAATACACTGGAGCGGAGACTTGATGAGAGTCAACGATGATATAGGCAAGGATAATACCCCACGTATACGTGCAAATCCTTAAGTAAAATGAACGAATTACAAAAATAACCCATTATAATAAATTACGATCATTACAATATCACATATAACTGTCCACACATGATAACAAATGAATATATAAAATGGAATGATGACTGATAACAATGTATAGAGAATAAAGGAGACAATAAAAATACAAGAGAGGTAATAGTACTGGTAATCAACAGAATGAATCTCCAGCTCTTCATAATGCATACGATCTCATCGAACACCTGATCAATATAATAAAGAAACCTTTATCTGGATGCGTAAATCCAGTGGAGTTAGAAAACTCCCAATCAGTGTGTAAGATGAAGGAATGGTGCACGTGCAAAATACGTGTATACAATAACAACATGTCTAAAATTGTAAATAGAAGATAATTAAATAACCAATATCATGAACAAATCTATAAATGAAATATAACTCATATCACTGTAAAACAAATGACTGTATCAAAGGGTGTAACCTAGTATATATCTCTAATCTGATTGGTTATTATTAACCTAACTAATGTGGTACTTAGCAGCATAACATACTGATTAAAGAGGATAAAATGAATTGAAAATAAAATCAAGAGTTAAAGTTAGAAAGTTCTTAGTCTCTTCTTAATTTAACCGCGTAGCAAGGGCTAGACTGGTTGATCCACAGGTAAGAATACGATGGAAGCTTTTCGAAATGAATTCTCTACACAAATAGCTTGGAAAAAGAATATTGATTGTAAAAAAAGATTTTAATAATACAAAGAGATTATAGTCTACTAATCATCTACC
Source organism: Agave tequilana (assembly GCA_038442645.1). Taxonomy (NCBI): domain Eukaryota; kingdom Viridiplantae; phylum Streptophyta; class Magnoliopsida; order Asparagales; family Asparagaceae; genus Agave; species Agave tequilana. The sequence goes on along the minus strand of JAVJIF010004300.1, from coordinate 210,850 downwards.
ACAATCAAGTATTAGTCTAAGAAGGGAGAACATCATATTGAATCCATAAAAATTTACCCTAGGATTTTGATTGAGAATCAAGTAAGTGAGTAAAAATATTATAAATCCTAATTAGAATACACTAATAAAAATTAAACTTTAATTCATTATAGTTTCTATGTATAGCATAAAAAAAAGTCTTTTAAACCTAATATGATGCTATCAAAGTATCTAAATATGAACTAAGAGTAACCATAAAAAGTGTAACCCTAAATTAGTACAACTTAACTAATTATTCATTTTTAAGAATTATCAATTAATTCCTACGGTAAAAAGCATAGATTTCAATCAAATCATCTTTTTGACTAAACTTAAGTTAATTGAGAAATTAGTAAATTGCAAGTTTTAATTAGTTATTGATATTTTTATTATTTTCAAGACTGATAATGAAGAAGAAAACTTGCATAAAAAAACAAATACAGAAACTAAAGTACGAAAAACAATTAAATTGAAGAACAAGAGAGATAAAAAGACTAATGAACCTTTATTATGGTTGTCACTTGCCAATTATTAAGCCCTTCTTCTTCTTCAAAAATCTTCTTCTACAAATTGAAATCTAAATAATACAATTGAAATTTGAAAAATTAAATGGCTAACAAAAATCTTATACTCAATCTCTTAGATGTCTCTCCTCTGTTACTATTCAGGAATATTTATAGGGGATTTAAGAAATAGAGTCCTAGTACAATAACTCCACCAAACCTCGACGTATGCGGCCTTAGGATGGTCGCGCTTTCGCGGTAAAAAAAGGGAGGTCGCGGCTCATTTGTGGAATCTGGTCGTCAGTTTATATGGAGATATATCCTCAGAATCTTTATTTGATCCCCGAACTTTGAAATATCTTCTATCTCTAGGTAACTTGAGACACAAGTTATATCCAAATTCGAATTTAGTTTGGATTCTCTTTCTCCTTCCAAATAGAATTTTATCCCCTTCATCTTTTAGGACTTGTAGTGTACGTAACCGAAATTTGAATAGGTGTTCACATTTATCTTCAATTAGGATGAGGATTTATCGTGTTCTACTCTTCTCTTCATCTAGATTTTAAATTAAATTAATTTAAAGCCCAAATTCAAATAGAATAGAATAGAAGCTTCCTTTATCTTCCCAATTAATCTTTATTTTCATAATAATTGTGGGCTTTTGGGCTTCTTTGGGGTTTTCTCTTGGATTATAGCGGCCTGCACATTACTAAATAATAAATAAACTAAATAGTAATATTTTATAAAAATTAAATATGAAAATGTGAATAAAAATATGCATTATTGATAACCAATAACACCCCACACCTATTTTTTTGCTCGTCCTCGAGTAAAAATAAATAAATAAAAAAACTAATCTAACTATCCTAATATCACTTTCGTAGGTATAAAGTTGCACTTAACATGTGCAACCAGCCGCTAAAGCTCTACGTTACCCCTAGAGGACGAGTACTGTCTTGTGAGGGTTTTCAGTGGATTACACCTACAAAATCCAAAAAGAAAGAAAAAAATGGTAGTATTTTTGAAATTTTATTTTAAAAGAGAAAAAATATTTGAAGTATATTTATAAAAATTAAGCAATTTATAAGTATTTAGGATTACCAAATTGATCATTCTTATACTTAGTCTTTATTCAAATATTTATTTATTAATTTAGGTTAAGATTCAAACTGAATTTCTCATTGGGTCTATTATCTTTACTCTAAGTCATATGTATCTTTGTGAACGAGAAACTTTTTTTTTATACTTGGGATACTTCAACTTCATTTCTCATGCCTTATACATTTATTACTTTTCTTCCTTTTTTGCAAGAAGTTCGAAGTATTAGCACTTCCTTGCCCTTTAAGCACTTCTTTTTTTAAATATGTATAACCCATCTAATTTTTTTTGTGTAAGTATCAAGACTTTTGAGGCCCTAATACCTAACTAATTGATTATTAGATGTGTTAGTACATAATGTTATATATTTTTCTCTTTTTTCTCTTTTCAAACTTACCTAATTACCTTTCGCCTAACTACCAAGGCTTTCTCAGGCAAAAGTACCTAGCAAATTAATAGTTAGGATTGTCTATTATATATATTTTTTCTAAGACACAAGAGTTTTTGTTTTGAATCCCAAATGTGTAATTGTATAAAACATACATATTTCATCAAGGTAAAGATATCAAGACTAAATTACTTTTTCAATTTTTTCTCTTAAACCTAAAATCAAACAAATACTCTTATTTTGACCAAGTGGTAAGAAATCCTAATTATGATTTTCTTAATCCTTAAAATTAACTTAATTACTTATAAAAGATAAGTCAAAATATTATTTTCTTTGTCAAAATAATTATTTTGATTTTTTTATGTTAATAATTTTTTTATGTTATGTTAGTTATATGTTATTTGGCTACCCCCCATGCTTATCTCATGTATTGTCCTTAATGTATGAATGTAATACATGAATGCATGAAATAAAGTGTAAAAAGAGGTAAAATAATAATAATAATATAAATATATATACAACACATGTTTCTCCCACGCCTAGATCTTTTTAGGTTTCATCTCTCTAGCTCGCTTTCCTTCATTCCAATAGGTTCTCTTTATAGGGCACAATGGGGAGGCCAATATTTTTTTTTCATTTTAGCTATCTTCCTCCCTAATCTCACCTTCCTTAAGCTCTTCTTTCTTCCATATCTATATTCACTGTTCAAAATTGATTACCATTATGCCTCTCAGTTAGAACTTTTTCACTATGAATGCTTTAGAATTCCAGCTCAGTTTCATATATCTCCTCAAAACATAGATCAACACTTTCCCCTAGAGGTGTATAATTAACTAAAATATCCCTAATTGGTTCATCCAAATATATAAGTTCTTCTTCAAAGAGGTTTTTAAAGGTTAAGTCAATCAGAGGTCTTAAATTATATTCTCATGTGATATATCATTGATTGGCTCATCGACAGTGAAGACGTTTAAATCAAATTTTTTTAAAGGGGATTCTAAAATTAGGATCTTCAACATGTATCTTCCCATTAATATAATCACACTCATCCTCATATAATTCATCAAGAAATAAAAATTCCCTCTCTATACCTTCACTTTCTTCTTCACAATTGTTTTCAATGAAGTTTACCTCAAACGTTTGGTCTTTTATCTTACAAGGTTGTTTTTCTAGGTTGAAGATATTGACCTCTTTAGTCATGTCTCCAAGAGTCAACATCATTAATCCGTTCCTACAATTGATGATAACATTTGCAGTTGCAAGGAACGGACACCCTAAGATAACGGGAGTTTGAGACCTAGGAGTGGATACAGGTTTGGTCTCAAGAACAATAAAATCTACTGGGTATATAAACTCTCCAATCCGGATAAAGATATCAGTAATTTCTCCTTTGGGAATTTTTAAAGACCTGTTAGCTAATTGGATTGTAACTTTAGTCAGACTAAACTCGCCTAACCTAAGTTGTTGGAAAACTAAGAAAATGAGTAAGTTGATACTTGCTCCCAAATCAAAAAGTGCATGATTAATTGCATTTGACCTATTGTATAAGAAATGGTAGAACAACTGGGATCCTTATACTTAACAAGAATTTGATTAGACTATAGCTCACTAATGTTAGTGGCTAGAAAAACCTTCTTGGGTACATTAATTTTCTCTTCTTGGTGCACATGTCCTTAAGAAATTTAGCATAGCCAGGGATTTGTTAGATTGCATCAAGAAGAGGTACATTGATCTTGACTTGATTAAAAATCTCACGTACCTTATCTTTTTATGCACTTTGTTTGTTTTTAAGCATATTTGGGTAGGGTGCTATAGGCTTGTGCACATTTCATCTGACTTGTCTCTTTTAGTATTATCAGAGTCAAGTTGAGGTGGAGTGGGACTAGGAGAGGTGGACGCTTGTTTTGAACTTGTTGGTGTTAATACTTGGTTATCAACTTGTTTTCCCGACTGTAATATATGAATCAAATTCATTGGCTCATGTGATCCTCTTGAGCCAAATGAGCTTCACTAAAGTTCCTAAGGTTTGCTACTAGTTGACTAGGTAAAATTCCTTTGGGTCTTTCATTTAGAGAACTGGCTAACTAACTCATTCTGACCTCTAACCTCGATAAGGCTTGTCCTGTGTTTTGCATGAAAGATGAAAGAATCTTTTCAAAATTAGTTGAGTTCTTTTCAAAGTGGGTACCTTTGGGAACTTGGTTGGAAAATGTTTTTTGGTAATTTGAAAAATTGGACTAATAGTTGGAAGGTGGGAATTGCTTATTTTGGCTCCATGAGAAATTCGAGTGATTCTTCAAGCCAAGATTGTAAGTTGAAGCGTAGAGATTGTTGATGGGCCTTGTGAAGGCTACATTCATATTTTCGGGCAACATTTGATGAGCTAAAAAAATAGGACATTCCTCGAACACATGGTTCATGACCTGACAGTAAGTACAGCCCGCCGAGGGTGTTGGGCTGACTTGGTTCATAGAGACTGGCTTCGTAGTTTCTAGAGCTTCTAATCTTTGCATTACAACAGCTACTTTAGCTTCGGTAGTTATGTTTGCCTCAATGGAATGGGCACCTCCTTTAGAAGAACTAGGGATCGTTAGTCCTAAATTTTTTAGAGTTGGTTCCCATTGGATGGTCTTATCAACCAAGTTTTCATATAATAACCAACCTTTGTCTTCATTCTTTTTCAAAAATCCTCCTTGGCAGATGGATTCTAATAGGGTTTTCGTTTGATATTCTAATCAATCATAAAGAGATTGGCAAAGTCGCCATTTCTTTACCCCATGGTAAGGGAATTGGGCAAGGAGGTCCTTAAAGCGTTCAAAGTATTTCCAAAATAATACATTAGCTGTTTGCTAAACTGAAAAATGTTTTTCCTAATTTGGGCAGTCTTATAAACGGGATAAAACTTCTTCAAGAAGGCCTTGACGAAATTATCCCATGATGATATAGAACTGGCTCTAGACTGTATAGCCATTTCTTTGCTAAGTCTTTCAAAGAGAATGGGACAAAATGCAACTTAACGGCGTCTCTTCCTAGATTGGGTATTTTCATCATGAAATATATATCCTCAAATTTCCTTATAAAAAAGTATGCATCCTCGAATCCAAATCCATGAAACTTGGGAAGAGAGTTGATGTATTGTGGTTTCAGCTCAAGTTGGTTGTCTCCTACATCGAGGAATTGAATGCAAGATGGAAGAGAGGTCCTAATAGGATAGAATCTATCTTGCAGTGATGGTGATTGTGCCATGCATGGATCGGGTTTGGGTGGTGAACTGTTCCTGGTTGGTCTAGATGTGATTGGGTCTCTCGACCAAGCTGACATGCATAGTTAAACAAGCAATTCACCCAATCAATAAAAAAATCAAAATCAAAAATCAAAAATCCTAATCTAGTTAAGCCTAGACCTAGATGACTCCTAACTTTAGACTGCCTTTGGGAGGTATATTGCCGATCTTAACCACAAGTTAATCGGCCAGGTAGGTGACAAGATTGGTGGGAGGTATCCGTCAAAGACAGGCCTAATTATGCCAAACCACCAACCTTTGGGGTTTCACTCCTCAATCACTGCCTAGTCACCAATTTGGCGTTAGTTAATTTTGAATAACTTTCTCCTTCAATCAATCTCTTAATGAGCCCGAGTTAACCTAAGGCCAACATCTAGTCAATTTTTAATTTAGGGTTAGGGTTGTGAGCGCAACGAAAATGATTTATGGGCCAAGGAAGGGTAATGTCGTCCCCACCTTATGTAATTTATGGATTTTGGCCTTAAGATGTATTAGTGCACATGTACAAACCAATAGAAAATAATTCACTCAAAAGCAAAAAATCAGCCAAGGGTGCTTCCTAATCTATATGCAATGTGGACGTGCCTTGTCGCCAGCACTCTTCAAAAGAAATAAAAAATTTAAATAGGCACGTGCCTATGATGCAAGAGTCTAATTTTTTTTAATTAGTCAACTAATAGGTTACTGTTAATTAGTTAGCAGTATGCATGGTGATCACAGAGAAAAATTATCAAAACAGTAAACAGAACTTTGCAATTTGTAGCAACCTGCAAAAGATCAATTAGTAGGGTTCAACTAATGCCGTGAAAATACAACTATTGCTGTGTTGGCACGGCTGTTTAGTAGGCTCTGTTACTCTGCCTCCTGTTCAGAAGGATTAATTGTATTGAGAAAGGATTTAGAGTAAACCGTTGATGTCCGTGTACCGATGATCAAGAACTTCGAATGTATATGCAGGTTTACTTTGCTCCTTCCGAATCACCGTTCGTAGCATAAGCTAGGACGGGTCGTATCCGCAGGGAGGGTTAGCAATAGAAGCATTCAAGGTCTTTATAATTAAATCTTTGAGAAGAAAAATGAAAGTTCTTCTTTGTTTTAAGAAATGAAAAAAAACAAAACGAGATGGAAGGTGAGTGAAAAATCTTTGGGGGTTTTGTAAAAGAAAGGAAGAAACGAGAATAAAGATGGAAGGAAAACAGAGATATTTGAAAAGAGAAAGAAAGTTTTCAGAAGAGAGGTTTTTTTTTAAGAATGATATAAAGAGAAGCCAAGACTAACTAACATTCTAATTTACTAACTTACTACTCTCGTTGGGTGATGCATGCCTCATATTGATTCATTGGCAATGGTGTGTCTTGCTTTGCCAAGTTCTTGTATTGTCCCATGTCGAAAGTGTTTCTCATCTAGGCTAGGCTAGTTGCCTCCTTGAATCATTGGCTCTCTAAATAGATTTTCAACAGTGGAACAAGGATAGTCATTCTTAAAGATGCTAAGAAAACATACAAGAGTCATTAGTCCATCAAAGCTATAATAAAGCGAGCATGAAATAAGAAACTTGTAATGTAGTCATTAGCATAGTGAAGTGCTCTATCTTCATGTTCCATCAAGGCACTTGTTCTAAAGACAAGGTTCTAAGTGAGGCTCACATGAATCATATGGAGTGGGAACATAGCATTTACAAAGAATAAAAAGCAACTCATCTTCATTGGAGGTAAAATAGACTTGTAGTTTGCAAGACAAAGGAAGAAAGCGTCCAATGAATCATATAAAGTAGCAATCACCCAAGAGTTAGTAGTTAGTAAAATTAAAAGTTAGTCATGTTAATGAATTAGCTAGACATGAAAATAAAGAACAAGCATTAGTTCATTGTAGAAATTAAATAGAAGAAAGTAAAAGCTTAAAGAAAATAGTGCACTAGAACAAGAAAAGATTGAAAGATTGGAAGCTTGATCCTTGTATTGCGTTGTCACCGTCTCTAATTACAAAGATTGCTCACTCTCACTCTCTCTTTTCTGGATTCTAGAAGGAGAAAAAGAAAATTACATAAGAGACTAAAAGAAAACCTAGAGAAACCCTAACAATTTTCCTATAAGCAATGCTCTTTTCTCCTCCCTGATTACAGAGGCCCTAGGGGTCTATTTGTAGTCTTCATGAGAAGAAGCCATCCCACTTCAGCCTCCGGATCAAACGCTGAAGTAACGGCAAAAGATTGTCGCGGGTCCGCAGCATGTGCCGCGTTTCCGCGGCCGTTTCTTGGCCGCTGCGCTAGCGGATTTTTGTGCCTTTCTGTTGTATCTCGTATCCTAACTGGATCTTCTAGAAACGGAGAATACGCTTTGGGAACTGTGCAGATCTGGGCTTTCTTCTTGTGGGCTTCTAATTAATTCTTTAATTCCTCAAAAATCATAATTCTTGGGCCTCCTTCTCCATTAAACATTGGACCTGAAAAAAGAGAGAAAAAAGCAATAAAAATCCAATATTTATTCAGATAAAGTATAGCATGGTGATAGAAAATGATGCATAAATGACTCCAATCACACCCCCATACCTACCTTTTGCTCGTCCCTGAGCAAAATAAGCAAGCGAAAAAAATCCTAACTAAATTATTACACCACTTTCGTAGGTGACACGCTTGCACTGAGCTTGTGCAACAAGCCTTTAAACCTCTAGGTTACCATAGAGGAGAAGTGTTGTCTCCTGAGGGTTTTCAGCGGATTACACCCACAAAATCCCAAAAAAGAAAAAATGTTAGTGAAAAAGAGAATTTTATTATGATCCATTTTCTTCAAGAATTTCGGTGATCTATTGGTTTCGGGTTATTCTAAACTTTTCCTTCTTTTTATAAGTTTTCATTTGAAATCTTATTTTCAACTTAGGTTAAGTTTCTAAGAATAGAGAGAAAACTGGATTTTTTATCAGGCCTAACACATATACATATGTATGAGGGATTTTTCTTAGACTTTAGTTCATTTGTTCACACACACACACACACACATATATATTTATTAGATATATTTTTTATTTTTTATGTTATTTTATATATTATATATTTACATTTTCTTAGCTTCATTAGACTTTCTAATTTACCCGTGTAGCGAGCCTTTACCGATGACTCCCAGACCAGATGGTCTTAGGGCACCAGATGAAGATACATCCCTAAGGTTCAAGGTCTCGAGTAAACTAGGCCACGAATGCTAAGGACTCAACCACTTTTAGGCGTGACTGGTCATGCTTCTTATAGCACAACCAACCAGCTTAATTAGTGATCAAGTTTTATTTTTGATATATATTTTTTTCTTTTTTTATATATTTTTTTGCATATATTTATGTAAACAAAGTCACTAAGTCCTTAATTAATCCCTCAACCTATAAATGTATATAGTGCTTAGAAAAAATTCAAAATCTAGCTATCTTTCCTATTCTTTTCTTTCTTAACCTAAAAATCCAACAAAATTTCTTATTTCGACTTATGTTAAGAAATCTTAGCTTAGAATTTCCTTAATACCTAAGATTAAGTTAATTCTTTTCAAAAAATGGATCAAATTTTTTTCTTTTTTTTCTCTTTTTTTAATATATATAAGAAACGAGTAACCTAGAAATCTAAAAGAAAAAGTCTAGGAAAATCCTATGTTAGTAAGAAAAGAGAAACCTAGGAAATCTAAAAGAAAGATAAAAAAAATTTTATCTTTTTTTATCTAAAAGAAAAAGTCTAGAAAAATTCTAGGTTAGTATCTACCCCCCCATACCTATCCCATGCATTGTCCTCAATGTATGCAAGAAAATAAACGCATGAAATGGGTAAAGAAAGGTGTCACCCCCGCCTTCGGCTTGGACCAGCGGTGGTGCTAGGTCCGGCCGGCTGTGATCGCCGCAGACCCTCCTCAATGCGGTCTAGGCGAGATGTCTGCTCCTCAACCTATTTCCATAGTCGAATCTGCCCCCGAAATATCTTCTTCATGCCTCGCCAAATGGTAGACATGAAGGCACGTGAATCAGCTGGGGGGTCCTATTGCCAAAAGGCCGGCTCATCCTCCTCCTCTAAAAGTTCCTCCGAAGAGGACTCCACAGGGACATCTTCGGACTGGACACTAGGTGTCCAGACCGCATGAAGACAACTATTGTAAGCGCTAGTCGCCCTCTCTTGTGCAACGAACACCCAATCATATGAGTCAAAAAACTGCATCTGGTAAGAAAGTCGTACACAGACGAGTGATCAAAACTGGGTGCGAGTACTTTGAACCGCGTGTGCGGGAGGAGTTGGTGATGATACTATGAAAAATTATCTTGTTAATGCAGATAGTGTGCTGCCGAGTCATCAGGTCGTGTATAATCTGCAGCACCGGCCTGTTAAAGGAGGTCATGTGATCAAGCCCTAAAATGTTGTGTTGAATCCAGCGACCAACGCAATGTACGTTTCTAAATGTAATACTGGCTTTGAGCCCTCTATCTTGTTCCGTACAGCGAGTCCCCATGACAGTCATGTAATCGATTAAAGGTAGGGTGTCGCTATGATGTGGGTTGCAAGGGACATGTGTAAGTTCTTCTAGTAGAAGAAGCGTGATGATAATATCCCCAGTGGGCATGTGCACCAAGATCTGATATGTGTCAAAATTGATAGATTCGAAATCTATAGAATTGTAGAAAAGTTTGACGAGCTCAGGACAATAGTAAGACTCGTGATCTGAGTTATCATAAACTAATCTATACCAATCCCATGCACGAATACGATCTAAAAATATATGACCGTAACCGTTAACATCCTAAGAATTCTAGCAAAATCTTGTTCAGCGAAAATAGATGGTGCCATGATAAATAATAGGAAGCAACGAGAAGGGATACGCAAACCTCCCCCGGACTACGTGGGGGAAAAACTTAAATGAGATTGCAGAGAGCAATCTGTGATGGTAGCAGAGGTGGAGATTGTAGATCCTTGAATGTCAGACTATCGCGACCATAGAGAAATTTGGCCGCGCTCCAGGGAAGTCGAAGGTACCGCAGAGGCGCGGCAGTTGCTGTGAAAACGCGGCTTTGTAGAGGGAGCAGAGGATCAGAAAAAATTTGTGGGGTGGCGCTGCTGTGCTTGTTTCAGATCTGAGATATGAAGTAGGGTAATGAGGAGAACACGGGCTGAGGGATATTTATAAGGGGCTGAGAAGGACGGAATCCCCAAATTGCCCAAAGGGGAACTAGGAATTTACAACCCTAGGTTATTTAGAAAGAAAAGAGAGTGGAGGAAGAGATAAAAAACCTAGGTGATAGTTAGCACCTAAGTCCCAATTATTTTGTTTTTTATATTATTTTTTTATCTTTTTTTTTTTACAAAGGAGGTTCCAAAATGATTTACAGGAGACATTGGGAAAAGTGTGGAGTTACGTGGTCACATATAGACTGGGTCACAAAGACCCAGTTCAATAACATTGTGTGACTCAGACTCCGTAGTGAAAAATGCTTTAGGCGTTGACCATTCACTTTGAAAGTGTTGCCATCTTTGGGATCGAAAATTTCAGTGGCACCATGAGGAGAGACGTTCTGGACGATGTAGGGGCCTGACCACCTGGTTTTTAGTTTACCAGGAAAAAGGTGGAGTCTAGTGTTGTACAACAGAACTTTTTGTCCTGAGACAAAATTTTTCCTATGAATTGATTTATCATGGAAAAGCTTAGCTCTGTCTTGTAGGCGGTCCGATATGCCCATAGGGCATCAATAAGTTTGATAGACCAATCTTTACGATTTTGTCCAACAGTTTTCTCCAATATCAGTTTAATTTGTCTGTTGGTGACCTCCACTTGCCCGTTCGTCTGAGGATGATAGGCCGTGGATAATTTATGAGAGATGGAGTACTTCCGCATTAGGGCTTCAAAAGGCCGGTTACAGAAATGACTCCCGTTGTCACTAATTATCGCACAGGGGGCTCCGAAGCGAGAAATGATGTTTTCCCATAAAAACTTGATGACAACTTGGTTATCATTTGTCCTAGTCGGAATAGCTTCAGCCCATTTAGAAACGTAGTCTACGGTCACCAAAATGTATTGGTTGCCATAAGACAGAGGGAAGGGTCCCATGAAATCGATGCCCCACAAATCAAAAATTTCTAGCTCAAGGATCGGTGTAAGGGGCATAATGTCTTTTTGTGTGATTCGACCCGTCATTTGACATCTGGCACAGAGCTTGCAGAAAGTATAAGCGTCCTTAAAGAGAGTGGGCCAATAGAACCCACTCTGAAGGACTTTCTCAGCAGTCTTTCGTGGACCAAAGTGTCCACCACAAGCCAGCTCGTGACAAAATGTCAATACACTATGATGTTCATCCTCAGAAAGACACCTTCTAATTATCTGGTCAGGGCAATATTTGAATAAATATGGTTCATCCCAGAAGAAAAACCGTACTTGTTTCATAAAGCGATACTTGTCCTGACCTGACCAATTTGAAGGTGTTTGCCTGGTTGCAAGGTAGTTTGCTATATCAGCATACCAGGGCTCTTTACATATCGTAAAGATGTGTTCGTCAGGAAAGTCTTCATTGATAGGTAAAGTCTCAATTGGTGCATTAGGAATTCTCGAAAGGTGATCTGCCACCACATTTTCAACGCCCTTTTTGTCTTTAATTTCCAAATCAAACTCTTACAAAAGAAGTATCCATCGAATCAGTCTGGCCTTTGCATCCTTCTTTTGCATTAAGTATCTAAGGGCGGAGTGATCAGTGAAAATCGTTGTCTTAGATCCTAGTAGGTATTGGCGAAATTTTTCCAACGCAAACACAACTGCTAAAAATTCCTTTTCAGTTGTCGTGTAATTTAGTTGTGCCTCATTAAGCGTCCTACTAGCATAGTAAATCACATGTTGCCTGTTATTAGTACGTTGTCCGAGAACAGCGCCTATGGTATAATCGGAGGCATCACACATGATTTCAAAAGGCATAGTCCAATCAGGCGCTCAGATTATTGGTGCCGAAATAAGTCTGTATTTAAGCTCCTCCCAAGCTTGTAGACACTCTTCATCAAAATTGAAGGGTACATCTTTTCCTAAGAGATTTGTTAAAGGTCTAGCAATTTTGCTAAACCCCTGAATAAATCTTCTATAGAAGCCAGCGTGTCCTAAAAATGATCTAATGTCTTTTAAGCATTTTGGCTCAGGGAGCTTTGTTATAACGTCCATTTTCGATCTATCAACCTCAATTCCTTTGTGTGAAACTTCATACCCTAGGACAATTTCTTGCTTGACTATAAAGTGACACTTCTCCCAATTGAGTGTCAAGTTTTTCTCCATGCATTGTTGTAAAACTAATTTAAGATGGTGCAAGCGTTGTTCAAAGGAATTACCATAAATGGAAAAATCATCCATGAAAATCTCCAAAAATTTCTCCACCATGTCGGAAAAAAGACTAAGCATGCAACATTGAAACGTTGCAGGAGCGTTGCATAGGCCAAAGGGCATTCTTCGGTATGCAAATATTCCAAAGGGACAGGTGAAGGTAGTCTTGTCTTGATCCTCGGGAGTGATAGGGATTTGATTATATCCTGAATATCCATCCAGGAAGCAGTAATACTCATGTCCAGCTAGTCTCTCGGGCATTTGATCGATGAACGGAAGGGGAAAGTGGTCCTTACATGTGGTAGCGTTTAATTTTCGGTAATCAATACAGACTCGAATCTTCGTTGGAAGACGAGTTTGTATTAATTCTTTCTTATCGTTTTCTACCACGGTAACCCCAGCTTTCTTTGGCACAACGTGGACTGGACTAACCCACTGGCTATCGAATATGGGATAGATGATCCCATTGTCTAATAGCTTCAAATTTTAGCTCTAACAGCCTCTTGCATGATCGGGTTTAGTCTACGTTGTGGGTCACGTTTAGGTTTTGCATCTTCCGTCAAATGAATCCGGTGTTGCACAATGGATAGACTGATTCCCTTTATATTAGCCATGGTCCAACCAATGGCTTCTCGATTTTTCCTTAATACTACAAGAAGATCCTCTTCCTATTGTTCCGTAAGATGGGACGCAATTATCACGGGAAATGCTTCCTTTTCACCCAAGTACTGATACTTGAGATGACTAGGAAGAACCTTAAGCTCGGAATAGGGCACTTGATCTATCAATGGTTGTTCCTTGTGTAAGGGAAGGATAGGGGCTGCATCTGTTGCCCACTCTACTGTGGATTCAATTATTTGATCAAGGTTGAAGTCATCAGACTCCAATTCAAATTCTCTATCAGATTCATATTCAATCTCCACTTCATGTTCACTTGCTAATCCCTCGATCAAGTTTACTTCAAATGACTCATTATCCAAATCTCGAGGTTGTTTTCCCAGGTGGAAAACATTTACCTCTTTTGTCATATCTCCAAAAGTTAGACGCATTGATCCATTCCTATAGTTGATGATTGCGTTTGCAGTGGCTAGGAAGGGTCGTCCTAGAATGACAGGTGTCTGAGCTTTGGGATTATGTACGGGTTGTGTCTCTAGAACAATGAAATTTACGGGGTAAATGAATTCCCCGGCCCAAATGAGAACATCTGTAATCTCCCCCTTTGGAATCTTTACAGATCGATCAGCCAGTTGTATGGTAACTCTGGTTGGACGGAGGTCACTGATTGAGGCTAAACCTGCACACAAAATACGAGATTACAGAACTTAAAACAAATATGTGCAAATGCTCAATTCTTCCGCTATAGCAAGTGGCTATGCGGGTCGTGATCCACAAGAAGGGTTTTGCGATAGAAGCATTTACGTTCTTTATTGAAATCGTTATGAAAACCAAACGAGAGTTCTTTTCTGTTTTAAAGTTAAGAAAAAGAAAAAGAGTTAATAGTTAAAGTTAAGAAGAAAGTTAGAGATGAAGAAGGTGGAAAAAATCAGAAAATGAAAGAAGCGACTATGTACAAATGAGTTTGGGAAAGAAGAGTGAAAACGATTTGGAAGAGGTATTGTTGGTGATTTAATTTACAGAAATAAAAGAAAAGAAATACAAATAATTACTCACCTTCTTTCCAACAAAAGCTTACCTTGAGTCTTTGCGACGATGTTACCTTGAATTGGAGGCAATCAGCGCATAGCCCATAAGAGTAGATTTTTGGTCTCTTCCACATTACATCATCAAGACTACTTCAAGTATGAAATGTTACAGAGAGACTCACAATTCCATCATCATGAGCTATCGGTGGCACTCGCAAAAGCAAGGCTCTTTCGATGCTTTAGACTCACTTGGAAGACAGTTGTACCAAAAAGAAAAGTGAAGTAGAAAAGAAGAAGAAGAAGCAGACTAAAAGAAAGTACTTACAACGAAAAAACATCGATTTGATTTCATAACAATCATAGAAAAGAAAGAAAACCTTACACCATTGTCACTATAGCTCAAGCTTCATTCTTGTTCTTCGATGAAAGTCTGATCTCCTCTGGGTTACATATATAAAAACTAAAATTACAGGAAAAAGAAAAACAAAAACCTAAACTAAGAAATGAAAAACTAGTCTAAATCCTAACTCTGCATTGGGGTCCATTTTCAGTGCAAATACAGGCCTTTTATAGGCAAAACCCTAACCAAAAGGATCCCGGGGAGATCGGGGGAGCAAACGCTCCCCCTAACTCCGTAACTAAGCCGCGGAAACGCGGCTTTGGCCGCGTTTCTGCAGCCAGGGTGTGGCCACCTGGCCACACCCTGTTGGTGGGTCACCCTGGTTTCTCCTTCTGATTTTATCTGGAGTTGGTTTCTTCGTTTGGGTCCTGGATTCTGACGAAATGTCCTTGGATTCTTGGCTTTAACCGATCGATTCTGAGAGGATTCTTCTCAACCGGTTTTCAACCTCTTGATTTTTCCCTGATTAAGTGAGTGCGAATTAATTCTGATTTAACTCAGAATTTTGGTGGGCTTTTGGGCTCATTTCTCTTCATCTCTTTTAAGAATGGGCCTGCAAATAAATTAAGCAATTAATTAGGACAATGCAAGGTTTTATTCTATAATAAGTATGAAAATATGATATTAAATATGCAACGTTAGCGACCAATCACACCCCCATACCTATCTTTTGCTCGTCCTCGAGCAAAACAACTAAACTATACTAAGGATTATTAGACCACTTTCGCAGGTCGCGCGATTGCACTGAGCATGTGCAACAAGCCGTTAAACCTCTAGGTTTTCCTAGAGGACGAGTTTTGTCTCGTGAGGGTTTTCAGCGGATTGCACCCACAAAATCCATAAAGAAAGGGAAATAAAGAGTTAGTATTTTCGAAAAGCATTTTGAAAGAGAAAAATATTTGAAATATGATTGTAAGATCTAAGCAATCTATATGTTATAGGAAAACTGAATTTTTCATTCCTAAACTTAGTCTCTATTCAAAAATTTGTTATCAATTAAAGTAAGGAGTCTAATTGTACTTCTCATCTAGTCTATTACTTTACCCTAAGTCATATGCACTTGTGACTGTGAAAATTTTGACTAAGGGTTCATTAACTCTAACTCTTATGCCTTATATATATATATATGTATATATATATATATATATGTATATATATATATGTATATATATATATATATTTGGTGGTATTATTCCTTAGTTCTATTAGGCTTTCTAATCTGCCCATGTAACGAGCCTTTAATCGATGACTCCCAAACCAAACGGTCTTAGGGCACCGGGTGAGAAGACACCCCAAGGACTTAAGGACTCGAGCAAATAAGGCCACAAAAACTAAGGATTTTATTATATGAACCACTTTTAGGCGTGAATACTTATGCTTTATTAGGCACAAATACCCAGCTTAATCAGAGGATTTTATATATTTTTTCTTAAACTTATCTAATCATCTTTCGCATAAATACTAAGGCTTCCTTAGGCCAAAGCACCTAGCTAATCAATAATTAGATTTGTTTATCTTTTTTTTTTCAAACTTATCTAATTATCTTTTGCATAAATACTAAGGCTTGCTTAGGCCAAAGCACCTAGCTAATCAATAATTAGATTTGTTTATATATATATTTTTTTATAAGGCATAAGAATCTTTGTTTTTGAACCCTAAGTGTGTAAGTGTTTGAAGTGTGCATATTTCATCAAGGTAAAGATCAAGACCAAATTACTTTGACAAATTATCTTCCTAACTCTAAAAATCAAACAAATAATTTTATTTTGACCAAGTATAATAAATCCTAATTTGGATTTTCCTATTCCTTAAAATTAACTTAATTTCTTACAAAAATAAGTCAAAATATTGTTTCTATTTTTCAAAAAGTTTTTAAAAGTAAAGAA
This sequence comes from Agave tequilana, assembly GCA_038442645.1. NCBI lineage: Eukaryota > Viridiplantae > Streptophyta > Magnoliopsida > Asparagales > Asparagaceae > Agave > Agave tequilana. The sequence goes on along the minus strand of JAVJIF010004300.1, from coordinate 194,321 downwards.
AAATGTTAAATTTTTTTTATTTTAAAGAAAAAGAAAAGTTATGTTAGACCCTCCCCACACCTATCTCATGCATTGTCCTCAATGTATGAATTAATGCATAGATGCATGAAAAAGAAGAAAGGGAAGGAAAATGTTACCTTAAGGTGGTGGTTCCGGTGGTGGTCTGATTGGTCCACGAAATGCGGCCCAATCGACTTTTCGTTGGGTTCGGAGGAACCCACTAGAAATATCTTTAATATAACCCATTAAAAAGATGCATCCATAAAGGATCTTTATTAAATATTTAACCCCATATAATTTCCATATTCCATAATTGATTTCGGAGTCAAATTTGTCAACCACCTTGTCCCAGAAAGGAGTATGAAATGATAGAATGATTGACTTGGACTCAGGAAGCATAGGAACTAATACCGACTCAGGAAGGTAACTTAAGTCAAGTAAAGGTTCAAGAGTCGAAATTGGTTCAGGAATAGTGTCCAAGTCAAGAAGCTGAAACTCAAATCCACATGTATTTCCAACAATGGAATGTGACCAAATATGGGTGATTCTAGTTCAGGAATGATAGGTGGAGGAATCAAAACTGACTCTAAAATATTACTCAAGTTTAGTAAGACAACAGGAGTCAATATTGATTCAGAAAGTTGAACTGGATCACAGATTTGAGAATCTAGGTCACATATCTCATTGAGTTCAATATCAAAAATTGAGAACTTGCCAATTTGTCAATAGGACTTTCAAAATTGTATAATTGGTCAAGTTCAATATGATCCTCAAAGACGGGGGATTCAATTTCATGATGAATAGGCACAGGATCCAACGTTGACTCGGGGAAAAGATCAAAATCAGGTGAAGATACCGGAGTCATAATCGAATCAGGAAGTAGAATTGAATCACTAAGTTGGGGTTCAGGATCATATTCATTTTCAAGTTCTACTTTAGGAAAAGGAAAACTTCCTAAACTGTCAATATCTTTTTCAAAATTTGGAGTTTGGGCAAGTTCAAATGGTTGTTCTGAAATGGAATCTTGATTTCCAAACAACCTGACTCATCGGCTCTAACAGGATGGCTAGTGACATCAGAACTGGTCCAACGGTGAGAACGTAGAGATTCGACCATCATATCTATGTCACGATTACGAGTGTTTTGAGCCTGAGTCATGGCTTCAAGCATCTTTTCATAGTTGATAGGTTCATTGTTTTGATGAAAAGATGAAGAATTGTCTTGAAAGTGGTAGTGAAATTGTGAGTCCATCATATTTTGGGATTTGTGTTTGGACTCACGCATACTCATTTCCAAAATTGATGGTTTCCTATTTTGGACGGGTGGAACTGAGTATGACTCTTGAAAATATTGTGGACTAGGTGGAGAAGGAGGACAAGTTGGTTGATAATTATGCTCGGGGAGGTGAATCCCCACTGACTCTGTGACGAGTTGAAATCGTTATGGAAATTATAGTCATACGATGGGGGACATAGGTTATATTAATTCGGATAAGACCAATCCGGCACACTAGGTTGGTTAAAGTCATGATATGCCGGGGTGGTAATATCCGAAAAAGAGTTTGATGTGTAATATGGATTATTATTGAAGTTGAAAAAATTGTTATTATAGGCCATATCACACTATGGAATACAAACAAAAAGAAAGAAAAATAAACAAATAAACAAACAAAGAAAAAGAAAAATTCTAACCTAACTTAGGGTAGACCTATGACCTAGACGACTCCTAACTGGTTAGACTGTCCACGGGAGGTCCAATGCAGACTTTGACCACAAGCTAATCAGCCAGGTCAGGGCAAGGTTGGTGGTCCCGGCCAAAATTTGATTGAGGCTAAGTTAGGGTAGACCTATGACCTAGACGACTCCTAACTGATTAGACTGTCCACGGGAGGTTTAATGTAGACTTTGACCACAAGCTAATCAGCCAGGTCAGGGCAAGATTGGTGGGAGGTTTTCCGTCAAAGACGTTCCTTAATTAAATAACCACCAATCTTCGGGCTTTCGGCCCTTAATCCCTTTCCTAGACACTGATTTGACAAGAGTCAAGTTCCAACACCTTTCCCCCTTAGGATAATCTCCTAATTGAGTCCAAGATGTCCCTAGGGCCAACGTCTACTCATTTTAAGTTAGGCTTGGGTTAGTGAGTGCTTGGAATCTGATTTTTGGGCTAAGGAAGGGTGATTAAATCCCCACCTTATCTTGTTATGGGTTAGTGCCCTTAAAATCAATTTGTGCAAGTGTACAAGATAAATAAGATGCACTCAAAGCGATATAAATCAACCAAGAGATGAGTCATATTCTAGATGCAATGCGAACATACCCTGCTCCAGCACTCTTCAACAGTAAAATAAAGGAATTGAAAAGACACGTGCCTAAGATGCAAACGTCTAATCAATTTTTTAACTTTTTCAACAAACTTTTTACTGTTGGTTTATTAGCAGGTTTATGGTGATGGCATATAAGAAATAAAGTTGCAGCAAGCTATGTTTTTGGCAAAGTAAGCAACCCTGCACAAAATCTATTAGTAGTCAACTCTTCTTTGCCGCGGATCCACGGCTTTGGTCGCGAAAACGCGGCAAATCAGAGGGCCCTTGGTCTCTGCTTTCTAGAGCAGAGGACTAAGACCACTTGTATGTTACTGCAATCTTAATTTCCTGCTTTGATTGCCCTGCAACCTGCAACAGAGAAGAAATTCGTTTTAGTTCTAAAATTTTCAATAAAAATTCAGATTTCAATAGAAACGTTACCCTCCCCGGCAACGGACTAGAGGTCTCACTAGCAGATTCCTATTGGATGGTCTTCTCAGCCAAATTTTCATACAAATCCCATCCTTCATCTTCATCTTTCTGCAAGAAACCCCCTTGGCACATACTTTCTAAGAGGGTTTTGGTGGAATAGTCTAAACCGTCATAGAGAATTTGACATTGTCACCATTTCTCTATTCCATGGTGAGGACATTGGACAAGGAGGTCTTTAAAGCGTTCAAAGTACCTCCAGAACGGTTCACTAGGCTCTTGCTTGAATTGCATGATCATCTTCCTAATGAGAGCGGTTTTATGGATAGGATAGAATTTCTTCAAGAAAATCTTGATGAAACCATCCCAAGACGTGATGGAACCGGCTGCTAAGCTGTAAAGCCACTTCTTTGCTAGGTCCTTAAGTGCAAAAGGGATAAATCTCAACCTAATAGCATCATCTATAAGGTGTGAGATTTTCATCATAAGACATACTTCCTCAAATTCTCTTATGAAGAAGTAGGCATCTTCGGACTCTAGACCATGAAACTTGGGGAGTGTGTTGATGAATTGAGGCTTGAGCTCGAAATTGTATTCACCAACCGATGGAAGTGAAATGCAAGATGGAAGTGAGGTCCTAATGGGGTAGAACCTATCCTGCAGTGATGTTGATTGAGCCATCACCGGATCTGGTCTTGGTTCAAACTTGGGTGGTGATGTGTTTCTAGTCAACCTAGATGAATTAGGGTCTCTCGACCACACTTGTATACACAATCACAAACACAAACAAGTTTAACCAACAGTCAACAATAGAAATCAACCAAGCCTAGTCTAAGGTAACCTCGACCTAGACAACTCCTAACTGGTTGATTGTCCACTAGAGGTAGAATGTAGACTTCGACCACAAGCTAATCAGCCAGGTCAGGGCAAGATTGGTGGGAGGTTTCCGTCAAAGACATTCCTTAATTAAATAACCACCAATCTTCGGGCTTTCGGCCCTCAATCCCCTTCCTTGACACTGATTTGGCAGGAGTCAATTTCCAACACCTTCCCTCTTTAGGATAATCTCCTAGTGAGTTCGAGATGTCCCTAAGGCCAACGTCTATCAAATTTTACTTAGGCTTAGGTTGTGCGTGCTTGGAGATGGTTTGTGGGCTTAGGAAGGGTAATGACTTCCCCACCTTATCTTGATTTGGGTTTTGCCCTTAGAATTGATTCGTGCAAAGTGTGCAAGATATAGAAAGTAACATTCAAAAGCAAATATCACCCAAGAATGTTTCCTATACTATATGCTATGCATACATACCTTGTCTCCAGCTCTCTTCAACAGTAAAGTAAAGGAATTGAAAAGACTTGTGCCTAGAATGCAAATGTCTAATCAATTTTTAACTTTCAATGAATATTTTACTGTTGACTTAAAACAGGGATGTTGGATAGCAAAACTAGCACAAATATGACATATAAAAACTAAAATTTTTGCGAGCAATATGTCCTGCAAAACAAAGTTTTTAGTAGTCCAATGAAAATTTTCAGATTTTTTGCAAAGCAATTTCTTGAAATTCTGTTTCCTACTTTCGAGAGTAGGGGCACAGAATTTGCAAGTCTTCTTGGCAAAGTTTGAATGCTAGATCTTGATCTTCGAGTCCCTGAAACAATACACAAAACTTGTTAAAACAACTACACCATTCCCTCCCTGGTAACGGCGCCAAAATTTGATTGAGGCTAAACCTGCACACAAAATACGAGATTACAGAACTTAAAACAAATATATGCAAGTTCTCAATTCTTCCGCTATAGCAAGTGGCTATGCGGGTCGTGATCCACAAGGAGGGTTTTGCGATAGAAGCGTTTACATTCTTTATTGAAATCGTTATGAAAACAAACGAGAGTTCTTTTCTGTTTTAAAGTTAAGAAAAAGAAAAAGAGTTAATAGTTAAAGTTAAGAAGAAAGTTAGAGATGAAGAAGGTGGAAAGAAATCAAAAAATGAAAGAAGCGACTATGTACAAATGAGTTTGGGAAAGAAGAGTGAAAACGATTTGGAAGAGGTATTGTTGGTGATTTAATTTACAGAAATAAAAGAAAAGAAATACAAATAATTACTCACCTTCTTTCCAACAAAAGCTTACCTTGAGTCTTTGCGACGATGTTACCTTGAATTGGAGGCAATCAGCGCATAGCCTATAAGAGTAGATTTTTGGTCTCTTCCACATTACATCATCAAGACTACTTCAAGTATGAAATGATACAGAGAGACTCACAATTCCATCGTCATGAGCTATCGGTGGCACTCGCAAAGGCAAGGCTCTTTCGATGCTTTAGACTCACTTGAAGACAGTTGTACCAAAAAGAAAAGTGAAGTAGAAAAGAAGAAGAAGAAGCAGACTAAAAGAAAGTACTTACAACAAAAAAAACATCGATTCGATTTCATAACAATCAAAGAAAAGAAAGAAAACCTTACACCATTGTCACTATAGCTCAAGCTTCATTCTTGTTCTTCGATGAAAGTCTGATCTCCTCTGGATTACATATATAAAAACTAAAATTACATGAAAAAGAAAACAAAAACCTAAACTAAGAAATGAAAAATTAGTCTAAATCCTAACTCTGCATTGGCGTCCATTTCAGTGCAAATACAGGCCTTTTATAGGCAAAACCCTAACCAAAAGGATCCCGGGGAGATCGGGGAGCAAACGCTCCCCTAACTCCATAACTAAGCCGTGGAAACGCGGCTTTGGCCGCGTTTCCGCGGCCAGGGTGTGGCCAGGTGGCCACACCCTGTTGGTGGGTCACCCTGGTTTCTCCTTCTGATTTTATCTGGAGTTGGTTTCTTCGTTTGGGTCCCAGATTCTGACGAAATGGCCTTGGATTCTGGCTTTAACCGATCGATTCTGAGAGGATTCTTCTCAACCGGTTTTCAACCTCTTGATTTTGCCCTGATTCAGTGAGTGCGAATTAATTCTGATTTAACTCAGAATTTTGGTGGGCATTTGGGCTCATTTCTCTTCATCTCTTTTAAGAATGGGCCTGCAAATAAATTAAGCAATTAATTAGGACAATGCAAGGTTTTATTCTATAATAAGTATGGAAATATGATATTAAATATGCAACGTTAGCGACTAATCAGTCGCCTAACCCGAGTTGCTGATACACAGAGAAAGGAAGAAGATTGATGCTGGCTCCTAGATCCAGTAATGCCCTATTTATCGTGGTCTGTCCTATAATACAAGAAATAGTTGGATTCCCTGGGTCTTTATATTTCACAGGAATTGGCCCAGTTAGCAACTCACTTATATTAGAAGCAAGGAAGACCTTCTTTGAGACATTAGTTTTCCTTTTCTTAGTGCACATATCTTTCAAGAACTTGGCATATGAGGGGACTTGTTGTATGACATCAATAAGGGGTACATTGATCTGGACCTGATTGAACATTTCTCTAATTTTCTCCATTTGAGCATTAGTCTTTTGGTTTGCTAGCCTGTTAGGGAATGGTACAATAGGCTTGTATGGTTGCTCATCTGCTTTGTCTTTATTATTTGATTTGGAGGTTGAAGGTTGTGAACTTGAAGATGGATCATTTGGTGGTACTGGAACAGGAGATGTTGATACTGATTTATTCAGAACGGGATGACTAGAAACCTGATTATCTATCTGCTTTCTAGATCTCAAAATATGAATAGTATTACACTGACTTGGACCTATGTCTTTAGCTTCATGAATAGGGAAGGGGTTCTTAGGATTGGGCACTGGCTAGCTTGGCAATGTTCCCTTTTGTCTTTCATTCAATGAGCTAGCCAGTTGACCTATCTGAACCTCTAACCTATTGATAGCCTGATTGTGGGTGTTCATCATTGAGGCCTGGGTTTTAGATAAGGTTTCAATCATTCTTTCCAAATCTGACAATTTCTTATCAGGATGATTTTGTGTTTGTTGTTGCTGATATATGGGCTGGAAGTTGTGTTGGAAGCTTGTTTGGAAATTTGGTGGACTCTGTTGGAAACTGGGTTGATAAGACTGAGCAGGATATTGGTGTGGAAATGAAGGTCTTGGCTGCTCATGACCAGACTGACTCTAAGAAAGATTTGGATGGTTCCTCCATCCCGGATTGTATGTTTTGGAGTATGGATTGTAATTAGGTCTGGTGTATGCTGCATTCATATTCTCAGGGTACATTTAAGTTGGTAGATGGGACACTCCTCAAACAGGTGGTTAAGGGCATGACAGTAGGTACAACCCGGGTTAATCACAGGTGGTGGGTTGACCTGATTCACAGAATTTGATTCCCTAGCCTCGAGCAGTTCTAGCCTTTTCATCAATTGAGTTATCTTTGCCTCGGCAGCTATAGAGGATTCAATCGAATGCATACTAGCTCTGGAAGTGGTAGGATTGGTTTTCTTAGGACAAGACTCCCACTGAATGTTTTTTTCTGCTAAAGCTTCAAAAAGATCCCAACCCTGGCTCTCATCTTTCTTAAAAATTTCCCTTGACACATAGTCTCGAGGAGTGTCTTAGTTTGATAATCTAATCCGTCATAGAGAATTTGGCACTGTCGCCACTTCTCTATGCCGTGATGAGGACATTGGGCTAGTAAATCTTTAAACCGTTCAAAATACTTCTAGAATGGTTCACTTGATTCCTACTTAAACTGCATTATATTTTTTCTGATGAGGGCTGTTTTGTGAATGTGATAGAATTTCTTAAGAAAGACTTTGACAAATTCATCCCATGTCGAGATAGAACTGGCAGGCAGATCGTATAGCCACTTCTTGGCTATATCCTTAAGCGCGAAGGGAATGGACCTTAATCTAATAGCGTCTTCCCCTAGTTGGGGAATTCTCATCATCAAGCATACTTCTTCAAACTCACGAATGAAGAAATATGCGTCCTCGGATTCTAGGCCATGAAATCTTGGGAGTGTATTTATGAATTGTGGCTTAAGCTCAAAATTGTTCCCAGTTGCTTCGGTAAAAGAATACATGAAGGAAGTGAAGTACGAATGGGGTAGAACTTGTCTTGGAGAGAAGTATTGTTAGCCATGATTGGACTTGTGTCAGGAGGTGGTGTTTGTGCAAGTGTAGAAGTCCTAACAAGTCTTGCTGAAATTGGGTCCCGATACCACTCTTGCATGCACAATCACAGACAACGTTCACCAAGCAATCAAGCGAAAAAGGAAAATAACAACAAGAAAAAGGAAAACAATCACACGCTATCTAGGATATCTGGACCTAGACGACTCCTAACTGTTCAATGAATCGAAGAAGGTTATTGCTCTAGTCAAACCACAGCTAATCAGCCAGGTGGGGGCAAGATTGGTGGGACGTATCCGCGCAGAAGCGACGGGCCTAATTAAGCCAAACCACCAGCCTTCGGGTTTTCGCCCCTCAATCCCCAACCTCAGACACTGATTTGACTAGAGTGTGAATCAAAAATAATTTTCAACCTCAGCTGATCTCTTAACGAGTCCGGATGTCCCTAGGGGCCAACGTCTATCAATTTTTATTAAAAAACTTGGGATTATGAGTGCTTGGAATCTGATTTTTGGGCCAAGGAAGGGTGATTAAATCCCCACCTTATCTTGTTATTGGGTGGTGCCCTTAAGATCAATTTGTGCAAGTGTACAAGATAAACAAGATTCACTCAAAGCGATATAAATCAACCAAGAGATAAGTCCTATTCTAAATGCAATGCGAACGTACCTTGCTCCAGCACTCTTCAACAGTAAAGTAAATGAATTGAAAAGATACGTGCCTAAAATGCAAACGTCTAATCAATTTTTGAACTTTTTTAAAAAATGTTTTACTGTTGGTTTATTAGCAGGCTCCTGGTGATGGCATGCAAGAATTAAAGTTCGCAGAAAACTATAATTTTGCAAAGCAAGCAGCCTTGCAAAAAGTCAGTCAGTAGTGAACTCCTTTTTGCCGCGGATCCGCGACCAGAGCCGAGGAAACGCGGCACTCCAGAGGGTGCTTGGTCTCTGCTTTCTAGAACAGAGGCCCAAGACCACTTATATACTGCAATCTTTTTTCTTGCTTTCCCTGACCTGTAATCTGCAACAGAGAAGAAAATTCGTTTTAGTTCCAAAAATTCAATAAAAACTGTTACCCTCCCAGACAACGACGCCAAAAATTTTGTTCGGAAGGATTAATTGTATTAAGAAAGGGTTTAGAGTAAACTGTTGATGTCCGTGTACCGATGATCAAGAACTTCGAATGTATATGCAGGTTTACTTTGCTCCTTCTGAATCACCATTCGTAGCATAAGCTAGGAGGGTCGTATCCGCAGGGAGGGTTAGCAATAGAAGCATTCAAGGTCTTTATATTGAAATCTTCGAGAAGAAAAATGAAAGTTTTTCTTTGTTTTAAGAAATGAAAAAAACAAAACGAGGTGGAAGGTGAGTGGAAAATCTTGGGGGTTTTGTAAAAGAAAGGAAGAAACGAGAATAAAGATGGAAGGAAAACGGAGATATTTGAAAAGAGAAAGAAAGTTTTCAGAAGAGAGGTTTTTTTTAAGAATGATATAAAGAGAAGCCATGACTAACTAACATTCTAATTTACTAACTTACTACTCTCGTTGGGTGATGCATGCCTCATATTGATTCATCGGCAATAGTGTGTCTTACTTTGCCAAGTCCTTGTATTGTCCCATGTCGAAGGTGTTTCTCATCTAGGCTAGGCTAGTTGCCTCCTTGAATCATTGGCTATCTAAATAGATTTTCAACAGTGGAACAAGGATAGTCACTGTTAAAGATGCTAAGAAAACATACAAGAGTCATTAGTCCATCAAAGCTATAATAAAGCGAGCATGATATAAGAAACTTGTAATGTAGTCATTAGCATAGTGAAGTGCTCCATCTTCATGTTCTATCAAGGCACTTGTTCTAAAGACAAGGCTCTAAGTGAGGCTCACATGAATCATATGGAGGGGAATATAGCATTTACAAAGAATAAAAAGCAACTCATCTTCATTGGAGGTAAAATAGACTTGTAGTTTGCAAGACAAAGGAAGAAAGCGTCCAATGAATCATATAAAGTAGCAATCACCTAAGAGTTAGTAGTTAGTAAAATTAAAAGTTAGTTAGTCATGTTAATGAATTAGCTAGACATGGAAATAAAGAACAAGCAATAGTTCATTGTAGAAATTAAATAGAAGAAAGTAAAAGCTTAAAGAAAATAGTGCACTAAAACAAGAAAAGATTGGAAGATTGGAAGCTTGATCCTTGTATTGCGTTGTCACCGTCTCCAATTACAAAGATTGCTCACTCTCACTTTCTCTTTTCTAGATTCTAGAAGGAGAAAAAGAAAATTACATAAGAGACTAAAAGAAAACCTAGAGAAACCCTAACAATTTCCTATAAACAATGCTCTTTTCTCCTCCCTGATTACAGAGGCCCCAGGGGTCTATTTATAGTCTTCATGAGAAGAAGCCATCCCACTTCAGCCTCCGGATCAAATGCTGAAGTAACGGCCAAAAGATTGCCGCAGGTCCGCGGCATGTGCCGCGTTTCCGCGGCCGTTTCTTGGCCGCTGCGCTAGCGGATTTTTGTGCCTTTCTGTTGTATCTCGTATCCTCAGTGGATCTTGTAGAAACGGAGAATACGCTTTGGAAACTGTGCAGACCTGGGCTTTCTTCTTGTGGGCTTCTAATTAATTCTTTAATTCCTCAAAAATCATAATTCTTTGGCCTCCTTCTCCATTAAACATTGGACCTGAAAAAAGAGAGAAAAAAGCAATAAAAATCCAATATTTATTCAGATAAAGCATAGCATGGTGGTAGAAAATAATGCATAAATGACTCCAATCACCTCCTAGGCAGAGTGGTTGCAAGTAAATACAGTGAGAATTACCGTCTAGTTTTGGGCTAACGGGTCGTGTCCACGAAGAGGAATGCGATGAAACCTTTTCGATGTATTGTTTCAAAAGCAAAGAATGGCGTCAGTATTTTTTTTTTTGAAAAGAGAATGGAGAGTAGGGAAGTGATTTAAAGAAAAATTAAAACTTGGAGAAGGCTTTGAAAAAGATGATCTTTAAAAAGGCTTGAAGAGTGATTGGTTGTTTTTTTTAATATATAAAAAAGATCTGGGCTCACTATTTTATTACTCAATGATATATTTTTCTCTTGAAAATCTTAGTGTCTCAACTTGAGCATAGACAAAAAATTTAAGCTTGAATTTCGAAAGTCTTAAGTAAAACAAATAAGATTGTTTGGAAAAGTTAACTCTTTTTTTTAGGAATTCATCTTAAACTGAATGTTAAATTATCAAGTCGTCTTTCAAGTATGAAAGAAAAAACAAGTTCAAGTGATGTTTTAAAAATAAAAGTTTTTATAAATTTAAATCCATCCTCATGTGCCTTCAAGAACACTTTAAAAGAAGCAAGGCTTAGTTTAAGGCATTCATATGATTCTATTGGGTTCTTTACATAAAATTATTCAAAACAAGAGGGATCGAAGAGAGATGATATTGAGCCGAGAAAAACAAATTTAGCTAATCATAATTAATGTTAAACAAGACATGTAAATGAAATAAAACATACCTGTGAATTGGAGAAGAAGAGAAGTCTTGATTCTTTATTGATGTCACTTCAACTTCAGATTACAATCACTCTTTCCTCTCTCTCACTTGTATCTAGACTGAACTACAAATTAAAAATTGATATACAACTTCTCATTAACTATCTAACAAAGATCCTAGATCTTAAAAATAAGAGAAAAATTTAAACTAGTCTTTATCTCCTTCTCTGTAAATTGTAGTATTTATAGGGAAAAATCAAACGAAGGAGAGCGTACAAAGATAGGGGAGCAAATGCTCCCCAGATTTGACAAGATAGCTGCGAAAATGCGACTTTGGCCGCATTTTCGCAGCTTGGGTGTGGCCAGGTGGCCACACCTGGGAGCTGCAGGTCTCTACATTGTCGATTTTGTTTTATCTCCGATGGATTTTCAGTTTGGTTTGTGGATTTTGATGAAACCTTTTTTGATCTTTGGCTTTAACCAATTGATTTATGAAGATCTATTTTAACCATTTGTTCAACTAGTTTTATCTTCTCTGATTTGCCCTAATCTGCCCTGATCTTTGATTTGAATTATTCTGAAGTAAATGGGAATTTTGATAGCCTTTTGGGCTCGTTTTTCTTCCTTCTCCTTTAGAAATGAGCCTGCATTTTATAAAAAAGAATATAAGACTAAATATATGATTTATTAGACAATAATTATGAGAATATGACATTATATATGCAATATACGTGACCATTCACACCCCCACACTATCTTTTTGCTCGCCCTCGAGCAAAACATCAAAACTAATCCTAAAAAATTTTAGGACCACTTTCACAGGTTACTCGATTGCACTAAGCATGTGCAATAAGCCTTTAATCCTCTAGGATACTCTTAGAGGATGAGTTTTATCTCGTGAGAGTTTTCAGCGGATTGCACCCACAAAATCCATAAAGAAAGAGAAAAGTGTTAGTATTTTCGAAAAGTATTTTGAAGAGAAAGAAAATATTTAAAGCATTATTGTAAGAGTTCAAGTAATCTAAAAGTTATAGGAAAATCGAACTTTTCATTCCTAAACTTAGTCTCTATTCAAAAATATGTCATCAATCAAAGTAAAGAGTCAAATTGTATTTCTCATCTAGTCTATTACTTTGCCCTAAGTCATATGCACCTTCGTAGCCGTGAAATTTTGACAAGGGTTCTTTAATTTTAACTCTTATGACTTATTATTTTTATTTTTAGTGGTATTATTCCTTAATTCCATTAGGCTTTTTAATCTGCCCATGTAACGAGCCTTTAGTCGGTGACACCCAAACCGGACAGTCTTAGGGCACCAGATGAGAGAACACCCCTGAGGACTTAAGCACTCGAGCAAACAAGGCCATGAAATTAAGGATTTTTATTTATAATATATACCCCTTTTAGGCATAAATACTTATGCTTTATGAGGTACAAATACCCAGCTTAATCAGAGGATTTATATATATATATATTTTTTCTTTTCCTTTTTTTATATAAGGCATAAGAATTTTTGTTTTTGAACCCTAGGTATGTAAGTGTATAAAGTGTGCATATTTCATCAAGGTAAAGATCAAGACTAAATTACTTTTCTAAATTTTTTCTCCTAGCTCTAGAAATCAAATAAGTCATCTTATTTTTATCAAGTATAAGAAATCCTAATTATGATTCTCCTATTCCTTAAAATTGACTTAATTTCTTACAAAAAATATGTCAAAATACTATTCTTTTTTTTCAAAAACTTTTTTTTCAATTTTTAAAATTTTTTTTAAAACAATGTTAATCATGTTAGAACCCTCCCCCACACCTATCTCATGCATTGCCCTAATGTATGAAAGAAATGTAGAGATGCATGCAATGGAATATAAAAAAGGTAAAGTTACCGATACACTGGGTCGAAAAGACCCATAGCCGTTTCATTTACCTGCACCGATTCCAAGAAAGGTTTTAGGCATTGACCATTTACCTTAAAGTCATTCACATTCTTGGTGTCACTGATCTCTACAACACCATGTGAAAACACAGATTTAACAACGAATGGCCAGTCCATCTTGATTTTAGCTTTCCTGAAAAGAGATGAAGCCTAGAATTATAGAGTAAGACTTTTTATCCAGGGACGAATGTTTTTCTTATGATATGTTTATCATGAAAAATCTTAACTCTATCTTTTGTGATCTTTGCATTTTCATAGGCCTTATTTCTTAACTCCTCTAATTCAGAAATTTGTAACTTCTGAAGGTCACCAGCCATGTTCATATCGAAATTTAGTTGTTTGATTGCCCATAAGGCCCGGTGCTCTAACTCAATAGGTAGGTGACAAGCCTTCCCAAAGACTAACCTATAAGGAGACATTCCTAAAATTGTCTTGAAAGCGGTCCTGTAGGCCAATAGGGCATTTACAAGTTTGGCGGACCAAACTTTCCAGTTTTGATTCACAATCTTCTCCAAAATAAGCCTGATTTGTTTATTGGAGACCCCACCTGCTCACTGGTTTGAGGATGATAAGGTGTTGACAACTTATGAGTAATAGCATACTTTTGCATAAGAGCTTCAAAGGATCGATTGCAAAAGTGAGTACCATTATCACTGATGATAGCATGAGGGGTTTCGAAGCGCGAGAACATGTTTTCAAAAACTTTATGACAACTTTGTTATCATTAGTTTTATTTGGAATGGCTTCTACCCACTTGGACACATAGTCTACAGCAACCGATATATATTGGTTTCCAAATGAATTAGGAAATGGACTCATAAAGTCAATGCCCCAAACATCAAAGAGTTCTATTCTTAGAATTGGGTTGAGGGGCATCATATCTCGTTTCGGGGTCCTTCCTACCATTTGGCATCTAGGGCACGTCTTGTAAAATTCATAAGCATCTTTGAACAAAGTAGGCAATAGAACCCACTTTGCAGCACCTTTTCAGTAGTCTTGCAGGGACCAAAGTGTCCACCGCATACGACTTCATTACAGAAGGATAAAACACTCTTAATTTCTTCATCGGGAATGTATCTCCTAATAATTTAGTCAGAACAGTACTTAAAAAGATACAGTTCCTCTCGAAAGAAATATCAGACATGAGATAAGAACCGGTATACATTATTTTTAGACCAATGAGATGGAGTTTGGTTTGTGACTAAGTAATTCACTATATTAGCAAACCAAGTTCCCTAAAGACAGCTAAGAGCTTTTCATTAGGAAAGTCATCATTTATGGGCAATTCGTTGCATGGAGAGTTTGGAATACGCGAGAGATGGTCAGCAACGATATTTTCTACGCCTTTCTTATCTCGAATCTCGAGATCGAATTCTTGAAGAAGGAGGATCCAATGAATGAGTCAGGCCTTGGCATCCTTCTTCATCATGAGGTATCTTAGAGCAGAATGATCGGTGAAAATTATCGTTTTGGACGCTACTATGTTAGGATGAAATTTCTCTAAAGCAAACAATACTGCCAAGAATTCCTTCTCAGTTGTAGTGTCGTTCATTTAAGCATCGTTGAGAGTCCTACTAGAGTAGTAAATCACGTGCTGCTTGTTATCAATGCACTGTCTTAGGACAGTGCCTATGGTAAATTCAGAAGCATCGCACATGATTTCGAACGCTTAGACCAATCCGGTGCAGATATGATTAGTATAGAAATATGTTCTTTCTTAAGCTTCTCATAAGAGTTTATACATTCATCATCAAAAGTGAAGGACACATTTAAAATACACCTAGAGGGGGGTGTACTAGCTAATCTAATGACAAATGATGCGGAATTAAAAACTCAATTGCAGCACACTATGTGTAACCAAAGAGTGTAGCCAAATTCTCGGTGAAGGGCTCTGGACTATCTCCTCGAGATTCCTCTAGATTAAGAGATGAGGTGTTATATGAAGCTCTCTTGGTTCAACACTGGTATGGGTACATACAAATTATATCTAACATATGAATATAACAATATAAAGCAATGCAAGATACAAGAGAGATAGAGTTAAGAGATAGTGGATCAAACGCAAACACCAAGATATGTTTCGAGGTTCGAGCCACTGCTCTACGTCCTTGCCTTCACACAAAAGGATTCCTATTACGTCCACACAAGACCTTCCACAAAGGGAACCTCCACCGAGGAATTTTCAATTAAAACGTGGAGTATACAACTCCTCTCTCTAACACAACCACCTCTACTCAAGAAGTAAGACACAAAGCCAAAACTCAATCACCTCTACATAAGAGGGATGGGCACAAAGCCAAAGTACAATCACCTCTACACAAGAGGGATAAAGACACAAAGCCAAAGCTCAATCAATCACAATCACCTCCACACAAGAGGGATAGCCATAAACCCAAAGCAAAGAAGAGATTACAACTTAGTGATCAAAATAGACCACAAATAATTTTTTTCACAAAACAAGATCCTATAGATAGGATTAGATATAATAGCTCAAGTTGAGAAAACAAAGTGTTTGGAAATGAAAATAATAAGAAAAACACTTGGAAAAAATACTAGATAGATATGAAAATAAAGATCAAAACCAATTTTCCAAAGACTCTTTTTTCTTTGATTTTTCAACATTTTAAAAACAAATAAATTTTTTTTGGCTCAAAAACTCTTTTCAAACTTGATGTAAAACACTTAAAAGATGGGAAGAAAAGCTCCCTAAAAATCTTGTTGAAAACAGCTCGAGAGAAGCCCTATTTATAGACTCTTAAAATATAGCCGTTAGCAGCCAGAAAAGGTTAGTTTTGACCTTCTGGTCGACCGACAACAGTCATATTTCTGACCGTTGAGCCTCCGGTCGATCACCCGGTGGACCGATACTAGCCTGCCGGTCGACCGCCCGTCGACCGGCACTACCCGAGAGTTGGGTAGTTACAGTCGATCGATCGCCCAGTCAACCGGCCATGTAAGCGGCTTGTGCACGTCCTCGTGCACATCGGTCGACCGGTCCGGTCGACCGTCCGGTTGACCGCTAGCAGGCTCTGGCTGGGATTAAGGATATGAAAACTTGGTCATTTTAACTCTATAAAATCTCATAAATTCTCATAAATTTCACAAAAATCAATTCTTATAAATATTTGACGAACAAATATGTGTGACCAAAATTAATACATATTACAAATAATTTGAACTATTTTTGTGATATAGAATTTAAGCTTTAACACAAAACTGGTATTTTCCAAAAACCAAACTTTGAAATACAAATCCGATTTTTCTCAAACTTGTATAGATACAAAACATGATATTGAAACACATTTGAAACATATTATGTATGGATAGAATCCAATACACATGTAAATAATATATCTATGTTTTTGACAATAAATCCAAAACAAGTTTTGTTAATTACAAAACTCTAAACACATGAAATAGAATCATCAAAATAAGTTTTGTTAAATATATGAAGCATAGATGTATATAGATGAAATCTAATATACAATAAATCATGTAAACTTGTTTTGATTCTATCTATTCGTGAAAACTATATATGTGTATTTGAAATCCAAAACTGATTAAACTGAAAACCAACGTATTGAACTTGTGTGTGTGTGTGAACTTGAGCATATCAACACTAGTCTATCTTATATAAGATCTAAACACAAACTAAACTAAACAAAATGAAGTCTTCTTGTAGAACTCCTTCTCAAGCTGACTCGATCCAAACACGATCCAATGAGCTTGACTCTATTCGAGTACTAGATACGATCTTGACGTGCGAGCTCTTGAATCTACATGTGTTAGCTTCCAAACTCCTTTATTGAAGCTAAGAACCTACTAAGATCTTGATCAAATATCTGAAACTAAATAAGCACAAGATCATTAGTACTATAACTACATGAGTTAATCATCATCAAAACTAGAGTGATGGGCCTTTAGGCCAACAACATTCTTAGCTAACAGATTAGTCAAAGGTCTAGCAATCTTGTTAAAATTCTTGATAAATCTTTGGTAGAAACCAGCGTGTCCTAAGAAGGATCGAATATCCTTCACGGATTTGGGCATGGGAAACTTGGCAATAACCTCAATCTTGGGTTTATCCACTTCAATTCGTTTCTTAAAGATTTCATGACCCAAGACAATTCCATGTCTTATCATGAAGTGAAATTTCTCCCAGTTCAATGTCAGAGTTTCCTCAGCACAATGTTAGAGGACAAGTTGTAAATGGTGAAGACAATGAGTGAATGAATCTTTGTAGATGGAGAAATCATCCATGAAGATTTCTAAGAATTGTTCTACCATATAAGAGAAAAGACTCAACATGTAATGTTGAGACATTACTGGGACATTGCACAAGCTAAAAGGCATTTGACGATAAGCAAATATCCCAAATGGACATGTGAAGTAGTCTTTTCTTGGTCCTCAGGAGCAATGGGAATCTATACCCAAAGTAGTCGTCCAAGAAACAGTAATACTCGTGGCCAGCCAAAGATCAAGCATTTGATTAATGAAGGGAAACGGGAAATGGTCCTTATGAGTTGCTACATTAAGCGTCCTATAGTCAATGCAAACTCAAATTTTCATGGGATGTCAAGTTTGGACTAACCCTTTGTTCTCGTTTTCCACCACGGTGAAACTAGATTTCTTTGGAACCACGTGGACATGACTGACCCATTGCTATCAGAAACGGAATAGATTATCCATTGTCTAAGAGTTTCACAATTTCAGCATGAACAACCTCTTACATTATAGGGTTTAACCTGCACTGTGGGTCTCTTTTCGGTGTCGCTTCTTCATTGAGATGAATGCGATATTAAACTATGGCTGAACTCAATCCCTTTATATCAGTCATAGTCCAACCAATGGCTTCCCTATATTTTCTAAGAATTGCTTTAAGATTCTCTTCTTGCTCGTCATTTAAATGGGAGGCAATTATGACAGGAAAGGTCTCTTGTTCACTTAGATACACGTACTTAGGATGTGCAGGTAAGGCTTTCAATTCAAAGGAAGGGGAAGGCTCACTGGAAGGAGGAGTCAAATTTATTGGCTCCACATTTTGTGAAATGGAGTTCGAGGCCCAATTCATAACAGACTCGACAACCTGATCAAGGTTAAAGTCGTCAGACTCTAACTCAAAATCACAATCAGTTTCTAGTTCCAATTCTTCTCTATGTTCACTTGTAAAGTTCTTAATGATGTTGACTTCAAATGTTTGATCCTCAACATCACGGGGTTGCTTTCCTAGGTTAAAGATATTGACTTCTCTCGTCATGTCCCCTAAGTTAATCTCATGGACCCATTCCTACAATTAATAATAGCATTGGCAGAAGCAAGGAATAGGCGTCGTAGGATAACAGGAGTTTGATCTTGGGATTGGACATAAGTTGTGTCTCAAGAACTATGAAATCAATGGGATAGATATGTTGGCCCAAGGTTACAATCACCCATGTTTAGTGTGTTTTGATGATTACAAAACATATTAGTTATTTGTACTAATATTGCTTATTGTTTAAGTGTGTTTCAGGTTTCTAACTCTACTAAAAGGTTTACACCCTAAAAGAAAGTGTTTTGGACTCAAGACAACTCAAAGTGGGCTCAAGACTCAAGTGTTGAAGATCATATGGTGAAAAGCCCTTCTTGAAGAACTTGAAGTCTTTAGAACCAATGTAAGAATTAGAATGTTAAAGTTTGAGTTTTGGATATTGGCTCTAGGATACACACACACAAAATTTGGTTTTGTTAAAATGTGTGTTTTATATTTAAGTTTTCATGTTTTTAAATTAGGTTTCATGCCTTAAAAATATATTTACATGACTTTATTTTTTAGATATTGTTTATATACCCTACTAGCATATTACTTAAGTTTACGTAAAGTCAAAATTATTTTGCAAAATTTTTCAAGTCAAAAATACCCTGTTTTCCTATTTCAGGCTGACCGGCCGACCGGCCCGTCGACCGGCCACTGTGCCTGGACGTGCACGTCTGTGCACGTCCTACGGTCGACCGAGCGGTCGACCGTCTGAGAGCAGGAGTGCTCTCGGGTTTTCTGGGTCGACCGCCCCGTCGACCGCTAGAGGAAGACTGAGAGCAGGATTGTTCTCAGGTTTTCTGGGTCAACCGGCCGGTCGACCGCCAGAAGACCCGAGCCAACGGCTCTTTGACCAGCTGAGCTAGCGGTCGACCGGCCCGGTCGACCGCCAAGCCTGATGCTGCCCAACGGCTCTTTCCTCTTTTGTGCAATTCTGAAATCTGTTTTTTGATCTGTTTTTTGGCAGACTTTTACATGGTTTTTCAGTTCTTTTTCAGAGCAAATAAGCTCTAAATAAATTGTTTTAAACCTATTTTTCTCCCTATAAATAGAGGAGATGACTCTCTTACTAAAGACTAAGAAAAATCCTCTAGTTTTCAAAGTTTTCAAAAGAGAAAAGAAAAGTGTTTAAGCTCTCCGTTTCCAATTCTTTCTTGAGCTATTTTTCAGTTGTGTTCCCTTGCAAAATCATCTCTAAAACTGAGTTTTTCTCACTACACTTCATAGAGCCAAAAATTCCTTACTCATTCTATAGTGAAGTTGTAAAAAGAGTGAGAGAGTTGTAAAAGAGTTTGGTGATCTTGTTGTGATCACTCTTGTTCTTGTTCCTCTTCTTGTTCTTGTGGAGACACCTCTTCGGTAGAGGTTATTGTACTTGGTGGAGCTCGGTGCTCGGGTCTTCGGTAGACCATTGTAAGGTGTCCTCGGTGGATAGTGGAAACCCTTCACGGAGGTGAAGGCGGGGAGTAGAGCGGTGGCTCGAACCTCGAAACAAACATCTTGTGTTTGCGATTGCCTTGTGTCCATTCTTGTTTTAAATTCTATTGCTCTATATTGCTTTCAATTACTTGCTTGTGATCTTGTTTCTTCCTTTGTGCTTTTATTTCAAGCTTGTGATTCTTGTGATATATTGTGTGCATCTCACTATTCATCCATCATACTTTGCTTTGTTCGATCAATTCTCATACAACAAGGTTGCATTGCACACCTCTAACCCATTCAAGGGGAATTGGGAGGAAGGAGTTCAGAACCTCTCACGGGGTATTCGGCTCTTAGTCTTGTTTTGAGAGATCGTTGCATCATTCATCATACTTAGTTTTTAAAAAGATTGTTAGATTAGCAATAACACCTATTCACCCCCCTCTAGGTGTTTTTCAATTGGTATCAGAGCTTGGACTCTAGGATTTGGCTTAACAACCTTAGAGAGATCCTAATTTTGCTAATCATTTCATTCATATTCTTACTTAGTAAAGATGGCTGATGGTATTAAGACACCCCCTAAGTTTGATGGACTTAACTTTCCCATATAGAAGGTTAAGATGACCGTTTTCTTGCAATCTCTAGGTAGTCGAGTTGCAAAGGCCGTGACCAAACCTTTTAGTGCACCCCCCGGTGATGAATCCACTTGGTCCGAAATTGAGACCAAGAATTTGATGCCAATGCTAGGGCTCACTATGCACTACTTCAAGCCCTTAATGATGATGACATAGCTAGAGTTATTCATTGCAAGTTCGCATATGAAATTTGGACACATTTGCTAGTTACACATGAAGGGACCTCACAAGTGAAGAGGGCTAAGATTGACCTTCTTAGGTCCCAATATGAGAATTTTTGCATGCAAGAAAATGAAACCATAGATGATATGGTTACAAGATTTACAAAAATCACTAATGGACTTTCTTCTCTAGGTGATGCTATCGACAACGATCAAAGAGTAAGAAAGATCATCCGGGCTCTTCCTCCTTCATGGGAAGTAAAAGCAACAACCTTGAAGGAACTCAATGACAAGGAGGAGATGGAGCTAATTGTCTCATTGGGAACCTCAAAACCCATGAGATGGAGAGGAAAGTGAGGGAGGACATGGCTCCTTCCAAGAAGAAGACAATAGCCTTCAAAAGCCAATCCACACACTCCGACGAAGATGATGGAGAAGAAGAAGATGACGAAGAGCTCTCACTTCTTGTGAAGAACGTCCGGAGGATGTACAACAAGGCTAAATTTCAAGGAAGAAGGAGATGGCAAGGAGGTAAGAAGAAAGGAAGATTATTTGCTTCAATTGTCAAAGGCCGGGACACATTGCGGCGGAGTGTCCGGATAAAGTGAAGCCCTCCACCTCAAAGAAGCCTCACAAGAAGAAGGCAATGAAAGCTACATGGGATTCCGAGAGCGAATCCGAGGAGGAGATTGATACCGCCAACATGTGCTTCATGGAAAATGAAAGCACAAGCAAGGTAACCCCTTCCACTTCTCCTAATGATGAACTTTCCATGGATGAATTAGGAGAAACTTTTGTAGAATTATCACATAACTATGATTTTCTTAAGAAAAAGTATTTAAAAATGAAAAAGGAAAATGAATCTCTTAATCATCAAGTTTTTACTCTTTCTAAAGAAAAGGATGAATTGCTTTCCACTCTTATTTCCACTCAAAAAGATTTTGACAAGTATAAGATTTCTTGTAAAGGCAAGTCTCCACAAATTGATTCAAATGTGATTATCATGCTTAAAGAAAGAATAGACTCATTGGGAATTATTTTAAAAAATTGTGAGTTTGATAAGAAAAAGATAGAGGCCATGTTTCCTAAGAAACAAGCCCCTAAGAAAAATGTTCACAATGCTCATGCTCATGTTCATAACACACAACCTTTACATCATGGCAAACCCCTAAAGCATGCTCACACTTCACACACACATCATGCATTCATGTATGGAAGAGTGTTCTCATGTTCACATTGTGGGCGGAAAGGACACTTAGCCAATTTTTGCTATGATAGACTAAGTGCATCTTATCATAATGTTTGGGTTCGCAACACTAACTTTCAAGGACCCAAGAAAATTTGGGTACCAAAGTCAACGATTTTGTTAAATGATATAGGTACCTTCCAAAGCCCAAAGA
Source organism: Agave tequilana (assembly GCA_038442645.1). Lineage (NCBI taxonomy): Eukaryota > Viridiplantae > Streptophyta > Magnoliopsida > Asparagales > Asparagaceae > Agave > Agave tequilana. The sequence continues at coordinate 172,240 of JAVJIF010004300.1, read as the reverse complement.
CGTAGAGGATTGTGGTATCTTGATAGCGGTTGCTCAAGGCACATGACTTGGGACATCAACAACTTTGCAACCCTATCAAGATACCATGAAGGTGGCACCGTCACCTTCGGAGATGATGCCAAGGGTAAAATCATTGGTATTGGTAATGTAAAACTCGGCACATCCCCTTTAATTGAAATGTAGTTTTAGTTGATGGACTCAAGTATAACCTCTTGAGTGTTAGTCAACTTTGTGATAAAGGTTTTGATGTTGTTTTTGATCATATAGCTTGTAAAGTAATTGATAGAATTTCTAATACTTGTGTGTTTTCCGGTTTTCGTGAAGTAATGTTTATATGATAGATATGTCTAATATGTCTTGTAATATTACTTGTTTAAAAGCCCTCGATGATGACTCTTGATTGTGGCGTAGGAGATTAGGCCATATTTCTTTTGACCACATATCTAGGTTAAACACAAAAGAAATGGTGAAAGGTATTCCTTGTTTGAGTTTTGAAAAGGACCGAGTTTGTGACGCATGTCAATTTGGGAAACAAACTAAGTCTTCCTTCAAGTCAATTAAGGATATCATGACATCACGTCCTTTGGAGTTAATCCATATGGATCTATTTGGCCCTACACAAACCAAAAGTCTAAGTGGGAATAGATTTGCATTTGTTTTGGTTGATGATTTTTCATGGTTTACTTGGGTTTTCTTTCTTGAACACAAAAATCAAGCATTTTCATATTTCCAAACTTTTAAGAAAAGAGTTGAAAAAGAAAAAGAGTCTTCAATTTTAAGAATAAGAAGTGATAGAGGAGGTGAGTTCATTAACCTACCCTTTACCACTTTTTGTGAAGAACATGGAATTAAGCATGAACTTTCTTGTCCTAGAACTCCACAACAAAATGGAGTAGTTGAACGGAAAAATCGAACTTTACAAGAGATGGCTAGGACAATGCTAAGTGAATATGGTCTACCACATTATTTGTGGGCCGAGGCCGTAAATACATCATGCTATATATCAAATCGTGTTTTCTTGTGTAAAAATACTTCAAAGACTTCTTTTGAAATGTACTTTTCTAGAAAACCAAATGTTTCATATTTCAAGGTTTTTGGATGTAAATGTTTTGTTTTAAATACAAAAGATAATTTAGGAAAATTTGATGCTAAAGCTTATGAGGCAATTTTTGTTGGGTATTCTAATACAAGTAAGGCTTATAGAATCTTCAATAAATCATCTTTGACTATTGAGGAATCTATACATGTTAAGTTTGAAGAATCTAACTTGTTTGTTAAGAATGTTGTAGAAATAGATGCTTTGGATGAAGGCTTGGAGAAAGTGACCTTGGAGGATACTACTACTATGGGAGACAAGCCAAAGGATGATGAAGGAAGTGAAGCTAAAGTAGAAGAGGCTCAAGGGAATGAAAATCAAACAAATGAAGTGGAGCCTACTCAACAACTTCCAAAGGGTTGGAGATACAATCCTCATCATCCCAAGGACCTCGTCATAGGTGAAGTATCTAAAGGGTAACCACTCGCTCTAAACTTCATGACTATTGTGGCCATTATGCATTTATTTCTCATGTTGAACCCAAGAACGTCCTCGAAGCCGAGGCCGATTCATATTGGTTGCTAGCCATGCAAGAGGAACTCAATCAATTTGAGCGCAACCAAGTTTGGCACCTTGTCGTAGGCCCCACGATAGACCAACAATTGGTACTAAGTGGATCTTTAAGAACAAGTTGGATGAATCGGTAACGTTGTTAGGAATAAAGCTAGGTTAGTTGCCCAAGGTTACACTCAAATCGAAGGAATCGATTTTGAAGAAACCTTTGCACCCGTAGCACGACTTGAAGCCATACGGATGACACTAGCATTTGCCTCATATAAAGATTTTAAATTGTTTCAAATGGATGTTAAAGTGCTTTTCTAAATGGTTTTATTAAAGAGGAGGTGTATGTTGAACAACCCCCCGGGTTTGTTGATCCTACACATCCGGATTTTGTATTTAAATTAGATAAAGCTCTTTATGGTTTAAAACAAGCCCCTAGGGCTTGGTATGAAAGACTTTCTTCATTTTTTATTTCAAATGGTTTTAAGAAAGGTAAAATTAACACAACTTTGTTTACAAAACATGTAGAAAAAGATATTCTTATTGTGCAAATTTATGTTGATGACATTATTTTTGGTTCTACTAATGAATCTCTTTTCCAAGCTTTTGAATCATGCATGAAGGATGAATTTGAAATGTCTATGATGGGGGAGCTCAACTATTTGAAATGTTTTGTAAACAACTTTGTTTACAAAACATAGGAGGGCTAGCCATGAGTGCAAATGAAAATGCAAATGAAGATTAGCAAACCAAGATCACTCCTAGGTGGTTAAACCTAAATATCAGGAGCACTAGCTCTGATACCAATTGAAAACTCACCTAGAGGGGGGGTGATAGGTGACAATGCTAATCTATGAAGTAAATGCGGAATTTAATAACTTAATGCAAATTACACTCAAGTGTGATCAACAAATGATTCACACACAACCAAGCCAAGCAAATATGAATGCACAATATGAATAAGGCAAGGCACAAAGTAAGAGAGAGAGAGAGAGCCAATGGATCAAGCGCAAACAACAAGATATGTTATCGAGGTTCGAGCACCCAGCTCTACATCCCCGCCTTCGACACACGAAGGATTTCCACTAGCTCGTCCACTTAGGACCCTTTACAAGGAGTACCCAACTCCTCTCTTTACAACCTCCTCCCTGAGGCACAAATCCAAGCCAACCAACACAACCTCCTCCTTGAGGCAAACTCCAACAATCACAACCTCCTCCTTGAGGCAAATTCCAAACCAATACAACAAACTCCCAATCACCAACCGATACAAGGATCACCTCTCAACAAGAGGGATACAACCCAAAGCACAAAGCTAAGAAAAGATTGGGTTACAACTTGGTGATCACAACAACAACCACAAATAACTTCTTCTTCCACACAAATAACCTATAGATATAGATAGTAGATTTTTGCTCAAGTGTGGAGAAAACCAAAGGATTTGAAATCAGAAATCACAAAGAAAATCCTTGGGAAAAATCAAGAAATCAAGATAGAATAGTTCAATCAAAATTCTTTCCCAAAAACTCTTTCTTTGATTTTCCAAACCCTAATGAAACACCAAATGGATTGTACAATTCAAGCTCAAAAACTTCTTTTGATTGCTTTGAAAACACCAGAGAATCAGCAAAATTTCGCACAGAAAATCTTGGAGAAAACCTCTCTCAAATGGGGTATTTATAGGCAATTACAGAAAATAGCCGTTTACAGAACTTTTGCCAGAAATAGCCTTCCGGTCGACCGGGACGGTCGACCGCCCAACGGTCAAATTTAGAACCGTTGTGGCTACCGGTCGACCGCCTCGGTCGACCGAAAATACATGAGAGCAAACTGCTCTCTGTCGGTCGACCGCTTCGGTCGACCGGATGCAGTGTCAGCCTGCGTGCACGTATCCGTGCACGTCAGTCGACCGGAACGGTCGACTGGCTTCTTTGGTGCGGTCGACCGTACCAGTCGACCGGCCAAGCCTGGCAGACAAAAATCAGGTCTGAAATCTGGGGAAAAATATTATAAAAAAATCCACAAAATCTCTAAAATTTCACAAAAATAGTTTTATCATTTTATATTGAAATACAAACTTGTGTTAAAAATCCTAACACAAATTTCAAACATATTTGACTATTTTTGTGTCATGGAAATTTTGCCAAAAACCAAAAACCGTATTTTCTAAAACCTTGTATTTTGAATAGAAAATACACATTGTCTAAAACTTATCCATGATACAAAAATATGATATTTAAACACTTTGAAGCATATTGTATATGAATAGAAATTCAATATACAAGAAACATATATATATCATGATTTTTGTCATTAAGTCTAAAAATATGTTTTGTTGTAAATACCAAAACATAAAACACATGGAATAGATTATCAAACAAAGTTTGTCTAAACAATTGAAGCATGCATGTATATAGAACAAATCTAATATACATAAACCATGTAAACTTGTTTTGATAAAAAATCTATTCATGAAAACCAAGATCGGTTAAACCTAAAACCGAAAATCAAAACATGAAAGGTGTGTGTTGTGAACTTGAGCTTATCATACTATTCTAATCTTTACAATTAGGATCTAAACCCAAACTAAAACTATGGATACTTAAGTCTTCTTGTAGAGCGCAATCTCCAAGTCGGCTCGATCCAAAAACTCTTGATTCACCGAGCAAGTGCAATGTATGATCTTTGATGCGCGGGCTCTTGAATCAACATGTGCAAGCTTCCAATACATCTTGTTGAAGCTAAACACCAACTAATATCTTGATTAATAAACTGAAACTAAAATCACAAGATAATTAGTACACATAACTACATGAGTTAATCATCATCAAAACTAGAGTGAAAGGCCTTTGGGCCAACAATCTCCCCCTTTTTGATGATGACAAAACTCATGGAGTTATATATGCATGGATTAAAGTAAAGCTTCAAAGAGCTCCCCCTTAACTCATGCATAGGAATAAACAAACAATAAGATGCATATAAACAAGGTTCTTGACATAAAATGAATATGCATATGAAACATGCTATTGATTCCAATTAAAACAAAACAACATGCTCTTGATACCAATGGATACTAATAAAAACAAACTCATAATGCTCTTGATACCAATACCAATGGAGATGAAATGAACATAAAACTGAAAACTCATGCATATCAACTCCAATAAATCTTCTCCCCCTTTTTGTCAATCATCAACAAAGGGGTAAAAACAAAAAGATATGAATTCTTCTCCCCCTAAATATATGAAACAAGAATAACAAAAACTACTTCACGGGGTGAAACCAAAATGATACCAATTAAAAAAATGTCAAAGAAGTGCATTATGATATCAATAGAAAGTGATCATAAAACATTTAAGAAATACCTACCAATTACCAATTGAAAGTAAGAGGGGCATTGAAAACAAATATGATCCCAATTGAAATTAAAACATATTGAAAATAAAACACATGATACCAATTGAAAAACACATTGATACCAATTGAAGATATATATCTTTATAAGCATATGATACCAATTAAAAATCAATAATCATTCTTAAATCAAATTTTTTTTTTTTTAATAAAGTTAGGGAGTGGGAAACAAAGCCAAAGGTAAACTAAATACCAATTGAAAAATTGAAATGTGAGTTTTCTCCCCCTTTATGAAATACCAACTAAACATATGCTTAAGGTAGAAATAAGATACCAATTGAAAACTAAGTCAATTGAAATAATGTTAAAGCTCAAGCTTAGCATAAGCAAGATAATGATAATGCTTGTATATAGAAACCAATTGAAAATTGAATTAATTGAAAATGATGGTCATAAAAAAATCAAGCTTATCATAAGCAAAATTAGTGCATAAATCTTGAAGCACAAATAAATCATCTATATATGTATGTAAGAAATAGATACCAATTTAAAATTTGATACAGAGATACCAATTGTAAATTGATACTATATGAAGTGTATGCATACATATATATATAAAACAAAACATATATGAGTATACAAAAGGATGTCAAGATTGATACCATTGAAAGAATTCAATGATACCATTGAAACAACAATAAGATCAAGTGTATATCTCATATTCACTACCACCCAATCATGTGCAAGTTTAAAATGATTTTCATTATAAAGCATACATGAACATGATCTCCCATCCAACCACCCTTGAATGGTAGGGGTTTTCAAAAATAGATTTGGAATTATAGTTTGTTTGAAAACTCTACCAAATTGAAGAATACGAACTAGTTATATGAAAATTTGAAAACTAGCACGTAATCCTTCAAGTGAGGAATAACAAAATGTTTTTCATGAAAACACATGTAAATCACATGACATTAAAACACTCAAATCACGAGAAAACATTAATAGGGTGAGTGTACAAGTGTTGTGTGAAACATATCATCATGAAAATGGACAATCAAGCTCGATTGAAATTCCTTTAAAATATGAACACATGAAAAACTAAATCTTCACTACTAAAGGAAATTTCCTCAATGACACGAAAATCATCATAACGAATTAAACTCCAAGGCATATGTATGTTTTGACAAAACAAAAGTATACATACATATCCCTAAATACAATTGAGTCTAAAATATAGATTTGCATGAAAAGCAAATGACTCAAGGGGCATACATGTATATCTTAAGGTTTGGCAAAATAGACATATACATGAAGTGAAAACACATCAAAAATAGGAATACATGTTTGAATGCATGAATCATCAAAACTAGACTATACTAGAACATCTAATGGGTACAAATAGGCATCCAAGCACAAACATATATAAAGGTTTATTTGTGGCCCATTCTATGTACAAGTATAAATTCTAGTTTTAATAAAACTAACATCTAAGCATATATCCAAAACATTAAGCATAAAACGAGTCATAAATCAACAATATTCAAAAAAATGATCATTATGTAAATCCACATGCTATAAAAATCATAATATCAAAATAATTGTGAAAACACAATTATGGATTCATCTAAACAATGGAGATATCAAATTGCAATACATGCATAGCAATAAACACACTATTCAAAACATGAATCATTAAAATGAAAGTCATACAATCATGAACATCAAATGATCATTATGCATATGCATGTGCACTAGATCTAGAGCATACATGTTAGTTTAAACAAGGTGAGACACTAAGTATAGATCCATATGAAGCATGGGTGCTCAAGTAGCTAAACATGTACAACCTTAATCTAATGGCACAAGCATAATGGACAATAAAACACAACATGCTATAATGAAAAGCATGTAAACACTAAATGGAGTAAGGGATTGTTACCAAAACCAAAGGGGCAACTCTCCATGTCTCCAAAACACTATGGTCCTCCCACCAAATCTCCTTGAGAGTGAAGCATCCAAATGGTTCTCCTTTTAGCTTAGAATGCATCCACCTCAAGGCACCAATACCCTCACGTGACGCGAGAGCCTCCACCTACATCAAACATCAAAGAGGTGGATCTTGGTACCCATTTCTTTGTGGGTCCACGGGGTTAGTATCTTTTCTAACCCAAACATAATTAGTTGCTAAATTTTCATGATAAATGCGATCATAACAAAATCTAACAAGGTGGCCTTTTCGACCACAATGTGTACATGTGTACACGTGAGCATACATATGATGGTGGTGATCATGAAAAGCATGTGTATGCCTAGATGGGTGTGCATGCAAGGTTGGAACTTGTTTCTTGCGAACCAAGGTTTCCAATCGTGTGTGATTCATGGCACAATGGCTCAAAGTGGAGCCCAAACAATCAACACTTTTCTTCAAATTGTTTATATCATTTTCTATGCTAGAAGACAAAGTGGAACATGCTATAGGAGTGCAAGAAGTAGAAGTTACACTAGCATGACAAACATGAATATCAATCTCATTTTGTAAAGATTTATTTTTAATCAAACCAAATCCAATTCTTTTGTAATTGAATCAATTTTATTTTTCAAAGTAAGATTTTCTTTGAAAACAAGATCCAATCTAGAAGACAAAACCTCATTGTGTTCTACAACATCATCAAATCATTTTTGTTTTTCAAATCTTCAATCTCTTTAAGTGCAAGTTCAAGTTGAGATTGTAGTGAGTCACGTTCACTAGTGATCTCTTCTTTTTCTTGCAAAATCACTTCAAAATTAGAACATAAATCCTTTAATTCATTTTTCAAAACAAGATTATTCTCTTTCAAAAGTTTGTGTTTTTCTAAGAATTTTTCAAGCTTTTGAGTAAGTTCCATATTTAAAGTTTGAACCTCAAAACAACCATGGCAATAAGAATTAGAGCTATCATCAAGAGGGGAATCCGAGTGTACCTCAGGGAGTCTTTCCTTAGACCATGAAGCATTTATCTTTGGACATGTCTCTCTTGGATCTCCTCAAATTGTTGATGATCCTTGGAAGCTCGGGAGACGTTAAGATGCTCCAGACTGCAAAAGCCGAATCATAGCGATCAAAAATAGGTAAAAGATGTTCATTTAGAGATGCTAGAAGTGTCCTAAGGGCTAATGCATTGGCCTTCTTATGCTTGCTACTATTAGGGAGGGATTCTATAGTGATGGCTTGATAAACTAAATGTCCTAGTCCTTTTAGATGTCTAATCATGTCAACCTTCCAAGAGTCAAATCTAAAATGGTCAAACATAGGAGGGCTAGCCATGAGTGCAAATGAAAATGCAAATGAAGATTAGCAAACCAAGATCACTCCTAGGTGGTTAAACCTAAATATCAGGAGCACTAGCTCTGATACCAATTGAAAACTCACCTAGAGGGGGGGTGAATAGGTGACAATGCTAATCTATGAAGTAAATGCGGAATTTAATAACTTAATGCAAATTACACTCAAGTGTGATCAACAAATGATTCACACACAACCAAGCCAAGCAAATATGAATGCACAATATGAATAAGGCATGGCACAAAGTAAAGAGAGAGAGAGAGAGCCAATGGATCAAGCGCAAACAACAAGATATGTTATCGAGGTTCGAGCACCCAGCTCTACATCCCCGCCTTCGACACACGAAGGATTTCCACTAGCTCGTCTACTTAGGACCCTTTACAAGGAGTACCCAACTCCTCTCTTTACAACCTCCTCCCTGAGGCACAAATCCAAGCCAACCAACACAACCTCCTCCTTGAGGCAAACTCCAACAATCACAACCTCCTCCTTGAGGCAAATTCCAAACCAATACAAACTCCCATCACCAACCAATATAAGGATCACCTCTCAACAAGAGGGATACAACCCAAAGCACAAAGCTAAGAAAAGATTGGGTTACAACTTGGTGGTCACAACAACAACCACAAACAACTTCTTCTTCCACACAAATAACCTATAGATATAGATAGTAGATTTTTGCTCAAGTGTGGAGAAACCAAGGATTTGAAATCAGAAATCACAAAGAAAATCCTTGGGAAAAAACAAGAAATCAAGATAGAATAGTTCAATCAAATTCTTTCCCAATACCCTTTCTTTGATTTTCCAACCCTAATGAAACACCAAATGGATTGTACAATTCAAGCTCAAAAACTTCTTTTGATTGCTTTGAAAACACCAGAGAATCAGCAAAATTCGCACAGAAAATCTTGGAGAAAACCTCTCTCAAATGGGGTATTTATAGGCAATTACAGAAAATAGCCGTTTACAGAACTTTTGCTAGAAATAGCCTTCCGGTCGACCGGGACGATCGACCGCCCAACGGTCAAATTTAGAACCGTTGTGGATACCGGTCGACCGCCTCGGTCGACCGAAATACCTGAGAGCAAACTGCTCTCTGTCGGTCGACCGCTTCGGTCGACCGGATGCAGTGTCAGCCTGCGTGCACGTATCCGTGCACGTCAGTCGACCGGAACGGTCGACTGGCTTCTTTGGTGCGGTCGACCGTACCAGTCGACCGGCCAAGCCTGGCAGACAAAAATCAGGTCTGAAATCTGGGGAAAAATATTATAAAAAAAATCTCACAAAATCTCTAAAATTCCACAAAAATAGTTTTATCATTTTATATTGAAATACAAACTTGTGTTAAAAATCCTAACACAAATTTCAAACATATTTGACTATTTTTGTGTCATGGAAATTTTGCCAAAAATCAAAACCGTATTTTCTAAAACCTTGTATTTTGAATAGAAAATACACATTGTCTAAAACTTATCCATGATACAAAAATATGATATTTAAACACTTTGAAGCATATTGTATATGAATAGAAATTCAATATACAAGAAACATATATATATCATGATTTTTGTCATTAAGTCCAAAAATATTTTTTGTTGTAAATACCAAAACATAAAACACATGGAATAGATTATCAAACAAAGTTTGTCTAAACAATTGAAGCTTGCATGTATATAGAACAAATCTAATATACATAAACCATGTAAACTTGTTTTGATAAAAAATCTATTCATGAAAACCAGATCGGTTAAACCTAAAACCGAAAATCAAAACATGAAAGGTGTGTGTTGTGAACTTGAGCTTATCATACTATTCTAATATTTACAATTAGGATCTAAATCCAAACTAAAACTATGGATACCTAAGTCTTCTTGTAGAGCGCAATCTCCAAGTCGGCTCGATCCAAAAACTCTTGATTCACCGAGCAAGTGCAATGTATGATCTTTGATGCGCGGGCTCTTGAATCAACATGTGCAAGCTTCCAATACATCTTGTTGAAGCTAAACACCAACTAATATCTTGATTAATAAACTGAAACTAAAATCACAAGATAATTAGTACACATAACTACATGAGTTAATCATCATCAAAACTAGAGTGAAAGGCCTTTGGGCCAACAGGTTTTAGGGTAGATAGGAAGAGCACAAGTGGAACATGTCAATTCCTAGGTAATTGTCTTGTATCTTGGTCTTCCAAAAAGCAAAATTCGGTAGCCCTTTCAACCGCCGAGGCGGAGTATGTTGCGGCCGGAGCTTGTTGTGCACAAGTTCTTTGGATGAAACATACTCTCCTTGACTATGATTTACACTTTGATCATGTTAAAATATTTTGTGATAATACTAGTACTATTCACATGACAAAGAATGCAAATCAACATAGTAAAACCAAACACATTGACATTTGGTATCACTTTCTTAGAGATCATTATGAGAAAGGTGATATTGATATTGATTATGTTTCTACCGATTTTCAACTTGCCGATATTTTTACTAAACCTCTAGATTATGCTAGATTTTCATTTATTTGTGGTGAGTTGAATGTTTGCATTATGGATTCTTAAAGATAAATTTCTTCTATTTTGTTTGTATAACCCTTTTTGATGTATGACAAAAAGGGGGAGAAAAAGTATGAGTTTGTTTGATTATGTTGGTTGTTTACTGTGTAGATGCATTTGAATTTTGAGTTTTTGATATGCATTTGAGTTTTTGACAAACTATGTGTTTTCAATGCCTTATGTATTTAGCTCTTCATTGACATTTTTTTGATACATAGCATTATTTGAGGGGGAGCTTTCCAAGCTCTTCTTCCATTTTTGTTTAAATAACCTATATGTTTTGTCATCATCAAAAAGGGGAGATTGTTGGCCCAAGGTTACAATCACCCATGTTTAGTGTGTTTTGATGATTACAAAACATATTAGTTATTTGTACTAATATTGCTTATTGTTTAAGTGTGTTTCAGGTTTCTAACTCTACTACTAAAGGTTTACACCCTAAAAGAAAGTGTTTTGGACTCAAGACAACTCAAAGTGGGCTCAAGACTCAAGTGTTGAAGATCATATGGTGAAAAGCCCTTCTTGAAGAACTTGAAGTCTTTAGAACCAATGTAAGAATTAGAATGTTAAAGTTTGAGTTTTGGATATTGGCTCTAGGATACACACACACAAAATTTGGTTTTGTTAAAATGTGTGTTTTATATTTAAGTTTTCATGTTTTTAAATTAGGTTTCATGCCTTAAAATATATTTACATGACTTTATTTTTTAGATATTGTTTATATACCCTACTAGCATATTACTTAAGTTTACGTAAAGTCAAAAATTATTTTGCAAAATTTTTCAAGTCAAAAATACCCTGTTTTCCTATTTCAGGCTGACCGGCCGACCGGCCCGGTCGACCGGCCACTGTGCCTGGACGTGCACGTCTGTGCACGTCCTACGGTCAACCGAGCGGTCGACCGTCTGAGAGCAGGAGTGCTCTCGGGTTTTCTGGGTCGACTGCCCGGTCGACCGCTAGAGGAAGACTGAGAGCAGGATTGTTCTCGGGTTTTCTGGGTCGACCGCCGGTCGACTGCCAGAAGACCCGAGCCAACGGCTCTTTGACCAGTTGAGCTGGTGGTCGACCGGCCCGGTCGACCGCCAAGCCTGCTGCTGCCCAACGGCTCTTTCCTCTTTTGTGCAATTCTGAAATCTGTTTTTTGATCTATTTTTTGGCAGACTTTTACAGGGTTTTTCAGTTCTTTTTCAGAGCAAATAAGCTCTAAATAAATTGTTTTAAACCTATTTTTCTCCCTATAAATAGAGGAGATGACTCTCTTACTAAAGACTAAGAAAAATCCTCTAGTTTTTAAAGTTTTCAAAAGAGAAAAGAAAAGTGTTTAAGCTCTCCATTTTCAATTCTTTCTTGAGCTATTTTTCAGTTGTGTTCCCTTGCAAAATCATCTCTAAAACTGAGTTTTTCTCACTACACTTCATAGAGCCAAAAATCCCTTACTCATTCTATAGTGAAGTTGTAAAAAGAGTGAGAGTGTTGTAAAAGAGTTTGGTGATCTTGTTGTGATCACTCTTGTTCTTGTTCCTCTTCTTGTTCTTGTGGAGACACCTCTTCGGTAGAGGTTATTGTACTTGGTGGAGCTCGGTGCTCGGGTCTTCGGTAGACCATTGTAAGGTGTCCTCGGTGGATAGTGGAAACCCTTCACGGAGGTGAAGGCGGGGAGTAGAGCGGTGGCTCGAACCTCGAAACAAACATCTTGTGTTTGTGATTGCCTTGTGTCCATTCTTGTTTTAAATTTCTATTGCTCTATATTGCTTTCAATTACTTGCTTGTGATCTTGTTTCTTCCTTTGTGCTTTTATTTCAAGCTTGTGATTCTTGTGATATATTGTGTGCATCTCACTATTCATCCATCATACTTTGCTTTGTTCGATCAATTCTCATACAACAAGGTTGCATTGCGCACCTCTAACCCATTCAAGGGGAATTGGGAGGAAGGAGTTCAGAACCTCTCACGGGGTATTCGGCTCTTAGTCTTGTTTTGAGAGATCATTGCATCATTCATCATACTTAGTTTTTAAAAAGATTGTTAGATTAGCAATAACACCTATTCACCCCCCCCCTCTAGGTGTTTTTCAAGATAAACTCCCCAACCTGAATAAGGATATCATTAATTTTTCCCTTAGGAACTTTCACTGAACGGTCAGCCAGTTGGATTGTAACTCGAGTTGGATTAAGATCGCCCAACCTGAGTTGTTGTTATACTGAGAAGGGTAGCAAGTTGACACCTGCCCCTAAGTCAAGAAGTGCACGACTAATCTCTGCTTGTTCTATAGTGCAGGCAATGGTAAGACACCCAGATCTTTGTACTTGACAGGGATCGAACCCGACAGTAGCTCACTAATATTAGTGGCTAAAAATACTTTCTGGGAACATTAGCCTTTCTCTTCTTGGTGCACATGTCCTTAAGAAATTTTGCATAGGAAAGGACTTGTTAGATGGCATCAAGAAGTGACACATTTATCTTCACTTGATTGAAAATCTCAATTATCTTATCCATGTGCGGATTCTACTTATTATTTTTCAGCCTATTAGAACATGGTACTATAGGCTTGCATACCTGACTGGTTGACTTATCTGTTTTAGATTCGTTCGATTTGGAAGGATGGGGACAAGATAAGGTGGATGCTTATGTGTGGTTGTGCTGAATGGAATTTGATGGTGTTGACACTTGATTATCAACTTTCTTTCACGACGTCAATATATGAATAGCATTACATTGATTCAATGAGTGATCCTCAGCCAAATAGGCTTGTTGAGAATTCCTAGGATTCGTTACTGGCTGACTGGGTAAGGTACCCTTTAGCCTCTCATTCTATGGACCGGCTAACTGGCTTATTTGAATCTCTAGTCTCTGTATTGTTTGCATGAGGGAATCTTGGATCTTCATGTACCTTTCCATGTTTCTCTCAGAATCAGTCATTCTCCTCTCAAGTTGAGGATTCTGGAAGGAAGATTTTGGAGCTTGGTTGGAAAGTTTTGTTGATAATTTGAAACATTGGCGGATGGTTGGGAGAATTGTGATGGTAATTTGAAAAGTTAGGTTGATGATTGGAAGAATTATTGAAATGTTGAAAGTGGTTTGAATGGTTTGACTGATTGCTAAAATGGAAGAACAATCAAAGAGTTTAAGAATTTACCGTGTAGCTTGTGGCTAACGGGTCGTGTCCACGAGGAGGAATGCGATGGAAGCTTTTCGGTGAATCGTTTAAAAACAAAGAATTATGTTCGTTTTTTAATGAAAAAGAGAATGGAAAGAAAGAGATGATTAAATGAGAAATTGCAACTTTAGAAAAGGCTTTGGAGAAGGTGATTTAAAAAGTTCGAAGATTATTTTGTTGATTATAATAATGAAGAAAATCTGGGCTCACTATCTCACTACTCAATTGTTCATTCTTCTATTAACATCTTAAGGGCCTCAAAGTGATCATAGGCAAAACTTAAAGTTGATTTTTAGAAAGTTTGAAGTAAAGAACATAAGATAGTTGGAAGAGTTCACTCTTTTCTTTGAAAAATCATTTAGAATTGAATATTAAATCATCAAGCACGAAGAGATAAGAATGAAGTAAAAACAGTTCAAGAAACGTTCATGAAAGAAGTGAGAGTTTAACAATCCAAACCCATCCTCATGTGCCTTCAAGAACACTTTCAAAAAGAAAGGCTTTAAGTAAGGCATACAAATGATTCATTGGGTCTTTTAAAAATAGAAGAGAAGAACAAGAGAGAGTTACAATAGCGAGCCCAGAAAACCGTTTTAGTTACCCATGGAAAATGAAGAAGAAAGCATAGAAATAATGCAAACCATACCGTACTACAAGTGGAAGAAAACGCTGCTCGACTCTTGTATTGATGTCACTTCAATCTTCAAGTACAAGCCCTCAATTCCTCTCTCTCACAAGTTTTGATACTGGATTACAAATTAAAAAAAAACAAGAATACAACTTTTGTGCTAGCTAACAATGAACCTAAATCCTTAGAAAATGAACAAAAATTCTAATCCTAGTCTTCGCTCCCTTTTGCTTTGCTGAAACTAGTATTTTTAGGGAAAAACCAAAAGGGGAGGATACTGGGAAGATTGGGGGAGCAAACGCTCCCCCAACTGACTCTACTTGGCCGCGGAAACGCGGCTTGGGCCGCGTTTCCGCGGCCCTTGTGTGGCCAGATGGCCACACCCAGTTGGATGGATCTCATGTTTTGGTGAATATCCCGTATCTTCTTCTGATTTTCTTGTTTCTGCTCCAAAAGTTAACGAAACAGCCTTTGATTGTGTGGCTTCAACCGCTTGATTCAGGGAGGATTCTTCTCAACCTCTTGATATGCAAGATTTTGCCTTGATTCCTTAATTTTGAATTTATTCTGAATTAAATCAGAATTTGGTGGGCTTTTGGGCTTGTTTCTCTTTTCTTTCTTTTAGCACTTGGCCTACATCTAACAAAGAAAAAGAAGACTTATTAATAGGATTTATTAGCTAAAAAGTATGGTAAGGTGACAATGTATATGCAACATATGTGACTAATCACACCCCACACTTATCTTTTGCTCGCCCTCGAGCAAAACATCAGACTAATTCTAATCAATTATTAGATCACTTTCGGAGGTCACTCGATTGCACTGAGCATGTGCAACAAGCCGTTAAACCTTTAGGTTACCCCTAGAGGAAGAGTTTTGTCTCGTGAGGGTTTTCAGTGGATTGCACCCACAAAATCCATAAAGAAAAAGAAAAAATTAGTATTTTTGAAAGCATTTTTTTTTAAAGGAGGAAATATTTGAAGTATATTTGTAAGGCTTTAAGTAATCTATAAGTTATAGGAATATCAAATTTTTCATTCCTAAACTTAGTCTCTATTCAACAACATGTCATTAATCAAAGTAATGAGTCAAATTGTTTTTCTCATCTGGTCTATTAATTTACCCTGAGTCGTATGCACCATCGTGATTGTGAAGTTGACTAAGGGTTCTTTAACATTAACTCCTATGCCTTATTTATTTTTGGTGGAATTTATTCCTCAATTTCATTAGGCTTTCTAATCTGCCCATGTAACGAGCCTTCAGTCGGTGACACCCAAACCGGACAGTTTTAGGGCACCAGGTGAGAAAACACCCCTAAGGACTTAAACACTCGAGCAGATAAGGCCACGAAACCAAGGTTTTTATTTATAAGATGTACCCCTTTTAGGCGTGAATACTTATGCTTCATGAGGCATAAATAGCCAGCTTAATCAGACGATTTATATACACATTTTTTTTCAAACTTATCTAATCATCTTTTGCATAAATACTAAGGCTTGCTTAGGCCAAAGCACCTAGCTAATCAATAATTAGACTTATTTTTTTTTCATAATATATTTTTTTATAAGGCATAAGAGTCTCTGTTTTTAAACCCTAAGTGTGTAAGTGTATTTAGTGTGCATATGTCATCAAGGTAAATATCAAGACTAACTTACTTTCACAAATTTTCTTCCTGACCCTAAAAATCAAACAAGTTATCTTATTTTGACCAAGTGTAAGAAATCCTAATTATGATTCTCCTATTCCTTAAAATTGACTTAATTTCTTACAAAAAATATATCAACATATTGTTCTACCCCTTTCAAAAAGTTTTTTTTCTTTTTATTTTTATATTTATATTTTTTTCTTTTTTATATTTATATTTTTTTCTTTTTTTTATATCAGTCATGTTAGAACCCTCCCCCACACTTATCTCATGCATTGTCCCCAATGTATGAAAGAAATGTATAAATGCATGAAATAAAATAGAAAGGAGGAAAGTTACCGATACACTGGGTCAAAAAGACCCATTGCCGTTTCATTTACCGGCACCGATTCCAAGAAAGGTTTAAGGCGTTGACCATTTACCTTAAAGTCATTTCTATTCTTGGTGTCACTGATCTCAACTGCACCGTGTGGAAACGCGGTTTTTACAACGAATGGTCCAGTCCATCTTGATTTCAATTTTCCTAGAAAAAGATGAAGCCTAGAATTATAGATAAGACTTTTTGTCCAGGGACAAAGGTTTTTCTTATGATGTGCTTATCATGGAAAATCTTGACTCTATCTTTAGTGATCCTAGCATTTTCATAGGCTTCATTTCTCAATTCCTCTAACTCGGAAATTTGTAATTTCCGAAGGTCACCGGCCTTAGTCAAGTCGAAACTAACTGCTTGATTGCCCATAAGGCTCGGTGCTCTAACTCAACAGGCAAGTGACAAGCTTTGTCATAGACTAACCTATAAGGAGACATTCCTAGAATCGTCTTGAAAGCGGTCCTGCAGGCCCATAGAGCATCTACAAGTTTGATGGACGAATCTTTCTGGTTTTGATTCACAGTTTTCTCCAAGATAAGCTTGACTTGTCTATTGGAAACCTCAACTTGCCCACTGGTTTGAGGATGATAAGGTGTGGACAACTTGTGAGTTATGGCATACTTTTGCATAAGAGCTTCAAAAGATCTATTGCAAAGTGAGTGCCATTATCACTGATGATAGCACGAGGGGTTCCGAAGCGTGAAAAAATGTTCTCTTTTCAAAACTTTATGACAACTTTGTTATCATTAGTTTTACAAGGAATGGCTTCTACCCACTTGGACACATAATCCACAGCAACCAATATATATTGGTTCCCAAATGAATTAGGAAATGGACCCATAAAGTCGATGCCCCAAACATCAAAGAGTTCTATTTCTAGAATTGGGTTAAGGGGCATCATATTTCGGCTTGAAATCCTTCCTACCATTTGGCATCTAGGGCACGTCTTGCAAAATTCATAAGCATACTTGAACAAAGTGGGCCAATAAAACCCACTTTGTAGCAATTTTTCAGCAGTGTTGCGCGGACCAAAGTGTCCACCTCATGCAAGTTCGTGACAAAAAGATAGAACACTTTTAACCTCCTCATTGGGAATGCATCTCCTAATAATTTGGTCAGAACAGTACTTGAAAAGATACAGTTCCTCCCAAAAGAAATACCGGACTTGGGATAAGAACCGGTATACATCATTTTTGGACCAATGAGACGGAGTTTGGTTTGTGACTAAGTAATTCACTATATCCGCAAACCAAGGTTCCCTAGAGATAGCTAAGAGATATTCATCAGGAAATCCTCATTTATGGGTAATTCGTTGCATGGAGAATTAGGGATCCATGAGAGATGGTCAGCAACGACATTTTCTACGCCTTTCTTATCTCGAATCTCAAGATCGAATTCTTGAAGAAGGAGGATCCAACGAATGAGTCGGGCCTTGGCATCCTTCTTCATCATGAGGTACCTAAGCGCAGAATGATATTTAAAAATGGTGGTTTTGGACCCTAGTAGGTAGGTGTTGATTGAACTTTTTCCTGCACACAAAAATAAGGCATTAGATTTAGAACAAGTTGTGCAAGTGCTCAATTCGAATCCGCGGTAGCAAGGCTATGCGGGTCGTGATCCTCAGGGAGGGACTAGCGATGGAAGCGTTTGCAAGTTATCTCTAAAAATTATTTATTTTTATTATTTACAGTTAAGTTAGAAAAAAGAAAGTTGGGAAAAAGAAGTGGTATTTACAATGAAGTGGAAGAAAAGAATTTAGGAAGATGTGGATCTAAGCTAAAGAAAGAAAAGAAAGAAAAACTTATAACACGTACAAACCTCTTCAGCCTGCTTACCTTTGATCCGTGGGATGATTTACCTTTTCTTGGAAGACTTGCAAGTATGGCGTATAGGATGTTCATCGCCATAAGCCATCAAGTTATCTTCTTTGGCTAGGCAGTCTCAATGCAATTGGGTCTCATTGTTTACAAGGCATTAGAGAAAAACAAATGAAGAAAAGAAGAATAGAGAAATACAAGAATAAACAAGAGTTGAAGAACATAAAATAATAAAAGAACAAAATGAACCTTAAATGGATTTCATTAACAATGAAAGAAATAGTAGGCTTACACCGCTGTCACCTCAGTACAAGCATGGACTCCTTCCTCCATGAAAGTTTCCTCCGCTCTCAGTTACAGAATTTACAAAAGAAAAACGAAAAGAAAACTAAACTAGAAGAAAGAGAAAAACCTAAAAACCCTAGCTTTTGGCCCTTGGCTCTGCCTCTGGACGCTCTGTACGTTGCACTGCAGGGGGTATTTATAGGTGCAGAGGGGCGAAGAGTCCCGGATAAAGTAGCCCACGAAATCTGGTAGCCAGATGAGATCAAACTGCTGCAGAATTGCGGCTTTTGCCGCAGATCTGCAGCATTTCTGTGGAATCTGGCCACGCGCTTTGGCGCGTGGCTTCTTCTGGTCCATCCATTTGGGCGCCTGCTTCTGGAAGCTGCATCCTGGCTCTTTATCGTGGGATATGGATATAACTTGGGAATCAAGTTATCTAGATTTAGAATTCTCCCAATCTCTTTTGAACGAATTTCCTTATCTCTGCATCTTATCTTTGGCTTTTATCATCTGCAAGAGTTTAGGGTTGGGTAGAAGTCTATCCTTCCCTCATCTTTGATATTTGCAACTTTAGCCCTTGTATATTTACACTTTGACAATTGATATTTGCACTTTTGCACTTGGGCTTCAAATGTGGGCTTTTGGGCTCTTTTTAAGCTTTCATTCTTTCTTTTTATTATTTCGAGGCCTGCACACAATAAATAATAAAATATTAATAATTGTGCAGAATTAAATGAATAAATATGAAATGTGATGGTAAATGTAATGATAAAAATGCACTTTTGACTACCAATCACACCCCCACACTTATCTTTTTGCTCGTCCTCGAGTAAAAACAAGAAAAAGAAAAAGTTAATCTAACCTAACTCACTTTCGTAGGAATCACGATTGCACTTAGCACGTGCAACAAGCCGTTAAACCTCTAGGTTACCCTAGAGGACGAGTGTTGTCTCGTGAGGGTTTCCAGCGGATTGCACCCACAAATCCATAAAAAGAAAATATTTGAATTATTATTAAAGAGACTAAGTAGTCTATAAGTTTTAGGATCCTCATTTTTATTCATTCTTAGACTTAGTCTTTATAAAGTAAATTGTTTTCATTTTAGGTAAGGGTCAAAATTGAACTTCTAATATAGTCTTTTTCGTTACCAAAATCATATGCATCCTTATGAATTTATACTAAGAATTCCTTAACTTGGACTCTCATGCCTCTCTATATATATTTTTTTTTCTTTTTTTTTTAATATGTATAACGCATCTAATTTTCTTTCGTATAAGCATTAAGGCTTCTTGAGGCCCTCATACCTTACTAATTGACTATTAGATGTGTTAATACATATATAAGTAATTTTTCCTTAATTTCCTTAGGCTTTCTAATCCACCCATGTAACGAACTTAAAGTCGATGACTCCCAAACCGGTTGGCTTTAGGGCACCAGGTGAGAAAATACCCCGCGGACTCAAATTCGAGTGAACTAGGCCCCAAAACTAAGGACTTTATTTTATTTACTCACCTTTAGGCATGAATACTTATGCTTCTTGAGGCACATGTATCAGCTTAATTGGTGATTTTTTTTTCTTTTTTTCTTTTTTTTTATGAGGCACAAGGTCTTTGTCTTAGAATCCTAAATATGCATTTGGTATGCACATTTCATTAAGGTAAAATTTAGACTAACTACTTATTCAATTTCTCCTCCTATACTTAAAAATTCAACAATTTATTTATTTTGACCAAGTTTTTAGAAATCCTAATCATGATTTTCCTAATCCTTAAAACTAACTTAGGTTTCTTTCAAAAAAATAAGTCAAAATACTGTCCTTTTTATAAAATTTTTTTTTATTAGCAAATTTTGTTAGTGTCTACTTATGTTAGTATGTTAGTAAAACCCACCCCCACACTTATCTCATGCATTGTCCTCAATGTATGAATGAATGCATATATGCATGAAACAGAACAAGGGAAGGCGGAAGTTACCTTAGGGTGGTGGTTCCGGAGGTGGTCTAATTGGTCCACGAAATGCGGCCCAATCAGATAACAGATAATTTGGTGGAACCCACCAGAAACTTTCCTTACATAACCCACTAAAATATATGTATAATCAATTTTTAGTATTTCCACCCCATCAAATTTCCAAATTTCATAATAAATTTCAGAGTTAATTGTCTCAACCTCCTTGTCCTAAAATGGAGTATGAAAAGATGGAATTATTGACTTGGACATTATAGGTACGGGAACGAATACCGACTCAAGGAAGATGCTCAAATTAAGTAAGGGCTCAGGAGTCGGGCTAGGTTCAAGAATTGAGTCCAAGTCAAGAAATTGAAACTCAAGTCCACAATCTTCTTCCCACAATGGAATGTGACCTAATATGGGTGATATCTCTTTACTTCCAATATTAAGGAATTTTAGCTCATCGCCATACAATTCTTCAAAACTAAGGTCAACATCTTCCGTCAGAATTGTACAATCAGTTTCAGAAGTAAAGAGATTGTGAGAATCTAGGTCGCATATCTCATTGGGTTCAATGTAATAAAAAGAACTTGCCAATTTATCCATAGGATTTTCAAAATTGCACAATTGGTCAAGTTCAATATGATCATCTAAAATGGGTGATTCAATTTCATTATGAATTGGAATAGGATCCAATGTTGACTCGGGAAAAGTGAAATCAGGTGAAGACACTGGAGTCATTATTGGATCAGGAAATAAAATTGAATCATCAAGTTGGGGATCAAGATCATATTCATCCTCAAGTTCTATTTCAGGAAAGGAAAAACTTGCCAAATTATCAAGAATTGGAGTTTCGGCAAGTTCAATTGATGGCACTGAAATAGAATCTTCTTGTCCAAAGCAACTTGGTTCGTCGGCTCTAAAAGAGTGGTCAGCGATATCAGAATTAGCCGGACGGTGAGAACGTAAGGATTGAACCATCAGATCTATTTCACGATCACAGGCTAATCTAGCCTGAGTCATGGCTGCAAGCATCCTTTCATAGTCGATAGGTGCATCATGCTGTGATTGGACTTGAAAAGATGAAGTGTAATCGTGATGAAGTTGTTAGTCGGTGGACTCACGCATTATCATGTGTGCGATTGATGGTACTTTTTGCTTGGACTCATGCATACTTATCATTTTCCCGATAGATGGTATTCTATTCTGAATGGGTGGATCAGAGTATGACTTTTGGGAATATTGTGGATAAGGTGGAAACGGAGGACAACTCGGTTGAAAATTGGACTCGGGGGAAACGAAACCCCATGAACTCTGTGAAGAGTTGAAAGTATGAAAATTATGGTCATAAGATGGGGGTATGGGTTATAATTATTCGGATAAGACCATTCCGGCACACTAGGTTGGTCAAATTTGTGATATGCCGGGTTGGTAATATCCGAAAAATAGTTAGGTGTGCAATATGGATTAAAATTGGAAAAATTATTATTATATGCCATATCACACCAACACAACAAAGAAAAAGAAAACAAACAAATAAACAAACAAAAAAGAAAAATTTCTAACCTAAGTTAGGGTAGACCTATGACCTAGACGACTCCTAACTGGTTAGACTGTTCACGGGAGGTAAGGTGCAGACTTTGACCACAAGTTAATCAGCCAGGTCAGGGCAAGAGTGGTGGGAGGTTTTCCGTCAAAGACGTTCCTTAATTAAATAACCACCAATCTTCGAGCTTTCGGCCCTCAATCCCCTTCCTAGACACTGATTTGGCAAGAGTCAACTTCCAACACCATTCCCCCTTAGGATAATCTCCTAATTGAGTCCGAGATGTCCCTAGGGCCAACGTCTACTAATTTTAAGTTAGGCTTGGGTTAGTGAGTGCTTTGGATATGATTTTTGGGCTAAGGAAGGGTGATGAAATCCCCACCTTATCTTGTTAATAGGTTATGCCCTTAAGATGAATTAGTGCAAGTGTACAAGATAAATAGATAAGAATCACTCAAAGCAGAAAATCAACCAAGAGATGAGTCCTATTCTACATGCAATGCGTACGTACCTTGCCTCCCCAGCACTCTTCAACAGTAAAAATAAATAAATTGAAAAGACACGTGCCTAATATGCAAATGTCTAATCAATTTTTATTTTTAACAACAAATAATTTACTGTTGAATTATTAGCAATTTACAGGTATATCACAGAACAAAACAGAATAGAGCAGTAAACAGAATTTAAAATTTGCAGCAACCTACAAAAAGTTGAATCAGTAGTTCTCTACTGTTGCCGCGTTTCCGCGGCTCTGGCCGCGGATCCGCGGTAATACAGTAGGTTCTGTTGCTCTGCCTTCGATGGCAGAGGCACAGAATAGCTGTATGTCCACTGCTGCTATGTTTCTGTTTCCTGTTCTCCAAACCTGCAAACAGAAAGAATAAAAGAATAGTTAATATTTTTTTTTTTAGAGATAAAAACTTACCGTCCCTCCCCGGCAACGGTGCCAATTTGTTGATTGAACTTTTTCCTGCACACAAAAATAAGGAATTAGATTTAGAACAAGTTGTGCAAGTGCTCAATTCGAATCCGCGGTAGCAAGGCTATGCGGGTCGTGATCCTCAGGGAGGGACTAGCGATGGAAGCGTTTGCAAGTTATCTCTAAAAATTATTTATTTTTATTATTTACAGATAAGTTAGAAAGAAAGAAAGTTGGGAAAAAGAAGTGGTATTTACAATGAAGTGGAAGAAAAGAATTTAGGAAGATGTGGATCTAAGCTAAAGAAAGAAAAGAAAGAAAAACTTATAACACGTACAAACCTCTTCAGCCTGCTTACCTTTGATCCGTGCGATGATTTACCTTTTCTTGGAAGACTTGCAAGTATGGCGTATGGGATGTTCATCGCCATAAGCCATCAAGTTATCTTCTTTGGCTAGGCAGTCTCAATGCAATTGGGTCTCATTGTTTACAAGGCATTAGAGAAAAACAAATGAAGAAAAGAAGAATAGAGAAATACAAGAATAAACAAGAGTTGAAGAACATAAAATAATAAAAGAACAAAACGAACCTTAAATGGATTTCATTAACAATGGAAGAAATAGTAGGCTTACACCGCTGTCACCTCAGTACAATCATGGACTCCTTCCTCCATGAAAGTTTCCTCCACTCTCAGTTATAGAATTTTCAAAAGAAAACGAAAAGAAAACCTAAACTAGAAGAAAGAGAAAAACCTAAAAACCCTAGCTTTTGGCCCTTGGCTCTGCCTCTGGACGCTCTGTACGTTGCACTGCAGGGGTATTTATAGGTGTAGAGGGGCGAAGAGTCCCGGATAAAGTAGCCCACGAAATCTGGTAGCCAGATGAGATCAAACTGCCGCAGAATTGCGGCTTTTGCCGCAGATCTGCGGCATTTCTGTGGAATCTGGCCACGCGCTTTGGCGCGTGGCTTCTTCTGGTCCATCCATTTGGGCGCCTGCTTCTGGAAGCTGCATCCTGGCTCTTTATCGTGGGATATGGATATAACTTGGGAATCAAGTTATCTAGATTTAGAATTCTCCCAATCTCTTTTGAACGAATTTCCTTATCTCTGCATCTTATCTTTGGCTTTTATCCTCATCTGCAAGAGTTTAGGGTTGGGTAGAAGTCTATCCTTCCCTCATCTTTGATATTTGCAACTTTAGCCCTTGTATATTTGCACTTTGACAATTGATATTTGCACTTTTGCACTTGGGCTTCAAATGTGGGCTTTTGGGCTCTTTTTAAGCTTTCATTCTTTCTTTTTATTATTTCGAGGCCTGCACATAATAAATAATAAAATATTAATAATTGTGCAGAATTAAATGAATAAATATGAAAATGTGATGGTAAATATAATGATAAAAATGCACTTTTGACTACCAATCAGTAGGGACGAAATTTCTCTAAGGCAAACACTACTGCCAAGAATTCCTTCTCAGTAGTAGTGTAGTTCAGTTGAGCATCGTTGAGAGTCCTACTAGAGTAGTAAATCACATGCTGCTTGTTATCAGTGCGTTGTCCTAAGACAGCGCCTATGGCAAAATCGGAAGCATCGCACATGATTTCGAACGGCTTAGACCAATCCGGTACAGATATGATTGGTGCAGAAATAAGCTCTCTCTTAAGCTTCTCCCAAGAGTTTATGCATTCAGCATCGAAAGTGAAGGACACATCCTTAGTTAACAGATTAGTCAAGGGCCTAGAAAATTTGCTAAAATCCTTGATAAATCTTCGGTAGAAACCAGCGTATCCTAAGAAGGATCTAATGTCCTTAACGCATTTGGGCATGGGAAGCTTAGCAATAACCTCGATTTTGGCTCTATCCACTTCAATTCCTTTCTTGGAGATTTCATGACCAAAGACAATTCCATGTTTTACCATGAAGTGGCATTTCTCCCAGTTCAGTGTCAGATTTTTCTCAGCACAACGTTGGAGGACGAGTTCTAAATGGTGGAGACATTGAGTGAATGAATCTCCGTAGATGGAGAAATCATCCATAAAGATCTCTAAGAATCGTTCTACCATATCAGAGAAAAGACTCAACATGCAACGTTGAAAAGTTGTTGGGGCATTGCATAAGCCGAAGGGCATTCGATGATAAGCAAATGTCCCAAATGGACATGTAAACGTAGTCTTTTCTTGGTCCTCTCAGGAGCGATAGGGATCTGGTTATACCCCGAGTAACCGTCCAAGAAACAGTAATACTTGTGACCCGCCAAACGTTCAAGCATTTGATCAATGAAGGGAAGTAGAAAATGGTCCTTACGAGTTGCAGCATTTAGCTTCCTATAGTCGATGCAAACTCGGATCTTCGTGGGAAGTCGAGTTTGAACCAACTCTTTGTTCTCGTTTTCCACTACGGTGAACCGGATTTCTTTGGAACCGCGTGGACAGGACTGACCCATTGGCTATCAGAAATGGGATAAATTATCCCATTGTCTAAGAGTTTTATGATTTCAGCATGAACAGCCTCTTGCATTATAGGGTTTAACCTACGCTGCGGGTCTCTTTTAGGTGTGGCGTCTTCATTGAGATGAATGTGATGTTGAACGATGGTCGGACTTAAGCCCTTGATATCGGTCATAGTCCACCCAATGGCTTCCCTATGTTTTCTTAGAATAGCTTTCAGATCTTCTTCTTCCCCGTCATTTAAATGAGAGGCAATGATGACAGGAAAGGTCTCTTGTTCGCCTAGATAGGCGTACTTGAGATGCACAGGTAAGGCTTTCAATTCTAAGGAAGGGAAGGTTCACTGGAAGGACAAGTCAAATCTGTTGGCTCCATTATTGGTGAAATAGGATTCGAGGCCCAATTCACAGCAGAATCTACAACCTGATCAAGATTAAAGTCGTCAGACTCTAACCCGAAGTCACACTCTGTTTCTAATTCCAATTCTTCCCCATGTTCACTTGTCAAGTTCTCAATTAGGTTGACTTCAAATGTTTGGTCCTCGATATCGCGGGGTTATTTTCCTAGATTGAAGACATTGACTTCTCTAGTCATGTCCCCAAAGGTTAACCTCATAGACCCATTCCTACAATTGATGATGGCATTAGCAGTAGCAAGGAATGGTCGCCCTAGGATATCAGGAGTTTGAGCCCTATGATTGGAGTTGGACACAGGTTGTGTCTCCAGAACTATGAAATCGACAGGGTAAATGAACTCTCCTACCCGGATCAGGACATCATTAATCTCCCCTTTTGGAACTTTTACAGAACGGTCAGCCAGTTGGATGGTGACTCAAGTTGGACTAAGATCGCCCAACCCGAGTTGTTGATAAACTGAGAATGGAAGCAAGTTGATACTACCCCCAAGTCAAGAAGTGCACGACTAATCTCAGTTTGTCCTATTGTGCAGGCAATGGTGGGACTACCTGGATCCTTGTACTTGACAGGGATCGGACCCGATAGTAGCTCACTAATGTTAGTGGCTAAGAAGACCTTTTTTGGTACATTAGTCTTTCTCTTCTTGGTGCACATGTTCTTAAGAAACTTAACATAGGAAGGGACTTGTTGGATGGCATCAAGAAGTGGCACATTTATCTTCACTTGATTAAATATCTCAATTATCTTGTCCATGTGAGGATTTTGCTTGTTGCTTTTCAGCCTATTGGGGAATGGTACTATAGGCTAGTGCACCTGGCTGGCTGACTTATCTTTTTCAGATTCGTCAGAATTGGAAGGTTTTTGGATTAGATGAGGTGGATGCTTGATTTTGGTTGTGCTGAATGGGATTGGTTGGTGTTGACACTTGATTATTAACTCTCTTTCCTGACCTCAATGTATGAACAGCATTACATTGATTCAATGAATGATCCTCAGCCAAATGAGCTTGTTAAGAATTCCTCGGATTGGTTATTGGCTGACTAGGTAAGGTACCCTTCTGTCTCTTATTCTGCGGAGTGGCTAGTTGACTCATTTGAACCTCTAACCTCTGGATTGTTTGCATGAGAGAATCTTAGTTTTTCATATATCTTTCCATGTTTCTTTCAAAGTCAGTCATTCTCCTTTCTAGTTGAGGATTCTGGAAGGAGGATTATGGAGCTTGGTTGGGAAAGTTCTGTTGATAATGTGAAAAATTAGGTGGATGGTTGGGAGAATTATTATGGAAATTGGAGAAGTTGGGTTGATGATTGGAAGAATTATTACCATGATGGAAGTGGCTAGCATGATTTGATCGTGAATGGTCAGAGTTATTTTGGCTCCATGAGAAATTAGGGTGATTTCTCTAGCCGGGATTGTACGTTGGTGCGTAAGGATTGTTGTTCGGCCTTGAAAAGGCCGCATTCATCGGTTCATGGTAGGGTTGCTGAGCCTGAAACACAGGGCACTCCTCGAACACATGATTCATGGCTTGACAGTAAGTGCAGCCCGGGGTTCAAAATTGGTTCGGGCTGACTTGATTGACTGGACTTGGTTCTTTCGTTTCTAGAGCTTCCAGTCTTCTAGCCAGGTTAGCTAACTTAGCCTCATTAGCGATGCATGATTCGATAGAATGGAGACCTCCTTTTGTAGAGATTGAGTTAGGATTCATAGAGGTCTCACTAGCAGATTCCCATTGGATGGTCTTCTCAGCTAGATTTTCATACAAATCCTATCCTTCATTTTCATCTTTCTGCAAGAAACCCCCTTGGCACATACTTTCTAAAAGGGTTTTGGTGGAATAGTCTAAACCGTCATAAAGAATTTGGCATTCTCGCCATTTCTCTATTCCATGATGTGACATTGGACAAGGAGGTCCTTAAAGCGTTCAAAGTACCTCAAGAACGGTTCACTAGGTTCTTGCTTGAATTGCATGATCGTCTTCCTAATGAGAGCGATTTTATGAATTGGATAGAATTTCTTCAAGAAGACCTTGATGAAACCATCCCAGGATGTGATAGAACCGGCCGCTAAGCTGTAGAGCCACTTCTTTGCTAGGTCCTTAAGTGCGAAAGGGACAAATCTCAACCTATAGCATCGTCTACAAGGTGTGGGATTTTCATCATTAGACATACTTTCTTAAATTCTCTTATGAAGAAGTAGGCATCTTCGGACTCTAAGCCATGAAACTTAGGGAGTGTGTTGATGAATTGAGGCTTGAGCTCAAAATTATATTCACCAACCGATGGAAGTAGAATGCAAGATGGAAGTGAGGTTCTAATGGGGTAGAACCTATCCTGCAGTGATGTTGATTGAGCCATTACCGGATCTGGTCTTGGTTCAAACTTGGGTGGTGATGTGTTTCTAGTCAACCTAGATGAATTAGGGTCTCTCGACCACACTTGCATACACAAACACAATCACAATCACAAACAAGTTTACCAACAGTCAACAATAGTAATCAACCAAGCCTAGTCTAAGGTAACCTTGACCTAGATAACTCCTAACTGGTTGATTGTCCACAGGAGGTAGAATGTAGACTTTGACCACAAGCTAATCAGCAAGGTCAGAGCAAGATTGGTGGGAGGTTATCCGTCAAAGACGTTTCTTAATTAAGTAACCATCAATCTTCGGGCTTTCGGCCCTCAATCCCCTTCCTAGACACTGATTTGGCAGGAGTAAATTTCCAACACCTTCCCTCTTTAGGATAATCTCCTAGTGAGTTCGAGATGTCCCTAAGGCCAACGTCTATCAGATTTTATTAAAAAGCTTGGGATTGTGAGTGCTTGGAATCTGATTTTTAGGCTAAGGAAGGGTGATTAAATCCCCACCTTATCTTGCAATTGGGTGTTGCCCTTAAAATCAATTTTGTCCAAGTGTACAAGATAAACAAGATTCACTCAAAACGATATAAATCAACCAAGAGATGAGTCCTATTCTGAATGCAATGCGTACGTACGTTGCTCCAACACTCTTCAACAGTAAAGTAAATGAATTGAAAAGACTTGTGCCTAAAATGCAAACGTCTAATCAATTTTTTAAACTTTTCAACAAGTGTTTTACTATTGGCTTAAAAAAGGGATGGTGGATAGCAGAAATAGCACAAATATAACATACAAAAACTTAAATTTTGCGAGCAATATGTCCTGAAAAAAAAGTTTATAGTAGTCCAATGAATTTTCAGTATTTTGCAACGCAATTTCTTGAAATTCTGTTTCCTACTTTCGAGAGTAGGGGCACAGAATTTGCAAGTCTTCTCTTGCAAAGATTGAATGCTAAATCTGAATCTTCAAGTCCCCAAAATAACACACAAAACTTGATAGAAAACAAATACACCGTTCCCTCCCCGGCAACGGCGCCAAAAATTGATTGCTAAAATGGAAGAACAATCAAAGAGTTTAAGAATTTACCGTGTAGCTTGTGGCTAACGGGTCGTGTCCACGAGGAGGAATGCGATGGAAGCTTTTCGGTGAATCGTTTAAAAATAAAGAATTGTGTTTGTTTATTATTGAAAAAGAGAATGGAAAGAAAGAGATGATTAAATGAGAAATTGCAACTTTAGAAAAGGCTTTGGAGAAGGTGATTAAAAAGTTCGAAGATTGTTTTGTTGATTATAATAATGAAGAAAATCTGGGCTCACTATCTCACTACTCAATTGTTCATTCTTCTATTAACATCTTAAGGGCCTCAAAGTGATCATAGGCAAAACTTAAAGTTGATTTTTAGAAAGTTTGAAGTAAAACACATAAGATAGTTGGAAGAGTTCACTCTTTTCTTTGAAAAATCGTTTAGAATTGAATATTAAATCATCAACCGCGAAGAGGCAAGAATGAAGTAAAAACAGTTCAAGAAACGTTCATGAAAGAAGTGAGAGTTTAACAATCCAAACCCATCCTCATGTGCCTTCAAGAACACTTTCAAAAAGAAAGGCTTTAAGTAAGGCATACAAATGATTCATTGGGTCTTTTTCTTTTAAAAACAGAAGAGAAGAAGAATAAGAGAGAGTTACAATAGCGAGCCCAGAAAACCGTTTTAGTTGCCCATGGAAAACGAAGAAGAAAGCATAGAAATAATGCAAACCATACCGTACTACAAGTGGAAGAAAACGCTGCTCGACTCTTGTATTGATGTCACTTCAATCTTCAAGTACAAGCCCTCAATTTCTCTCTCTCACAAGTTTTGATACTGGATTACAAATTAAAAAAAAACAAGAATACAACTTTTGTGCTAGCTAACAATGAACCTAAATCCTTTGAAAATGAACAAAAATTCTAATCCTAGTCTTCGCTCCCTTTTGCTTTGCTGAAACCAGTATTTATAGGGAAAAATCAAAAGCGGAGGATCCCGGGAAGATTGGGGGAGCAAACGCTCCCCCGACTGACTCTACTTGGCGGCGAAAACGCGGCTTGGGCCGCGTTTCCGCGGCCCTGGTGTGGCCAGATGGCCACACCCAGTTGGATGGATCTCCTGTTTTGGTGAATATCCCGTATCTTCTTCTGGTTTTCTTGTTTCTGCTCTAAAAGTTGACTGATTGTCTGACTTCAACCGCTTGATTCAGGGAGGATTCTTCTCAACCTCTTGATATGCCAAGATTTTGCCTTGATTCCTGTTGGCCCAAGGTTACAATCACCCATGATTAGTGTATTTTGATGATTACAAAACATATTAGTTATTTGTACTAATAATATTTGTCGTTTAAGTGTGTTTCAGGTTTCTATTCATTCTAGAAGTCTTCTCTCACAAATACAAGGATTTGGACTCAAGTCAACTCTAATTGGGCTCAAGGGACAAGTGTTGAAGATCATATGAAGAAGCCTATTGAAGATCTTGAAGTCCTTAGAATCTTTGTAAGAATAGAATGTTAAAGTTTGAGTCTTGGTTATTTGGCTCTAGGATACACACACACAAAAAATTTGGTTTTGATAAAATTTGGTCTTGTTTTCATTTTCAAAATTGGTTTCATGCCTTAGTAGAGATTTACATGAACCTAAGTTTTATAAAATAAATATCTTGTCTAGATCATGTATACATACTCCTACTAACATGTTACTCTAGTTTGTTTAAACCTAAAACAATTTTTCAAATTTTTCCAAGTTCAAAATCCTGCAGTTTTTTTCCCTTTTCAGGCTGACCGCCGACCGGCCCGGTCGACCGGCACCATAGCCTGGACATGCACGTCTGTGCACGTCCGTCGGTCGACCGCACCGGTCGACCGACCAAGAGCACACTGCTCTCTGGTTTTCTGAGTCGACCGGACCGGTCGACCGGAAGAAGGAAACTGTGTTTCCTCTTTTGGGACGGTCGACCGGACCGGTCGACCGAGAGCCAACGGCTCTTTGCAGCTGGGCTGGCGGTCGACCGGACCGGTCGACCGCCAGGCCTGCAAAAATCCAACGGCTCTTTCCTCTTTGGGCTATTCTGAAAAACTGTTTTTGTTTTCAGCTTTAACAGATTTTTGGAGAGTTGTTGGGGAGCTTTTGCAGGTCAAATTAGGTGTAAAGAAATTGTTTTTAACCTATTTTTCTAACCCTATAAATAGAGGAGAAGTCTCTCTTGCATATCACCTAGAAAAATCCTCAAGTTTGTGTTGTTTTCAAAAGAGAAAAGAAAAGAGTTTAAAGTTTTCATTCTAATTCTTTTTGAGCTTATTTTTCAGTTGTGTTTGATTACTAATATCACTCTACAACTGAAGTTTTTCTCACCACACTTCATAGAGCCAAAAATCCAATACTCATTCTATAGTGAAGTTGTAATTGAAGTGAGATTGTTTGTAAAAGAGTTTGAGAAATAGTGTAGTGATCTTGTTGTGATCACTTTGTTCTTGTAATCCTTTCCTTGTGGAGCAACCTCTTCGGTAGAGGTCCTTTGTACTCGGTGGAGCTCGGTGCTCGGTCTTCGGTAGACCAAATTGTAAAGGCGTCCTCGGTGGATAGTGGAAACCCTTCACGGAGGTGAAGGCGGGGAGTAGAGCGGTGGCTCGAACCTCGAAACAAATCACTTTGTTTGCGATTGCCTTTGCGTCCAATTCTTGCTTTACTTTTCAATAGTTCCTTATTGCTTTCTATTGCATACTTGTGATATTGTTTAAATCTCTTGTGCTACTATTTGCTTGCTTGTAATTCTTTCCATATATCATTGTGTTTGCATCATTCTTCATATCATCCATTTCATACTTGTGCGTGCCAATCCCGTACTCATCCAATAAGAGCTTCACATAGCGCCTCAACCTATATCAAGGGGAATCAAGAGGAGTTTAGTCCAGAGCCTCGCAAGAGGAATTCGACTACACTTGTTGAATTGTACTAAGTTGAGCCTCACTTGTTTTAGGTTCCGCATTTAGAGAGTTAAAATTTTTTAAGATTAGCAATCACACCTATTCACCCCCCCTCTAGGTGTTTTTCAATTGGTATCAGAGCTTGGACTCTAGGATTTGGTTTAACAACCTTAGAGAAGATCCTAATTTGCTAATCATTTCATTCATATTCATATAGTAAAAATGGCCGATGGAATTAAGACCCCTCCTA
Organism: Agave tequilana; assembly: GCA_038442645.1. NCBI lineage: Eukaryota > Viridiplantae > Streptophyta > Magnoliopsida > Asparagales > Asparagaceae > Agave > Agave tequilana. Next base: position 139,672 of record JAVJIF010004300.1, on the reverse strand, counting down.
AGTTTGATGGACTTAACTTTCCCATATGGAAAGTTAAGATGACCGTGTTTTTGCAATCTCTAGGTAGCCGAGTTGCAAAAGCCGTGACTAAGTCCTTTAGTGTACCCCCCGGTGACGAATCCACTTGGTCCGAAATAGAGACTAAGGAATTCGATGCCAATGCCAAAGCTCACTATGCACTTCTACAAGCCCTTAATGATGATGACATTTCTAGGGTTATCCATTGCAAATCTGCATATGAGATTTGGTCACACTTGATAGTCACACATGAGGGGACCTCACAAGTAAAGAAGGCTAAGATTGACCTTCTTCGGTCCCAATATGAAACATTTAGCATGCAAGAAAATGAAACCATAGATGATATGGTTACAAGATTTACCAAGATTACTAATGGACTCTCTTCTTTAGGTGAAGATATCAACAATGATCAAAGAGTAAGGAAGATCATCCGTGCTCTTCCTCCTTCATGGGAAGTTAAAGCAACAACCTTGAAGGAACTCAACGACAATGAAGAGATGGAGCTTATAGGTCTCATTGGGAACCTCAAAACCCATGAGATGGAAAGGAAAGCTAGGGAGGATATGGCTCCTTCCAAAAAGAAGACTATCGCCTTCAAGAGTCAAGCTACACACTCCGATGAAGACGATGAAGAAGAAGATGATGAGGAGCTCTCACTCCTTGTTAAGAATGTCCGAAGGATGTACAACAAGGCGAAGTACCAAGGTAGAAGAAGATGGCAAGGAGGCAAAGAAGAAAGAAGGATCACTTGTTTCAATTGCCAAAAGCCCGGACACATTGTTGCGGAGTGTCCGAACAAAGCTAAGCCCTCCACTTCAAAGAAGCCCTACAAGAAGAAGGCTATGAAGGCAACTTGGGATTCGGAGACCGAATCCGAGGAAGAAATAGACACCGCCAACATGTGCTTCATGGCAAATGAAGGCACAAGCAAGGTAACCTCTTCCACTCCTTTAGATAATGAACTTTCAATGGATGAGTTAGAAGAAGCTTTTGTTGAATTGTCACAAAATTATGATTTCTTAAAGAAAAAGTATTTAAAAATGAAAAAGGAAAATGAATATTTAAGTCATCAAGTTTTTACTCTTACAAAAGAAAAGGATGATTTGGTTTCCACCTTGGCCACTACTAAAAATGATTTTGAAAAATATAAGATTTCTTGCAAAGGTAAGGCCTCACTAATTGATTCTAATAAAGTTTCTATGCTTAAGGAAAGATTAGACTCATTAAGTGTTGTTTTGAAAAATTGTGAATTTAACAAGAAGAAAATTGAGGCTATATTTCCTAAGAAACAAGCCCCAAAGAAAAATGCTCATGCTCATGTTCATGTTCATGCTACACAACCTAAACAACATGGCAAAACCCCAAAACATGCTCACACTACACATACACATCATGCATTCATGTATGGTAGAGTGTTCTCATGTTCACATTGTGGACGGAAAGGGCACTTAGCCAATTTTTGCTATGATAGATTAAACGTATCACATCATAATGTTTGGGTTCGAGGCACTAACTTTAAAGGACCCAAGAAAGTTTGGGTACCAAAATCAACAATTATGTTAAATGATGTAGGTACTTTCCAAAGCCCAACGACGTAGAGGATTGTGGTATCTTGATAGCGGTTGCTCAAGGCACATGACTTGGGACATCAACAACTTTGCAACCCTATCAAGATATCATGAAGGTGGCACCGTCACCTTTGGAGATGACGCCAAGGGTAAAATCATCGGTATTGGTATTGTAAAACTTGGCACCTCTCCTTTAATTGAAAATGTAGTTTTAGTTGATGGCCTCAAGCATAATCTCTTGAGTGTTAGTCAACTTTGTGATAAAGGTTTTGATATTGTTTTTGATAATGTTGCTTGTAAAGTAATTGATAGAACTTCTAATGTTTGTGTATTTTTTCGGTTTTCGTGAAAGTAATGTTTATATGATTGATATGTTAAATATGTCTTGTAATATTACTTGTTTGAAAGCCCTCGATGATGACTCTTGGTTGTGGCATAGGAGATTAGGCCATATTTCCTTTGATCACATTTCTAGGTTAAACACAAAGGAAATGGTGAAAGGTATTCCTTGCTTGAATTTTGAAAAGGACCGAGTTTGTGACGCATGTCAATTTGGGAACAAACTAAGTCTTCTTTCAAGTCAATTAAGGATATCATGACATCGCGTCCTTTGGAGTTAATCCATATGGATCTTTTTGGCCCTACACAAACCAAAAGTCTAAGTGGGAATAGATTTGCTTATGTTTTGGTTGATGACTTTTCAAGGTTTACTTGGGTTTTCTTTCTTGAACACAAAAACCAAGCATTTTCGTATTTCCAAATTTTTAAGAAAAGAGTTGAAAAAGAAAAAGATGTTTCGATTTTGAGAATAAGAAGTGATAGAGGAGGTGAATTCATTAACCAACCCTTTACCACTTTTTGTGATGAACATGGAATAAAGCATGAACTATCTTGTCCTAGAACTCCACAACAAAATGGAGTAGTTGAACGGAAAAATAGAACATTACAAGAGATGGCTAGGACAATGCTAAGTGAATATGGTCTACCACATTATTTGTGGGCCGAGGCTGTAAATACATCATGCTATATATCAAATCGTGTTTTCTTATGTAAAAATACTACTAAAACTTCTTTTGAAATGTACTTTTCTAGAAAACCAAATGTTTCTTATTTCAAAGTTTTTGGATGCAAATGTTTTGTTTTAAATACAAAAGATAATTTAGGAAAGTTTGATGCTAGATCTTATGAGGCTATTTTTGTAGGTTACTCAAACACTAGTAAGGCTTATAGAGTTTTTATTAGATCATCATTGACTATTGAAGAGTCTATTCATGTTAAGTTTGAGGAATCTAACAAGTTTGTTAAGAATGTTGTAGAAATAGATGCAATGGATGAAGGTTTGGAGAAAGTGACCATGGAGGATGCTTCTACTATGGGAGACAAACCAAAGGATGATGAAGGAAGCGAAGCTAAGGTGGAAGAGGCACAAGGAAATGAAAATCAAACACATGAGGTGGAGCCTACTCAACCACTACCAAAGGATTGGAGATACAATCCACATCATCCCAAGGACCTCGTCATAGGTGAAGTATCAAAAGGGGTAACTACTCGCTCTAGACTTCATGACTATTGTGGTAACTATGCATTCATTTCTCATATTGAACCCAAAAATGTCCTCGAAGCCGAGGCCGATTCATATTGGTTGCTAGCCATGCAAGAGGAGCTCAATCAATTTGAGCGCAACCAAGTTTGGCATCTTGTTCCTAGGCCCCACGATAGACCAACAATTGGTACTAAGTGGATCTTTAAGAACAAGTTGGATGAATCGGGTAATGTAGTTAGAAACAAGGTTAGGTTAGTTGCCCAAGGTTACACTCAAATCGAAGGGATCGATTTTGAAGAAACCTTTGCACCCGTAGCACGGCTTGAAGCCATACGGATGACACTAGCATTTGCCTCATATAAAGATTTCAAATTATTTCAAATGGATGTTAAAAGTGCTTTTCTAAATGGATTTATTGAAGAGGAGGTGTATGTTGAACAACCCCCCGGGTTTGTTGATCCTACACATCCGGATTTTGTTTTTAAATTAGATAAAGCTCTTTATGGTTTAAAACAAGCCCCTAGGGCTTGGTATGAAAGACTTTCTTCATTTTTGATTTCAAATGGTTTTAAGAAAGGTAAAATTGACACAACTTTATTTACAAAATATGTAGAAAAGGATATTCTTATTGTGCAAATTTATGTGGATGATATTATTTTTGGTTCTACTAATGAATCTCTTTGCAAAGCTTTTGAGTCATGCATGAAGGATGAATTTGAAATGTCTATGATGGGGGAGCTCAACTATTTCCTTGGACTCCAAATCAAGCAAAGGAAGGATGGGATCTTCATCAATCAAGCCAAGTACACAAAGGAACTAATCAAAAGGTTTGGGCTTGAAGGATCGAAAGTAAGCAAAACTCCCATGGCAACAACTACAAAGCTTGACAAGGATGAACAAGGTAAAAGTGTAGACATTAAATTATATCGTAGCATGATTGGTAGTTTGCTTTATTTGACGGCTAGTAGGTCGGATATCATGTTTTCCGTTTGTCTTTGTGCACGTTTTCAATCTTGTCCTAAAGAGTCTCACATAATTGCGGTTAAACGCATAATTAGATACCTTAAGGGCACCATTGAAATGGGTTTGTGGTATCCGAAAACCGGCCAATTTTCAATGACTAGTTTTTCGGATGCCGACTATGCGGGTTGTAGGGTAGATTGGAAGAGCACAAGTGGAACATGTCAATTCTTAGGTAATTGTCTTGTATCTTGGTCTTCCAAAAAGCAAAATTCGGTAGCCCTATCAACCGCCGAGGCGGAGTATGTTGCAGCCGGAGCTTGTTGTGCACAAGTTCTTTGGATGAAACATACTCTCCTCGACTATGATTTACACTTTGATCATGTTAAAATATTTTGTGATAATACTAGTACTATTCACATGACAAAGAATGCAAATCAACATAGTAAAACCAAACACATTGACATTAGGTATCACTTTCTTAGAGATCATTATGAGAAAGGTGATATTGATATTGATTATGTTTCTACCGATTTTCAACTTGCCGATATTTTTACTAAACCTCTAGATTATGCTAGATTTTCATTTATTTGTGGTGAGTTGAATGTTTGCATGATAGATTCTTAAAAATATATCTATTTTGTTTTATTTTAACCCTTTTTGATGTATGACAAAAAGGGGGAGAATAAGTTTGTTGATTTACAAGTTTAAGTTTGATACTATTTGAGTTCATTTCATAGAAAAAATATAAGTTTAATTGAAAAAGAAATAAGTTTGCTTATAGTTTGAGTTTAGTTTATTTACTATAAGTTTAAAGAGAAAAAGTATAAGTTTAATTGGTATAAGTTTGATTTCAATTGGTATTTAAGTTTTTGACAAAAATATTGGGTTTTCAATGCTTCATGTATCTCACTAATAGTTATTTTTTTTACATAGCATTGTTTGAGGGGGAGTTTTCCAAGCTCTTCTTCCTTTAATTGGTTAAATAACTTATATGTTTTGTCATCATCAAAAAGGGGGAGATTGTTGGCCCAAGGTTACAATCACCCATGATTAGTGTATTTTGATGATTACAAAACATATTAGTTATTTGTACTAATAATATTTGTCGTTTAAGTGTGTTTCAGGTTTCTATTCATTCTAGAAGTCTTCTCTCACAAATACAAGGATTTGGACTCAAGTCAACTCTAATTGGGCTCAAGGGACAAGTGTTGAAGATCATATGAAGAAGCCTATTGAAGATCTTGAAGTCCTTAGAATCTTTGTAAGAATAGAATGTTAAAGTTTGAGTCTTGGTTATTTGGCTCTAGGATACACACACACAAAAAATTTGGTTTTGATAAAATTTGGTCTTGTTTTCATTTTCAAAATTTGGTTTCATGCCTTAGTAGAGATTTACATGAACCTAAGTTTTATAAAATAAATATCTTGTCTAGATCATGTATACATACTCCTACTAACATGTTACTCTAGTTTGTTTAAACCTAAAACAATTTTTCAAATTTTTCCAAGTTCAAAATCCTGCAGTTTTTTTCCCTTTTCAGGCTGACCGGCCGACCGGCCCGGTCGACCGGCACCATAGCCTGGACGTGCACGTCTGTGCACGTCCGTCGGTAAACCGCACCGGTCGACTGACAAGAGCACACTGCTCTCTGGTTTTCTGAGTCGACCGGACTGGTCGACCGGAAGAAGGAAACTGTGTTTCCTCTTTTGGGACAGTCGACCGGACCGGTCGACCGAGAGCCAACGGCTCTTTGCAGCTTGGCTGGCGGTCGACCGGACCGGTCGACCGCCAGGCCTGCAAAAATCCAACGGCTCTTTCCTCTTTGGGCTATTCTGAAAAACTGTTTTTGTTTTCAGCTTTAACAGATTTTTGGAGAGTTGTTGGGGAGCTTTTGCAGGTCAAATTAGGTGTAAAGAAATTGTTTTTAACCTATTTTTCTAACTCTATAAATAGAGGAGAAGTCTCTCTTGCATATCACCTAGAAAAATCCTCAAGTTTGTGTTGTTTTCAAAAGAGAAAAGAAAAGAGTTTAAAGTTTTCATTCCAATTCTTTTTGAGCTTGTTTTTCAGTTGTGTTTGATTACTAATATCACTCTACAACTGAAGTTTTTCTCACCACACTTCATAGAGCCAAAAATCCAATACTCATTCTACAGTGAAGTTGTAATTGAAGTGAGAGTGTTTGTAAAAGAGTTTGAGAAATAGTGTAGTGATCTTGTTGTGATCACTTTGTTCTTGTAATCCTTTCCTTGTGGAGCAACCTCTTCGGTAGAGGTCCTTTGTACTCGGTGGAGCTCGGTGCTCGGTCTTCGGTAGACCAAATTGTAAAGGCGTCCTCGGTGGATAGTGGAAACCCTTCACGGAGGTGAAGGCGGGGAGTAGAGCGGTGGCTCGAACCTCGAAACAAATCACTTTGTTTGCGATTGCCTTTGCGTCCAATTCTTGCTTTATTTTTCAATAGTTCCTTATTGCTTTCTATTGCATACTTGTGATATTGTTTAAATCTCTTGTGCTACTATTTGCTTGCTTGTAATTCTTGCCATATATCATTGTGTTTGCATCATTCTTCATATCATCCATTTCATACTTGTGTGTGCCAATCCCGTACTCATCCAACAAGAGCTTCACATAGCGCCTCAACCCATATCAAGGGGAATCAAGAGGAGTTTAATCCAGAGCCTCGCAAGAGGAATTCGGCTACACTTGTTAAATTGTACTAAGTTGAGCCTCACTTGTTTTAGGTTCCGCATTTAGAGAGTTAAAATTTTTTAAGATTAGCAATCACACCTATTCACCCCCCCTCTAGGTGTTTTTCAATTCCTTGATTTCGAATTTATTCTGAATTAAATCAGAATTTGGTGGGCTTTTGGGCTTGTTTCTCTTTTCTTTCTTTTAGAACTTGGGCTACATATTACAAAGAAAAAGAAGACTTATTAATAGGATTTATTAGCTAAAAAGTATGGTAAGGTGACAATGTATATGCAACATATGTGACTAATCATTCACCGTGAATGGTTATTGTTGTTTTGGCTCTATGAGAAATTCAGGTGATTTCTCCAGCCAGAATTGTATGTTTGTGCATAAGGATTATTGTTGGGCCTTTAAAAGGCCGCATTCATCAGTTCAGAAAATTGTGTTGAGCTTGGAACACAGGACACTCCTCAAACACATGATTCATGGCTTGACAGTAAGTACAGTCCGGAGTTGAAAATTAGTTTGGGCTAATTTGGTTTACTGGACTTGGTTCCTTAGTTTTTAAAGCTTTAAGTCTTCTTACTAGGTTTGCTATTCTAGCCTCGGCAGTTATGAATAATTCAATTGAATGGAGACCTCTTTTTGAAGAGATGGCGTTTGAATTCCTAGAGCTTTCATTAGTTGGTTCCCATTGGATGGTCTTTTCAGTTAGATTCTCATATAAATCACATCCTTCATTTTCATCCTTTTGCAAGAATCCCCCTTGGCACATGGTTCTAAGAAGGTCTTGGTTGAATAGTCTAACCGTCATAAAGAATTTGACATTTTCTCCATTTCTCTATTCCATGATGAGGACATTGGACAAGGAGGTCTTTGAAGCGTTCAAAGTACCTCCAAAACAGTTCACTAGGTTCTTACTTGAAATGCATGATGTTCTTTCTAATGAGAGCAGTCTTATGAGTTGGATAGAATTTCTTCAAGAAGACCTTGATAAAACTATCCCATCATGTGATAGAGCCGGCTGCTAAGCTATAAAGCCATTTCTTGGCTAAGTCCTTAAGAGCAAATTGAACAAATCTCAACCTAATAGCATTATCTATAAGGTATGAGATTTTCATCATTAAGCATACTTCCTCAAATTCTCTTATGAAAAAATAAGCATCCTCGGACTCTAAGCCATGAAACTTAGGGAGTGTATTGATGAACTGAGGCTTGAGCTCAAAGTTGTGCTCACCAATCGATGGAAGTTGGATGCAAGATGGAAGTGTGATTCTAATGGGATGAACCTATCCTGCAAAGATGTCGATTGAGCTGTAACCAGATCTAGTCTTGGTTTAAGCTTGGGTGATGATGTGTTTCTAGTTAACTTAGATGAATTTGGGTCTCTCAACCACACTTGCATATACAAACATTACCACAAATAAGTTCACCAATAGTCAACAAGAAAAAGCAACCAAGCCTAGTCTAAGGTAACCTTGACCTAGACAACTCCTAACAGGTTGATTGTCCACAAGAGGTATAATACAGACTTTGACCACAAGCTAATCAACCAGGTCAGGCAAGATTGGTGGGAGGTATCTGCGCAAAAGCGACGGGCCTAATTGAGCCAAACCACTAGCCTTCGTGGTTCGCCCCTCAAGCCCTGTCCTTAGACACTGATTTGCCAGGAGTCAAATTCTAACACCTTCCCCCTTAGGATAATCTTCTAATGAGTTCGAGATGCCCTTAAGGCCAATGTCTATTAGAATTTAAGTTAGGCTTAGGTTGTGTGTGCTTGGAGATGATTTGTGGGCTAAGGAAGGGTAATGACTTTCTCACCTTATCTTATTTTGGGTTTTGCCCTTAAAACAGATTGTGCAAGTGTGAAGTATAAAGCAATAGTAGCAATCAAAAAGCAAGTAAGTCACGTAAGAATGTTTCTATGCTAGATGCTATGCAAATGTACCTTGTCTCCAGCTTTCTTCAACAGTAATTGTAAAGGAAACGTAATTAGCAAATGCCTAGAATGCGGGCCAAACGTTTTTTAAGCAATTGACAATCAATCAGATTACTGTTGGATTAAAAACAGAGTATATGGATCTCAGATATAGCAGAATTAACACACAAAAACTGTATTTTTGCAAAGCAATATGTCCTGCAAAAAAGAGTTTTTTAGTAGTAAAAAAAAAACATTCAAGCTTTTGTGCTGCATTTTTTTGAAATTCTATTTCTTACTTTTTAGAGTTGGGGCACAGAATAGTAAGTCTCCTCTTGCAATGCTTGAGCGCTAAATCTGATTTCTTGATGGCCCTGAAAAAAGACACCAAACTTGTTAAGAAACAATTACACCGCTCCCTCCCTGACAATGGCGCAAAAAATTTGGATGCAAGTAAATGCAGTGAGAATTACCGTCTAGCTTTAGGCTAACGGGTCGTGTCCACGAGGAGGAATGCGATAAAAGCTTTTTAATGTACTATTTCAAAAGTAAAGAATGGTGTCAGTATTTTTTTTTAACATTGAAAAGAGAATGGAGAGTAGGGAAGTGGTTTAAAGAAAATTTGAAAACTTGGAGAAAGCTTTGGAAAAGATGATCTTTAAAAAGGCTTGAAGAGTGATTGGTTGTTTGTTTTAATATATGAAAAAGATCTGGGCTCACTATCTTACTACTCAACGATATATTTTTCTCTTGAAAATCTCAGTACCTCAACTTGATCATAGGTAAAAACTTAAGCTTGAATTTTGAAAGTCTTAAGTAAAGCAAATAAGATTGTTTGGAAAAGTTAACGCTTTTTTTTAAGAGTTCATATTGAACTGAAAGTTAAATCATCAAGTCGTCTTTCAAGTATGAAATAAAACATAAGTTCAAGTGATGTTTTAAAAATAAAAGTTTTTAGAAACCCAAACCCATCCTAATGTGCCTTCAAGAACACTTTCAAAGAAGCAAGGCTTAGTTTAAGGCATTCATATAGTTTCGTTGGGTTCTTTACATAAAAATTATTCAAAACAAGAGGGACCGAAGAGAGATGATAGTAAGCCCAGAAAAATAAATTTAGCTACTCATAATTAATGTAAAACAAGACATGTAAATGAAATGAAATATACCTGTGAATTGGATAAGAAGAGAAGTCTTGATTCTTTATTGATGTCACTTCAACTCCAGATTGCAATCACTCTTTTTCTCTCTCTCACTTGTATCTGGATTAAACTACAAATTAAAAACTGAGATAAAACTTCTCATTAACTATCAAACAAAGATTCTAAATCCTAAAAATAAGAGAAAAACTGAAACTAGTCATCGGTAACTCCTTCTCTATAATATAAAGTTTAATAGGGAAATACCAAACTGGGGAAGCGTACGAAGATAGGGGGAGCAAACGCTCCCCCATATTTGACAAGATAGCTGCAAAAATTTGGCTTTGGCCACGTTTTCGCAGCCTGGGTGTGGCCAGGTGACCACACCCGGGAGCTGCAGGTCTCTGATTTGTCGATTTGGCTTTATCTTCGATAGATTTTCAATTTAGTTTCTGGATTTTGATGAAGCCTCCTTTGATCTTTGGCTTTAACCAATTGATTTGTGAAGATCTGTTTTAACCGCTTTTCAACTAGTTTTATCTTCTATGATTTGCCCTGATTTGCCCTAATCTGTCCAGATCTTTGATTTGAATTAATTCTGAACTAAATCAGAATTTTGATAGGCTTTTGGGCTCGTTTTCCTTTCTTCTCCTTCAGTAATGGGTCTGCATTTAATAAAGAAGAATATAAGACTAAATACATGATTTATTAGATAATAATTATGAGAATGTGACATATATACAATATACGTGACCAATTACAAAGGCATAGAGTAGTTATATGTTCTTAACTACAGCTAGTTTTCCTGTTACCAGATCCTGCAAACAGAAACAAAAAATAATTAGTTTTAGAGAATATCGTACCGTTCCCTCCCTGGCAACGGTGCCAAAATTTTGATTGAAGAAGAGAAAATGAATTGAAAATAAAGTCAAGAGTTAAACTCAAAAAGTTCTTAGTCTCTTCTCAATTTAACCGTGTAGCAAGGGCTAGACGGGTAGATCCACAGGGAAGGATGCGATGGAAGCTTTTCGGACCGAATTCTCTACACAAATAGCTTGAAAAAAGAATATTAATTATAAGAAAAGATTTTAATAATGCAAAAGAGATTTTAGTCTACTAATAATCTACCATAATCAAGTATTAGTTTAAGAATGGAGAGCATCATATTGAATCCATAAAAATTTACCCTAGGGTTTTGATTGAGAATAAAGTAAGATGAGTAAAAATTATTGTAAATCCGAATTAGAATACACTAATTAATATTAAATTTTAGTTCATCCCAGTTTTTAAGCATAGCATAAGAAAAGACTTTTAAATCTAACATGATTCTATCAAAGTATCTAAATATGAACTAAGAGTAACCATTAAAAAGTGCAACCCTAAATTAGTTCAACTTAACTAATTATTCATCTTTAAGAATTATCAATTTAATTCTAGGATTTCCAACAAGCATGGATTTCATTCAGTTCATCTTTTAGACTAAACTTAAGTTGATAGAGAGATTAGCAAACTATAAATTTTAATTAGTTATTCATATTTTTATTATTTTTAAGATTGATAATGAAGAAGAAAACTTGCATCAAAAAGAAAACAAATAAAAAAACTAAAGTACGAAAAATAATTAAATTAAAGAACAAGAGAGATGAAAAGAATAATGAACCTTTATTATGGTTGTCACTTGCCAATTACAAAGCCCTTCTTCTTCTTCAAAAATATTCTTCTAAAAATTGAAAGCTAAATAATACAATTGAAATTCAAAAAATTAAATGGCTAACAAAAATCCTATACTCAATCTCTAAGATGTCTCTGCTCTGTTTCTTTTCAAGGGTATTTATAGGGGATTTGAGAAGTAGAGTCCTAATACAACAACTCCACCAAAACTCGACGCATGCAGCCTCAGGATGGTCGCGCTTCCGAGGCAAAAAGGGGAGGTCGCGGCTCGTTTGTGGATCTGGTCACCCACTTCGGCGCGTGGCCTCATCTCGTCTGTTTATATAGAGATCTATCCTCAGAATCTTTATTTGATCCCTGAATTTTAAAATATCTTCTATCTCTAGGTAACTTGAGACATAATTTATATCCAAATCTGAATTTACTTGGATTCTCTTTCTCTTTCCAAGTAGTTTTTATCCCCTTCATCTTCAAGGACTTGTAGTGCAAGCAACCGAAATTTGAGTAGGAGTCCACATCTATCTTAAATTAGGATGAGGATTTATTATGTTCTACTCTTCTCTTTATCTAGATTTTAAGCTAAATTAATTTAAAACCCAAATTCAAATAGAATAGAATAGAAGCTTCCTTTATCTTCTCAATTAATCTTTATTTTCATAATAATTGTGGACTGTTAGGCTTCTTTGGGCTTTCTCTTGGATTATGGAGGCATGCACATTACTAAACGATAAATGAATTAAATAGTAATATTTTATAAAATTTAAGTATGAAATGTGAATAAAAATATGCATTATTGATGACCAATCACATACCACCCGTTTTTTCACATATCAAACAGAGTTATCATTATTATAACTGCTTGTCAATATAGTGCATCTGTTTTGAAAGGATACCATGCATGTCAGGTACCACGGTCCAACACCCTTGGTACTGAAGCTGCAAGGCTCTAATAACTGATAATACAACCCACACAAAAGACAACTGGTTTGGCGTCATAGTCCGAGCAAAGCTCTAATAACTGATAACTGAATTACTACATAGCCAGTACTACCTTAATTCCCCATGGTGGAACTTAAAACTCGGTATACCATCACAAGTCCTTCTAAAATACACGACATGCATTATGAGGCAATTATCATTTTTCTTGGGTTATGATGTCTTTTATTAACAGGCAAACAATCTGAATTATTATATAATAGTAACTGATATCTCCAACAACTGATGACGTTAATAATAGCTGATAACTGACAACTGAAAACTAGTATCTGATAACTAAAATCAGAATAACTATTAACTGACATATGATAGAGAATATTAGAAATATAAAGTTACTAATAACAACGGTGTCGCTAATCACAGATAACTGATGTAAACTCTGAAGATGTAAAGTCACAGATATCTAAGAGATGACTATCTCAATAATTCCATCTTTATAGCTGAACAACTACAATGATCAATCATGAAGTGAAGTACTGAATATCCTCGAGATCAACTAAATCAATGGATATTGAAATCATACATAAAGAATAGAACATCCTTAAGCAATATGAAATATATAATAGTCTACATCTAATACTCAACATCAATAAGATATCATTTATACTCAATAATATCATTAGTGAATAAATTCAGAAATCCTTACAATAAATAATCCAACAAAACCAATCATATTTAATTACCGATCAAGATCTATTAAAAAGAACGCAAATTTCAGATCAACTCTAACTCTAAATGAGTCCATGTACAGATCCATGTATCAGGAAAATCAGTCTCCTAATAAGGTAATATCATATTTAATCTGTCCTCAATATCAAAAGAGTTCCCATCACAATAATCACCAAACAATTTTCTGATAAATACTAACACTAATAATAATTAATAATAACAACTAATAATAATAACGGTAACAACCACTACTAATAATAACAACTAATAATAATATATAATAATCTAATAAGAATAATACAAATATGAAAATAATATAATAATACTAACACTAATAATAATTAATAATACTAATTACAATAATAATAACAATAATAATATTAACAACAAGAATAGTAATAATAATAATAATAATAACAATAATGATAACAACAACAATAATAATAAGTCATAAACTAAGTTAATTAATAATAATAAATAAAATAAAATAAAAAGTATAGCAAAATAAATATTTAAAAAAATAAAAATACAGTATTATTAACTAGAGATATTACAAAAATATTTCAAACTCTTCACAATCATAATATTAATAATATTTAATTAAGTTATTAATAATCGAGGCGGGGGCTCAGATAAACTAGGGCACAGCTGGACCATGTCCGGCGGGATTGAACCATAGTACACCGCAAAGCTAGGTTCCCGGCGAAGCCAGCGTGCAGCGTTAAATGCTAACTCACTTCCAGTAGAGCTAACACATCGATGAAACCACACACACGGCACAGTTGAACGCTCACAGCGGAACCAATGTATGAATACACAGATAATGTTCGTGGAGAAACCACGCTCGCGGTGACTCTCCACGCACGCGGTGAAACTATGCTTGGCCAAGTTTTGCGATAAAGCCCTAAGCGCTGAGCACTAAGCTTGCCTCCTGGCGGAGCTGTAAAAGAACTCAGAGGATTAAGTCTAAAGACTATGGTATAAAATCACAGAGTGGTTAAGTCCAAAGGCTAAGCTCGAAGGCTAACGACCACGAAGGGTCAGCCAAATTCACAATAAATTTTGAATATAAAACAGAACAAGCAAATACTGGAGATTCCTATGCTATTACAAAAATTCGTCACCCTGATACAAATATGTCACACTGATACAAATACACCAATATAGATATATTCATCCATAGAATACAAATATACCGATACAAATACATCCATCCACAAAAATACAAAATCTCAGAAATAAAATTATGCCTGTCGAAGTGGGAAAGCGAGAACACTTTCTTAAAATCTTCGGAACATGCTGCGAACTCCCAAAAACTCCAAATCAATGTGTGCACACTTTCAAGTATAATAAAATATAATATATATAAGGAGAAAGAGAATAAAGAAGAGGAAGGAGAAGGAATTAAGAGAAAGAAATCAAGAGAGAGGAGAGAGATAATTAAAAGGGGAGAGAGGGAGAGAGTTGCAGGAGAGAAAGATATAGAATAGAAAAAAGAAAGAAAGGAGAGGAGAGGGGAGCTTACACCCCAGGTGGGGCCATAGGCTCTGCGCTATGGCTGCGCACAGGGAGCAGGGAGGTGGCGCGCCACTACATCGCCAGCCAAGAGGTGGCCGACCAGCCGAGGGAGAGGGGTGGCGGTTAGTTGGGTAATGATGGTGGTGAGATTGGTCATGGGGATGATGTTGGTGGCAGTGATTTTGAAGAAGGAGAAGATGGGGGTGATGATGGTGGTCTTAATGGAGGAGGTGGTTGTGTAATTGGGGATGTGGGTAGTGAAATTGGGTGGTATAAGTGATGGATGATGATTGTGGGTGGTGATTGATGATGGAATTGAGTGGTTGGTGGAGGAATTGGAGATGGAGAGAAGATGACCGTGGTAGAATTGAAAGAAGGTGATGGTAGAGATGGGGAATGAAAGAGAATGAAGGAGAAGGGGAGTGGTGATGGCCGCTGGAGAGGTGGTCACCGGCCTAGGTCCACCAGAGGCTGTGCTGGCATCGGGTGGAGGTGGAGGGACTGCGGTCAGGTCTATAGAGGAGAGAAGGATAGATGGGGAGATGGATTGAAGAGAGAGTGTTGTGAAAATTAGAGAAAAAGAAAGAGATTAAGAGAGATTTAAAGGGGAGTAGAGGAGGATATTAACGTCCAGTTCTGGGGAAGACTCGCATTAGGGTTGAGCCCCGTGTCGGGCTGGGGCTGAACCCCGCGTCCAGCCAAGATAGAGAGTGAGTGTGGGAGAGAAGATACTTTTGGGGGAGATTTGTGTGGAGGAGAAAAATGGAAGAAGAAAAAGGAAAGGAAAAAGAGGAAAAGTGGAAAAATGAGAGGGAAGGAAAAAGAGGAAAAGAAAGGAAAAGAAAAACAAAGAAAAATGTCCGATCAAATCTAGATTCAGGAAAATACAAAAGAAACACCGGAAATATCAGAAAAATAAAGTAACTCGAAAAT
Source organism: Agave tequilana (assembly GCA_038442645.1). Classification (NCBI taxonomy): domain Eukaryota; kingdom Viridiplantae; phylum Streptophyta; class Magnoliopsida; order Asparagales; family Asparagaceae; genus Agave; species Agave tequilana. Next base: position 124,047 of record JAVJIF010004300.1, on the reverse strand, counting down.
GTCATAAAAAAATTTTTAAAATAGAAAATATTATACTAAGATACATAGTGAAATCGGTTCAAGAAATTCAATCTCATTTTCAAATTAAAAATTTAGAATCAACCGGTGATATCGACCGACACCAAATCTGGTCGAATTTTAATTAATTCAAAAAAATCACAAAAATGTGGTAAAATAGAAAATATTATCCTAAGAGACAATGTGAAAGAAGTTTCAAAAAATTTAATTCTTTTCATAAATTAAAAATCTGAGAATCGAACGGTGACACTGGCTGATACTGATTTTGAAGATTTTGTAATTTAAATCAAAAAAATTTAGAAAATCATGAAAAATTTAAAATATTAAAAAACAGTGTTTGAAACTAAAACTAATCAAATTTGATTATCAGAAAGGTCAAATTGTGTTGTACACTAGAAAGGTCAAATTGTGTTGTACACTAGACCGAGTCCCCGGTTCAAAGTACGGCTAATTTTTAGTCTAGAAATATGGATTCGATACCAAATGATAATATAAATAATTACAAAATAAAAATAAATACGGGGGAAAATTGAAAAATATGATCGAAAAATCAGAACCTGTATCTCAGTACATATTCTGAGAATAGGGTGCTACATCGAATTAAATTATATTTTTGCCCTAACTATTATAGCTCTACCAAGTTCGTCGCTTTGATTCTAGGATTTCTCCCATGCGGAGATGACTGTGAACCCAACTCCGCTGCTGGATTTTCCTCACTTAGAGGCCAAGTATGTTTGCATGCTTCACTGCTGGGATTTTTCCCACTTGAAGACGGCAACGTGAACCCGTCTATAAGTACCCTGTCGGGTAGCCTACGGGCAGTCAGGCATATTTCGCTGCTGGGATTTCTCCACTTAGAAGCCAATTATATTCGCATGCTCCACTGCTGGTATTTTTCCTACTTGGAGATGACAATACGAACCCGCATATGGGGACCTCATCGGCTAGCCTACGTGTAGTCAAGCACACTCGCTATTAGGATTTTTCCCACTCAGAGACCAATAGGGTTCGGCTCTCCGCTGATGGATTCCATCTCCACTCGGAGACGGCAAACCCAATCTGATGATGGGTATTACCCCCACTCAGAGCCCGACCAAGTTCACCCTCTGTTGATGTGATTAGCCCCACTCAGAGATGACTGTGACTAACTCCGCTGCTGGGATTTTCTCCACTTGGAGGCCAACCGAATTCACCTCTTTACTGATGGATTTCATTCCCACACGGAGACAACAAACCAAATCTGATGTTGGATATTACCCCCAGCCCTACCAAATTCACCAATCTGTTGAAGGGATTACCCCTCTCGGAGACGATTATAAGCCAACTCCGTTGCTAGGATTTTTCCCACTCGGAAGCTAAAAATTTGCAGACACTGTTGATGGAATCTCCTCCACTTGAAAATAACAGCGCAAACTCCTTAAACCACTCCATATCCAACCAATTATATCATAGGTAGAGATCAATATTCTAAAGAGGCATGGCCATACCAATTTGAAAGCCAAGGAAAAACAAGCTAGGCAAGATTTAAGCATTAAATATTTTCATTCCAAAATTCATTTCCATCCAAAATATTTTCTTGCCAAATAGCATTTCATTATATTTATTTTATTTCATATAACAAGAGTAATACAATACATTTCATTACACCGCTGTATTTCTGATTAGTCACATTTTTGCATATTTTTGTATCATATTTTCACATTTAATTTATAAAAAACTCTGCTATTTAACCCTCTCTTTGTTTAATGGTGTGCATATTTTTATTTAATGGTGAAGGAGAAGAAACAACCCATTAAGCCCATTTAATTCGAATTTTTGAATGATTAATTGTTTAGCCAAAGAGAGTTATTTAGATTTACTGTAGACCCGGAAACCCAGAACTTGATTGCTAAAAACACCACATGAAACAACTGGGGAAGACTTTTCTAGGACAGAAGGCGCGGCGCCAACGGCCCCATTGTGGTCACGGATTTTTGGTAAAAGCCGCGAAAATGCGGAACAGTCAAGGCCTGACGCTTATTTTTCATGTGGGGCTATTGATCATTTACAACTATGATTTTCTCCTATAAATACCCCATCCGAGCTAGAGGTGAAAGATACAGAGAGCTTAGGTTAGGGTTTCATTCTAGGTTTAGTTTAGGTTTTTCTTTCTTTTTCTCTTTTTATGTAATTTTTTATTTCTTTTTAGATCTTGGTTTAAAATAAAGTGAGAAATTCATGAGAAAATGAGAGAAATCTTTGTAATAGACAGCGATAGTCTATGAAGTTTTTACTCATTTTTTTCATTGTTTTTACTCTCTAATCTTTTCCAAATGATTACTAGTTTTTCTTCATGCTTATTTTCCTATTAACCCATTAACTTCTTACTCTGGTTTGTATTGTATCCACATGAATCTAATAGCTTCATAGGCCTTGGCAAGAGCCACTGATGGCTCATGATAATGAATTCTATCGCTTTTTCTATATCATTTCATGCTTCTTCTTCATGATTTTGATTATCTAATGTAGAGGGAAAGTGAATCAGCTCTTATGGACCATGTAGTGAATGACTTCAAGTCAAGGTCAGTCATTGCCAAGGACCCTTTGTGAGGCAATCATCCACAGAGGTAAGTATGTGAATGAGAGAACTTGGTAAGTAAGTTAGCGGTGAATTTCTTTTCTCTTAATTTCTTTCAAAACCAACTCCAAAAATCACAACCTTTATTTCTTCTTCTCTTTCTAGTTCTTTTGACTTAGTTTTTCTTTCTTTTTCTTTTTTGATCAAAGAAGAAGTTTTTAACCCATTAGTAAACGATACCGGTAAAGCTTCCATCGCTTCTCTCCTTATGGATCGTGACCCACATAGCACTTGCTATAGCGATAGAATTACGAGAAGCCAAAACACTAACTTCTAAATTCATATACATATTTTAGTGCCTTTGTTTTTCCCAATCAAATTTTAACATCGTTGCTGGGGAGAGAACGATATTTCTTTTTGATTTACTAAAACAATTAATTTTCTTCATTATTTTTGTGTTCAGGTAAATATTTGTAGGAAATAACTATTGCATGAAGACATTGTGAATCTGTAGCTCCCTGCTAAAGAAAGCAGGGGTACAGAGCCTCTAACACTGCCGCGCAAATGCGGTAAGAGCCGCGCCAGAGGCCGAGAACCCCAATTTTTGCAAGTTGCTTTAGAATTGTAATTTAAGCCCTCTGTTGCTATTATTTATCCTCTTGTATTATATCTCACACCATAATACTCAACAATAACTCATTGATTGACAATACTCAAAAATAGTTAGACTTTGCATTTTAGGGCAGTTGTCTAATTTCGTTAACTTTTCATTATTGTTGAAGGTGTGGCATTGCATTTAACATAGGACAAATGTTTGAGTGATTTAATCGCTTTAAGTATTGTCTTGTTGCTAAATATTTGTACATGTTGCACTAAAATAAATTAAGGACAGAAATCTGATAAAAAAGACAAGATGGGGGAGTCATTACCCTTCCTTAACCCAAACACCATCTTCTCACTCACTAACCCAATCCTAATGAAAATTGAGTAGACGTTAACCCTAGGGACATCTCGGACTCAATAGGATATTGACCTCAGGAGAAAGTTGTTAGAATTTGACTCTTGTTAAATCGGTGTCTAAGGTTAGAAATTAAGAGGTAAGATCCTTGAAAATCAGTGGTTTGGCATAATTAAGGCCCGTTGCTCCGCACGGATACCTCCAATTGAGTTTTGCTCCTACCTGACCGATTAACCTGTGGTCAGATTGTTGCAATATACCTCTCCTAGATAGTCAACCAGTCAGGAGTCGTCTAGATCTAAGGTTTACCCTAACATAGGCTTGATTTCTCTTTCTTTTTATTTGTTTGTTTTTTTGATTTTATGTGAAATGGATTATAACCCGAATTCTTTTTATGTTAATGTAAGTCTATTTTTCACTCTAACCTCTTTTGACTCGAATATCTTCAACCTGGTGCTGAATAACATAAACCAACCAAATACGCCGGATTGGTTTTATCCGACCTAACATAATTTCCAATCTCATAATTTTGACCAAGATTGGAACAATCATCTCCACCCTTCATCGAGTCAATGGGGATACACCTCTCCTGTGTCATATTGTCAAACAGAATCTTTTCAACATCCACTTTCACATATTCCTCATCAAGATCAACTTATAAAAGAAAATTTTGAATTGACTAATAGCATAGAAGACTTGCTTGAGTCCCAAAATAGATTTCAAAACATGGTGGACTCACAATTCCCTCTCAACTTCCAAAACCAAGATTCATACTCCCCTTTTCAAGTTCCACCACAACAAAAAGAAGAACCAATTGACTTGAAAAATAGTATAGAAGCCATGATTCAGTCCCAAAATAATTTCAATTAGTCCATCAATAGGGCAGAATTAGAAATGAGTAAGTTGCTAAACACAAAGAACGATAGAAATGAAGGAACTCTACCTAACAAATTTTTGATCATTTCTGATTTCTCCAGCTATATTGATAAGATCCAAGAATCATGGTGTCTTGAAAGCTTTAACCATGATTCAATTTCGTCACACCAACTTGAACTTGACCAAAAACCTTTAACAGATTGGCAAGTTATTACTTCGATGAGAGTCTTCAATTTGTGATTCAGTTCCAAATTTTGAATCAATATTGACTCCTGTATCCCTACCCGATTGGGGCCACATTCCCGAGCCAACATTGATTCTCGTTCCGATAAATCTTGAATATGAACCACCGATGTCACTAAATTACAGTTCTTTGATGGAAAATGAATGTGATACTCAACTCTTTAATTTGGACCCACTTCTTAAACCAAACCCGACTCTTGAACCTTTACTTGATTTAAATAAACTCCCTGCGTATTGGTTCTCGTACCTTTCACTTTAAGTCCAAATCAACTATTTCACAGAATCACATTCCATTGTTGGACCAAGATGTAGGACAATATAATTCCGAGATGATTTACCAAGATTGGTCATTTAATTGGGATTAGTGTCATGATAGAATCTTGCATGATCCTGTTCAATTAGGGGGTTATAAAAATTTTAATGGGTTAGAGGTCAAAGGTAGGTTCATGCGAATTCCACAGTCATTAGATTGGGCAGCAATGCTTTCACCAATCAGACTGCCACTGGAACCACCACCTTGAGGTAATATTTTTTTTTCTCTCTCATTTTTTTATTCATATATGTATTTCATTCATACATTGAGGACATGCATGATATAGGTGTGGAGGAGGGTTTTACTAACATGATTTTTTTTTATAAATAAAAATTCTCTTTTAAAAACTTTTTGAAAAGGCAAACAATACGTTGAACTATTTTTCGTAAAAAATTAATATGATCTTACGGATTAGAGGAATCATAATTAGGATTTTTTTTAATACTTAGTCCAAATAAGATTACTTGTTTGATTTCTAGGTTTAGAAATAAAATTGGAAAAATAATTTGGCTTTGATTTTTACCTTGATGAAATATGCACTCTATACATGCACTTACACATTTAGGATTTAAAACAAAGACTCTTCTACTTTATAAAGAAAGAAGAAAAAATATATATGTAAATCCTTGTTTTCCATTAAAAACTCAAAAAGGGATAACTTACAAAAAAGAAGAGCGGAGCGAAATTACAAGTAATTAAAAGAAAATTACAAGTAGATCTCCTCTGAGATTTCTGGGTAAATATGCCGCTAGGAATCTTATCAACGCGCGATCACTTTATCCCTTTGATGATGCAATCGATCAGATGATCAAGCTGCCTCCTAGTAGGATTTTCTTCTCGCTTGGTTCGGAAAATCAGAGAATTGAAAGCAGAAGATCAGTAGAACCCTTTTGTTAAGAATTTATGCTCTTTACTTTTTCTAAGCCAATCTCCTCTCTGTCCGTGTATCTCCTCTGTTTAGGCTCAGCCAGGGACTATTTATATTCAACATAGGGTTTAACCGCCCCCTTTGAATTCAGCAAGGCTGAATACGCCCTTAGCTTCGCGCGAAGCTAGAGGGTTCGTGCGAATGCCTTCTTGTCGTTATGGCCTAATTATCTCCACTTAATGTGGGACGAAGTGAGCGGATGTAACCGCTCACTTAAAGTGGCGTTAATCCCACTAAATTAGTGGGGTTTACCCATTAATCCCTCATGGATTTTGAAACGGTCAATTTGATGACCTGGCAAAGCTCACTGCGGAGTTAGATAATGCGAGGCTAAAACTTGGCTCATGGCTTCAGGCGAATTTACCTTCAGAGCCTCATGCGAAGCTAAGACTCAGCCCATAGCGGAGCTATGACTCAGCCCATAGTGGAGCTAAACCAGTGAAGTTAGGGATAAGGCTTCTGGCGCGAAGCTCTTGGATCAGCATCTGGCGGGGCTAAATGGGAAGCTCCAAGTGAAGCTAATAGTTAGCCTCAAAGCAAGGTTACGAAGGAAGCCTTAGGCGAAGCTGTTAGCTCTATGTGGAGCTATGAAGCTTACCTTGGACTCATGCTAGGCTAGGTATTGAGCTAAGTTAGCGTCTTAGGCCTGCTTAGGTCTCTTCAAAGGAAACTTTGGCTTACTGTCTGCTTTACTGGACAGTAATATCCAAGTTGCTGCCTTGTCTCTGGTCATCAGATTGTCTTCGACTTATCTTTTATAAATGTCGATAAGTCAAGCGTCGTTCAGAGCGGTTGAAGATGAACATGAGAGTTTTTTCATTTTTAGAGGGTCAACAAGACCCCCTTCAAAGTTTGTATAAATCTGTAATGGAATGGTTCAGATTTTGAAATACTTTGAACCGATTTGGTTGATGATCAATAGTACATGGGTGTGAACGTTGCTTTCATGATTGAGTTCGACTTCGCTTTTAGCCTTGCCTTTGGGCCAGAACAGGTTCACCGAGGAATTGTATTAATTTGCTTTCGTACAGCTTCGTACTTCTGAATAGCTTCACCTTTGGGCTTCCTGAAGTATCTTCGCTTCCAAACAGGGTGGATCATCAAAGCTCTGTCAGCGCTAGCCCGCGTTGTTTGCGATGGAACGATGTTCCATTTCCCAAGGCTAACCACCTCTGTAAGTTACAAGAGGGGTTGCTCCCTTTCCCAAGGTTTGAATAACTTCACCTGCATTCACGAGGGAGATTATTCCCTTTTCCGAAGTTCAATTAACTTCGTGTGTGTTCCCGAGGGAGATTATTCCCTTTTTTAAGGCCAAGCATTTGAATGCTTTAACTTCGCCCGTGCTCCTAAGCTTAAAGTGGTAGCGGCATAGTCAGGCCACGAGGCCTATAAATAGGACTCTTATAGTCCTTCTTAGAGAAACATTCTTCTCTCTTTCTAGAAGGTTTGTTTATAACCCCTCCCTATTGCTCAAGTAAGGAAACTGAGGTCCCTGAAGTAGTGGGGACTCTCACTTTGGTTATTACCCGCTCAAGAACTGGTGAGCCTCAGCCATCCAATGACTTTAGGGAGTTTATCTCCCTTAATTTTCTTAGCTTTACCAGCTATCTCAAGGATTAAATTCCCTTGGTCTCTGCATTTAGCTTGGTCTTTGGATAAGAGTTTTTGCACTTTTTTAAGCTTCCTGGCGAAGCTAGTATTCTACCTCATCAGGCGAAGAACTTTTCTAGGCGAAGCTGCCGCCTTGGCCTTTCAGATAGGCGAGGGTGAGGCCTTACCTTTTTTAGACTAGTCTAATTTCGCCATACAGGCGGGGGTAAGACTTGTTCTTTTTAAGGTTGAGCCGGTCTTGCCATATAGGTAGGACTAAGACTTTGCCCTTCCTGGGCCAGTCTAGCTTTGCCATATAGGCGAGGCTAGGACTTGACCTTTTTAAGACTTGTCCGGCCCAGCTGTCTAGGCGAAGCTGCGACTTGGCTTCTGCTAGGCCAGTCTAGCGTTGCCGTGCAAGCGAGGCTATCCTTTGCTTATTTAAAGTTTTATCCTCAGGGCAAGTTAGGGTTGAATTTAGACTAGCTTCGCTTCTGGAATAAAACTTTAACTTAGTATTTCACGCCCCCCCCCCCCCCATTTTTATTTAATGCTAACTCATTTCCTATTTCATTGCAGTATACTGTGCTCCCAATTCTTTCGACCTAATGAAGGAGAATAAAAACTTGCCCCTTGATTTTCAAGTTGAAGCTTTGATCATAAGCAGGAGGAACATACTGGAGCAGCAGATACGCATTCTGAGAAGAGACCGGCAGTCGCTTATCCGAGATAATCCACTTCGGGAAGGGGCTGGTAGTCGATTATCTGAGATGATCCACTTCGAGAAGGGGCTGGTAGTCTCTTATCCGAGATGACCCACTTTGGGAAGGCGGGCGTCACCAGTAAGGTCTTGGATCCTTCCTTTGCCAATTTTCATTAAGAAAGGTCCAGCTTTCTAGTGGCAACCAATCCCTTGCCAATTTTGATCAAAGAAGATTCATCTCCTTGGTGGCAAAATCTACCATTAGGCGAAGGATTATGGCCTTGTGAAGGAGGAAGACCTTTCGTGTCCAGTTGGTCTGGTGGTCTTGGGACGACTTATCACCCTGAAAATAGATAGGACAACTTGTTTACTTTTGGATCAAAGAGTCTGTTGTATGAGAGACAATCTTGATGTATTATCAGTGTATCCTTCCTTTTGAATCAATGAAATTTTACTTTTTGCTGGTTTACTTTGTTTCATGTCCTTCACTTTGAACTTCGGAAGAAACTGGAATGAACTGGCTTAGGTCGGAAAAATCCATCTAGTGCAGCCGCACACTAAGTGATCCCACTTGATTTTCTCCATAAGCCTAAACTTAAAGAAGGAAAGAAAAGCTCTTGGTGGAGCTAAACTTCCAGCGAAGCAAAAGATGGATTTCTAGCTAAGATGGATTTCTAGCTAAGTCAGAAAATGAGCTCTCAGCGGAGTTAGCGCAAAATTTCCCGCGAAGCTGAAGATGAGCTTTCAGTAAAGCTAAAGCTCATCTCTCGGCGAAGCTAAGGTAAAGCTTCTCGGAGAAGGCACTTAGGCGCCATTTCAAATTAATTTGAAATGACCGCCTGCGCTCCTTTTGAGGATGCGAAGCTAGACAATTTCATGTCTATAAAAGCCCAGTAGGCTGAAAGTTCCTCTTAAAACACTTTGATTTTTTTTTAGAGATTAAATCTCTTCCTCCTTCTTCTTCTCCTTCACTCGAATTTTCAAAACTTCTCAGTTCTTCCATGCCCCCAAACAACGCGCAGGCAAAGAGGCAGCAACCTCTGCTACGGAGGCGCCTTCTCCTCCTCTAGTCATTGAATGCTCCATAGCGGGTAGGGAGTTTTCCCTTTTTTCAGAGATTTCTATCTCTTTTTAAAGCTGACTCCTGGCTAATTCATGGTGAATCCAGAGTGATTCATCGTAATCCAGTGATCTTAGGGAGTCATACTCTCTTAATTTAACCTCATCAATTTTTTAGGGGATTTAATTCCCCTTTAATTTCGCAACTTGGAATTTAGAAACCAATGGTTTCTTCTCCAAGCTTCTATGCGAAGCTAGCCCTTAGGGCGGTTCGCGTCCTATCAAATGACAGGATGCGAAGCTAGCTCTAGAAGCATAGCTGGAAAGAGGACTTTAAAGTCCTTTGAATAGTTTTAGGCACAAGTGCCTTTCCAGCGAAGTTAGCCCTTGGGTGCATCGACTTCAAGGGGACCAGCTGATCTTCCTGAGGGAATCAGGGATGAAACAAGTACTTTAGCCACGATGGACGTTACCGAGTTGGATGTCTTGTATCACAACCTGCCTGCCTGAGCCTGTCGATGGAGCTAAAGAGGCTGAGGAGACGGTGGCTGTGGAACCAATCGCACTCCCAGCTGAATCAGTAGGTGAGATGCCGGTGGTTTCTTTGAAGCTGCCAGCCCAGACAACCACCGGGCTGAGGATAATTAGCAGCCCTACGTCTCTGACACTAGTTGTTGAGCCAATTCTTCCTCAAATAGTTATCAGCCCTACATCCATCATGGCTGGTGTACTGGTTTCAATGAAGACTCCTCCTCGATCACCGGTGATCCCTCATCTTTCTCCAGCCAGTGCTTCTGTCATTTCCTCTATTGTTATGACAGTGAAATCGGTGGAAGCTTTATCTTCAGGGGCCACTCGTTCACCGGGAATAGTCAAAGCTGAGAAAGAATTTATGGCCGAGATGGTTGATAGATTTTACAAAAGCCTAAAGTGATCTGTTGCTCTGGTCTTGAAGGGCTCAACCACCTCATTTTCTGTTTTAAAGGTGGTCCTCTCTCAAAATATCAAAAGTGTTCGAGACTTTGGAGGAGATAAACAGGCTGCCGCATTAGAGCTTCTGGTGGAGAGGCTTGAGAAGGTTGTAGACGAATGGCGTCGTCTCGGTGGTTCAGACCCGCATTCCTCTGCTAATGAAGAGCTTGAACTCCTCGTTTCAAAGGACTCTAAGGCAATAGGTTGCAGATGGGTCTTTCGCAAGAAAAATAATGAGCAATACAAGGTAAGGTTAGTTGTCAAAGGATATGGGTAGAAGGAGGATATTGATTATAATCAGATTTTCTCTCATCTAGTAAAGAATACATCTATTCGGATGTTACTGGTGATAGTTGCTCAGTTTGATCTAAAGTTGGAGCAGATGGACGTCAAAACAGCGTTTCTGCACGGTAAGCTGGAGGAGAAGATATACATAAAACAACCTGAAAGTTATATTCAGGAAGGTAAAAAACAAGGCGTGTCTTCTAAAGAAGTCCCTCTATAGACTTAAGCAGTCTCCTAGGCAGTGGTATAAACGGTTCGACTCTTTCATGATCAAGGACAAATACAACCGATGTGAGTATGATAGTTGTGTCTATTTCAAACAGAGTGATGATTGGACATATTTGTTATTATATGTGGATGTATACTGATTGCTACGAGAAACAAGACACATATTCAGAAGCTTAAAGCTCAACTTAAGAAGGAATTTGAAATGAAAGATTTGGGAGAAGTCAATAAGATCTTAGGTATAAAAATCACTCGAGATAGAGGTTCAGGAAGACTTTGACTATCCCAGGAGATCTATGTTCCTAAGGTGTTAGAGAGATTTAACATGGCAGAAGCAAGACCAGTCACCACTCCTTTAGCAGGTCACTTCAGATTATCCTCAAAGCAGTGCCCACAATCACCGGTAGAGGAGAAAGAGATGTCTCGAGTACCATATGCTAATGCGGTGGGATCACTCACGTATCCTATGGTCTGCACTAGGCCTGACTTAGCCTATACAGTCAGTACAGTAAGTTGATTCATGTCAAATCCAGGAAAGCAACATTGGAAAGCAGTGAAGTGGGTGCTAAGATATCTGCGAGCGACTACAAGACTAGGCTTGGTGTTTCAAAAATTAGAAACAGGAAAGCTTAGGTTATTATAAGGCTATGTTAATGCAAATTATGCAGGAGATCTTAATTAGCGAAGATTTACGATGGGCTATGTGTTCACAGTAGCTGAGTGCGCCATTAGTTGGAAGGCAGAGTTGCAAGTTACAATTGCTCTTTTAACGACAGAAGAGTACATGGTTGTAATTAAGGCATCAAAGAAAGCTTTATGGTTGAGAGAATTGGTTAAGACATTTAATATCATACATGATTCAGTTTGGTTCATTAGGATAGCTAGAGTGCTAGTCATCTCGCTAAAGATCACAAGTATCACAAGAAGACGAAGCATATTGATGTGAGATTTCACAAGAAACATCAGTGGGTCATGGATGATAAGGTGATCAATTTGGTAAAGATCAGCACGAAAAAGAATCCAGCAGATATGATGACGAAGACCATCCCAATAGAGAAATTCAGAACATCTCTGAACTTCATCAAGGTTCTCCAAAGATAAAATGATGAACGGGCTCTTGAGAGGGAGCCATGTGAAGTCACAAAAGGGGGGAGAAAGGAAGGCGAATGAAGCAGAGAACAATTTCCATGGAGGGATTCAATGAACATGAGTCAAGGTGAAAATTGTTAGTATTTGAAATGCCTCATATTCATTGGAGAATAATTCAGGTTTTTGGCAGTTTCCTAATAAGGATCTGTTTCCTATTTTGGTTTGGATACGAGTTTCCTATAACTTGAAAAGTGTATTTTCATGTGTATGCTTAGACATATGTTGTCATGCCCTATTTTTCAAAATACGTGAAAACGAAGTGGTGACAAGAGTCAGTGACATATATACGCGAGAAAAATACCCCACGCATATATGCTCAGCCTAAAGTAACCTGAACAAGTAATATAATCACTATGATAAATCAATATCACTGCAATGTCACATATAAACATCCACATATGATAACATATGAAAAGAAAATGGAACAAGAAGGAGTCTGATGCATAGAATCATAAAAGCAATAGGAATAAAGAAAAGTAAGAGAATACCGAGAAAGGATGTCAAGCAAGAGAACTCTAGCTCCTCAAGATGCATGTGATCCTCTCCAAATACCTGATCAGTAATAAATAATCACAAATCTGGATATGCAAATTCAGGGAGTCAGAACTCCTAGTGAATATGTAAGAATAAAGGAAAAGGTGCACGTGCATATAATATCAGTATATGAAGATAATATATACTGAAATAACACTGAAAATAACATGCAAAACACAAGTAGACAGTAATAAGAGCAGTCAAGAAAAGGATCAGATGTCCAATCAGTTTCAAGTGTCTATCACAGTCTACATATATCAGGTGGATATAGTCAGTCATTGCTAGAGTCCAGTGTACAATCAATTGTCCAACCAAGTATGCATGTCTCAGATGTCTACCATATCTTATATGTATCAGATGTCTACAATCAGTTACAGTACATTATGAATAGTTTATTATTATTATGTCAGCGAATACCCACTATCACATGTAGTAAATGCATCCCATATTATGCCTACTACACGTGCCAATCGAGATCCTATATTATTGAAACTGTTTGGTCGGAGATATTGTCCATACTTTAGGTGGGTCCCGTACATACCAGGGACAACAGCCCAGACTCCTGGCACTGAATCAGGTAACATGTAACGAGAATAGATACAAGACTAGGGTGTCAGTCACCCCACGGGAACCCTACAGGGGAACCCTCTTTCGGTTGCGGAACCTATATCCTAGGTCCACCCAAAATACAGACGTTGTCTCCTCCATTAATTTCTCCAATCTCAATATAAGTTATTTAATGATCATGTTATTTAGATTATCAGGATTATTTAATCCGCATGTTATCTAAATCACTGGGATAACTTGGTGATAGTCATGGAAGCAACGTCAATAGTGTGATCAGGATACCAGTATAACAGGATATGTAACAAATATAACAGGAAAGTGTTGTTACCGAGTAACTATATTTTTCTAGCAACTTTAGTAACATGGACATTATGTTTATCAGGTAAGTGTCATGTATAATCAGTCAAATTTTCTAAGTAAATCATAATATTCAGGATGAGTAATAATATGCAGGCATGAACAGAAAATTTCAGACAAAATAAACCATCAACTCAGCTCCTCAAAATCATCGACATATCCACCCTTTAAGTCACCAATAAGTCAGGTCGATTAATAACTTGCCATAAAACTCCTAACATACAATATGGTCACTGATATCAATGAAAATCACTATCATAATAACTATATCTCCATAACTGAATAACTGAAATAGTCAAGAATCAATCAAGAAGTACTGAAAATATTCTCGAGATCAACTAATACAATGAATACCGAAATTACAAATAAGGAACGGAACATCCTCAAAACCAGATATATCAAATTATTATCAAGATCATAATTATAGAGTGCAACATCCTCGATCAACATGATATCTCAATCATCTCTACATATAATATCTAATATCGATAAGATCATCAGTACTCAATAAATATAATCAGGGATAAAACCGAGAATACCCACAATATAAATTCAACTACATCAATCTCATTTGAACATCGATCAAACTCCTTTGAAACAAATACCAACCTCATGTCAATTTCCGCTAACTCTAACTAAGTCCACATCAGTCCAAGTAATCAGAAGATCAGTCTTTTAATAAGGTAATTTCATATATAATACACTCTCAGAATACAATGGATCCTCATCTAACATATCACCAAGTACATGGATATCTAGTCTGATTAAGTAAGAGCATATTAAGTATGAATATTTAACCTCAATCACGAACTAATCAACTTCAAGATCAATCAATTTATACTCTAGGATTTCTCAAGTTCATATTAATCTGTGAATCATCATGTCTATCGATAAAGCATTGTTATATCTAACACATCCTCAATATCAAAAGAGTTCTAGTCAGAATAATCACCAAACAATTTCTAATAAAACCACTATACATAAACTATATCATTTGTCCTCAAATATAAACTAGGTCAGCTGACCAGTAGATCAAATTAAGTCATAGTATAAGGTATATCTTAACTAACCGTGAATCAATAGGGGTGACCAACTATCACATGAAATGATGCTGAAAAGCGTTCAGATAAACTATATAATAAAAAGATACACTCATTGACATCATATGGAATGGTATGAATAATCATACTGGTCTAATATAAATCAGTCACATTAAATAATACAAGTAATATATAAATACTACTGACAACGATAAATAAGAAGATAGTACAAGAGCAAATACTCGCTGATACTTTTATTCAGATATGCCTTCAACGTACATTGCATATTGAAAAGATAAAAATTCTTATGTTAAATAAATGAATGATTTTCATTATACACAATAGCATACTTTATTTAAACAGGATTAACAAGAAAACACTTACATGAAATAATATTGAAATACACAGTTAGGTAAACAAAAGAATACTCACGACAAAGTTAAATAAAGTTCCACAAGGAAAAACAACACTTACCGGGGCTTATCACGAGTCCAAGTACCAATTTTTGAAATTCTGAGGAATCTACATTAAATACATATCAATAAGAAATTGTTAGGATTTTAAAAAGGTATTTTGGAGTTATAAAGGGTTTTAGTCTTGATAAATTAGTTTGGAGTTGGAAACATAGTTCTCTGGGTCTAATGAATTTAAAAGATTTAATTTAAACTAATTTATAATTTTTATTGAATTTTTAATAGGCTTTATAACATTAAAATCCCTCAACGGGTCTAAATTTATCATTAATGAAAATTGCTTTAATGTAGGTGATTTGAGTTAAATTGTATTGCTATTTATCTAAAATTTTTATCATGGATAGTAGAAATATTGTAGACTGCTGTTTAAATTTTTCTCTATTTTTTGATATTTTTATCTAATTGTTTTAATCATTTTTCTGCAGGTAAACGAGTCTGAATTTCTCTGTTGGGTCGGGTCTGGCTTGTGGGTTCGGGTCCAGGAGGAGCAGGCCCTGAAAATACACCTAGAGGGGGGGTGAATACATATTTGGTGAATCTAATGACAAATGATGCGGAATTAAAAATTAATTGCAACACACTTAGTGTAACCAAAGAGTGTAACCGAATTCCCGGTGAAGGGCTCTGAACTAACTCCTCTAGATTCCTCTAAATAGGAGTTGAGGTGCTATATGGAGCTCTCTTGGTTCAACACAAGTATGGGTACACACAAACAATACCAAGCATAAGTGTATGATATGAACAATATAAAATAATGCAAGGTATAAAGAGAGAGTTTAGAGATAGTGGATCAATCGTAAACACCGAGATATGTTTTGAGGTTCGAGCCACTGCTCTATGTCCCTGCCTTCACACAGAAGGATTTTCACTAATCGTCCACACAGGACTTCCCACACAGGAAACCTCCACCGAGGATTTGGCAAATACAATCTAGGAGTATACAACTCCTCTCTCCAACAAACAACCTCTGCACAAGAGGCAAGGCACAACAATTATCACCTCACACTAAAGGGATAAGGCACTAAGTCAAACAACTATCACCTCTACACCTAGAGGGATAGGCACAAAGCCAAAACTCCAACCTCATCACCTCTACACTTAGAAGGATTCCAACAAATCAAAACACCTCCACAATCACCTCTATACAAGAGGGATACCCCAAAACTCAAAGCAAAGAGATTACAACACGTTGTAACCCTCGGTTCCCTATATACGTATGTCAATACTGGTATCTAGTGATGATTTAATCATCCTGGTAGTCGGATTGAGGCAATTTCAACTCAAGATATTATTTTCCATTATTTATAATTTTTCTAAAATTTTGGAATTTTTTTGGGAATTATTGGAGAAGAATCTCAATTTGGGGTCGATCGGTGACATAGGCTGACTCTGAGATTTTTAATTAACAATCGGGGATGAATTTTGAAAATCTGACTTCACAACAATGTTCAGCATGACATCTTCTATTTTTGAGAATTTTTGAGGATTTTTCTGAATTAATAGAGTTTAATCCAATAAAATAATATTTAAATATTATTCAAAAAGAAAAGAATGAAATTAAAATTAAAATAAAATAAAAGAAATTAGAAAAACCGCATGTGTTGCAAGTTTCGAACCCAAGCCTATGTTGTATAGAATTGAATGCTCTAACCAACCGGCCAACTTTAGGTCTTATTATTAGGAGGATAGCAATTCTATTTGAGCTTCTTTGGCTTACCCTTTTATTCAACACACAAAAAAAAAACCAAACTCCTCCATTGCTCCAAGTTTGAAACCGTGACACTCTCCCAAGCATCCTAACGCCCAGACCAGCATGCCACTTTGGCGTGTGGTTGAGAATGAGCTCATTTATTATTAAACCATCGGCTACTTCATCTTCTTCTCCACCACACGACCTGCTCCCTCTTCTTTCTCCCCGCAATCGCACGTTCTCCACCTGCTTCCCCGATTTCTCTCCCACGATTTTTCCCTCGCTCTTTCCCACATTGCCTACTCTCTCCTCCTCTCTCGCGTCCTTTCTCACGATCCCACACACCCTCTCACCCATACACTCTTTCTCTCTTCCCCTACCATATATATTCCCTCCTTTCTCGCCTCTTCGAGCACTGGCCGAGCAGCACATGGTTGGCGCGCAGCCAATCCCTCTCATGCTGAGCCCAGTCCAGGCGAGCAACCCACTCCCCATTGCTGTGCTCTCTCTAACCGAGCTCGCATACCTTCACAACCATGCATCGCAGTGCCTCAACACCCCTGTAACTTCTCCCACCTCCACGGCAAGCCCGACAGCGACCAGCAGCTCCTCAGGCCGAGCTGCACCCTCCTCTGGCTCGGTAACACCAGGCTATCATAGACCAGGCTGCCCCTCTCCCTCGCTTCCCTCTCCGGCAAACGAAGGCAGACCTCCACGAAAGCATAACAGCCGATCCTCTCTGGCGAGCCTCCGTCGTCGTCCGCAAGATCCACCGTCGACGGCCGTGCATGACCCCATGGCGGCGCACACACCATGCGTGAGCATGCGTACCTTCTCTCCCAAGACTCTAAGGATCTGGAAGAAGATTCAGACTGAAGAGAAGCGTTCCGGGTAAGTTATTTTGCGTTGTCGTCGATTTTAGTTATTGTTGGCATTTCGTCGAACACGTAGTAAGCATTACTAAATCACTAATTTCATTACGAAAAACTCCTTTAAAATTCTAATAAAAATATATATGGACACCCAATACCTGTCTCCTAATTGTCATAATTTTTAATTAATTTTAGAAATTTAGTATAATAAAAAAAAAGGGAAACTGACCTGGGCGAGACAAGCAGGCCCGGTCCTGGCCGAGCCAGGCCAGGCCAAGACCTGGCCTGGTCTGGCCAGGCGAGCCAGACCTGGCCCAGGCCAGGTCTGGTCCGCCAGGCTGGCCAACAGACCCGGGTTCGGGACTGTTTACAGACCCGACCCGGCCCCATTTAAAAAAAAATAAAATAAAAAAATAAAAGAAAAAGAAAGAAAGGAAAAAAAGAAAAAGAAAAAGAAAATGCAAAGAAATAAATAAAATAAAAATAAGTAGAAAAATAATTGTAGCATTTACTCTAGCAAACTAGACCCAAACCCATTACTATAGCAACAGACCCGTAAAGCTTTTTAATTATTTTTATTGATTTTAGGTTTATTTTAATTCAGAAAATTCTAGAAAATTCACAGAAAATTTCAGAAAATTCACAAAAAATCACAAACTAAATTTGAAACTCTATAAAATTATTTTTATGTAATATATTACTTAGAATAACATGAAATTAAATATATTTGTAATTACTATTCAATGATAATTGATTTAAAAATGATCAATAAATTACTAAATAGCACAAAAAAAATATGAAATTCATAATTCAGTAATATGTAAATATTATACATCAATTTATTATTTTATGCATATATTTATCATGAAACTATATTTTTAAATAGTTGCTATAAATTCAGAAATTGAATTATTTGGAAAATTAACTAACTAAAATTATAATAAATAGTAAAAATTACTTTCTTACTTAACTTATCGCTGAATAAGAACATGTCAAGTCTCTAATTAATTCACGTAATATTTAGGCCGCGAATTTTACCCAGAGCCGGTTGAAGTTACGGGATTTCAGACTCCAACGACATCAGGCAAGTGTACACGATTCTCTTCTCGTTGACTTTCGTCTTGATCTTAATTCTTCCTCTTAAATATAAATCATGGTTATCATATCGCATGATCGTTAATACTATCCTGTGATCATATTTACATATCAGCTTTTCTCTTTCGATTATATGACAATTATTCTTGTATTCTTGATATTATTACCTGTACCGTCTCGTGATCATGTTACATTGCCTTACATATCGTATTCTCATCTCGTTCCTGTACAAACTGCATTCAACTTAAAGTTGCATGATTGCTTGTAAGTTGTAGACTAATTTATTGACGTTAAGTTTATACTGATCATGACAAATACTGTGATTTGGATCTTGAGGTTAACTGGATAATAATGAAGAAAGATTGATAGTTAAAGATTGAATATCGATTGATATTGTGATCCTGATATTACTGGAAATTAATCAAGAAAATTGACCATTATATTCTGAGTAATTATTCGAGGTTATCTTATTGGATTATGGACACATGATTATGACCGTTTTACTTTGACATTTAGATTACATGTCACTGACATTACTTGCACTACTTTGCATGCATCTGGACATTACTTGCACTACTTTGCATGCATCTGGTATCACTTGCACAAATATATATTTGTAACTTGATATTGTCACTGTCTACATCGACCCGTGATTTTGATACATTTTGTTCACTATCTAATGTTGATATTCTTGATACCGATTCATGATCCTGTAACACTGAGTAACACAGCGTTTGCATTTGCATTTAATTAATAAAATTAACCAAGTCGGGGTTATTGGGGGAGACTGTAGCTGGGGAAATTCAGGGAGGTGTGCTTAGAAGGGCGACCCTTATGAGTTTGGATTCCACACGTGATCTTGTTATTTATGCGCGCTCCTGTTATTACATGTTACATGATACCTGAGTACAGTGAACTGTTTCTCCCTGCTATCACGATCCACTAACGCATCACTTGTTTGATATGCAGCTGTCCTGTGGGATGGGACACAGGATGGTTGCATTAGTTAGGATAATAAAACATGATAGACATATGCACTTGCATCATATCCTGCATTGTCTTAGTGATCTATTTCCTGACACGTATTTTTAAGATACTGACATTTGAAACTCATGTGACATGCATTATCTTGACTACATGACATTCCTGGACATACCATGTTATTTTATCTTGTAATCTTGAGTTCTTGTGATCTTGTGATTATGTTACACGACAGTTACTTGTCCAGGATATCTCATGTCATTATATACATGTTACACCATGCATGCACGGTCTTATTGTACATGATCTATCTTCTGATTATTCCTGTTACTGTTATTACTTTCAGTTCTCGATACTGCCAAACATATTATGCTTATGTCTTACGTTTTTTACATTTTCATATTCTCTCTTTGATCGTTCTTTTCCCTTCTTGTACTCTTGCTGGTCCGCTTCTGACGGACCTTTATTATATTTTTCAGTATTTAGATCAGGAAGCTGGTATAGAGAGTTGTTCGTAGATCATATTCTGGTTTCGCTGTTCTCCGGTGAGTTCAGTTTTCTTCTTGACTTATTTTATTCAGATATAGTAGATGATATTATTTATGATTCAGTTTTTTTCATATATGTGATTTTATCCCTGTGCTTGGTTGTATGTGCATATATGTGTGCTATCCTGCTTGTTATTGACAGCCAAAGGTACTCATGGAAGAGATTTCACTCTTCGTGAGTATCTGCTGGCCATCGTCATGTACCTATATTCTGTATTTTGGGAAGCGGGGCGTGACATGGTTTTGTTGGTATCAGAGCCAGGTTAGTTATATGCCATATATGCAATCAGGCCACATATATGATAATCATCCACGAAATTATCTAAGTAAACAGTCATTGACTCCCTTCTCTTACTCCATACTTGTACAATCGACCCTGGAACCCTTGAACCGTCACCCTGATGTGACTCTTCCATCCATGTAGTCTTCATACCTACTTTGCCCTGCTTGATCATGTCTGGTTAGACTATTCTTGGTTTAGATTGAGAATAGATATATTGAGGATTTAACTTGATTATTTGGATGAAGAAGAATAATTGAGAGGATCTTTGTCGAATTATCTGACAGTTAATTCTATGAGAAATTTTGGATCTGAAACTTTTGAGATACATGTCTACAAGGGAATCATAGTGAGATGATGGACTTAAAATAATAATCATGCCTGAATTAAATAATGATCAGATCATATCCATACATACTGGATTTAGGGCATGAATCTTGGAGTGATAATTAGATCAATAAATGGAACTATTGCCTTGGGCAAAATATAACTATACGTTGGATCAGATTGCTTGGATTTAGTTTCTGAGGATTAGAATCTTGAAGTTTTCAGTCCTAATTAATATTTTAAGAATATCTATCATAGTTTGAGGTTGTTGAGTTAATCCTATGACTCTTAAGAACATTGTAATTGGAATACCTTGATAATTTTGTGATCTTCTGTTTGAGAATCATAGATGAAAGGAGAAAATAGATATATCTGAATTCTTATGAAGATTAATGAATTTAAAACTCAACTTTATAATTATCACTTGTTAATACCACTGGTTACATTATATTCATTATCTGTCACTGATGATTTTTCAATAGTGACGATGGGATCTGAGATTTGTGTTACTATGATACTGATGACCTTAAGGATTTGATCTATAAATGGTTGGAGTAAGCTTATCAAATGAACATGACTATAGTGGATCGGGAGACTAAATTTATGTGATCGATTATGAACTCTGGAATGTCAATTCGATCCCCGGACTTATGGTGATGAATATGTTAGATCATGACTCATGGTTGACTTGAGTTATATCATATTGACACGACGTGGATCCGGGACAATCCTAGCTCACGCAGATACAGCTTTGATTCATATGTCGATGTCTGGCCGAATTTCGAGGACGAAATTCTTTTTATAAGGTGGGTAGGATTGTAACCCTCGGTTCCCAATATACGTATGTCAATACTGATATCTGGTGATGATTTAATCATCTTGGTAGTTGGATTGAGGTAATTTCAACTCAAGATATTATTTCCCATTATTTATAATTTTTCTAAAGTTTTGGAATTTTTTTGGGAATTATTGGAGAAGAATCTCAATTTAGGGTCGATTGGTGACATAGGCTGACTCTGGGATTTTTAATTAACAATCGGGAATGAATTTTGGAAATCTGACTTCACAACAATGTTCAGCATGACATCTTCTATTTTTGAGAATTTTTGAGGATTTTTTTGAATTAATAGAGTTTAATCTAATAAAATAATATTTAAATATTATTGAAAAAGAAAAGAATGAAATTAAAATTAAAATAAAATAAAAGAAATTAGAAAAACCTCATTTGTTGCAAGTTTTGAACCCAAGCCTATGTTGTATAGAATTGAATGCTCTAACCAATCGGCCAACTTTAGGTCTTATTATCAGGAGGATAGCAATTCTATTTGAACTTCTTTGGCTTACCCTTTTTATTCGACACACAAAAAAAAAAAAAAACCAAACTCCTCCATTGCTCCAAGTTTTGAAACCATGACACTCCCCCAAGCATCTTAACGCCCTGACCAGCATGCCACTTTGGCGTGTGGTTGAGAATGAGCTCATTTATTATTAAACCATCGGCTACTTCATCTTCTTCTCCACCACACGACCTGCTCCCTCTTCTTTCTCCCTGCAATCACACGTTCTCCACCTGCATCCCCGATTTCTCTCCCACGATTTTTCCCTCGCTCTCTCCCACATCGCCCACTCTCTCCTCCTCTCTCACGCCTCTCTCATGATCCCACACACCCTCTCACCCATACACTCTCTCTCTTCCCCTACCTCTATATATTCCCTCCTTTCTCGCCTCTTCGAGCACTGGCCGAGCAGCACATGGTTGGCGCGCAGCCAATCCCTCTCATGCTGAGCCCAGTCCAGGCGAGCAACCCACTCCCCATTGCTGTGCTCTCTCTAACCGAGCTCGCATACCTTCACAATCATGCACCGCAATGCCTCAACACCCCTGTAACTTCTCCCACCTCCACGGCAAGCACGACAGCGACCAGCAGCTCCTCAGGCCGAGCTGCACCCTCCTCTGGCTCGGCAACACCAGGCTGACGTAGACCAGGCTGCCCCTCTCCCTCGCTTCCCTCTCCGGTGAACGAAGGCAGACCTCCACGAAAGCACAGCAGCCGATCCTCTCCGGCGAGCCTCCGTCGTCGTCCGCGAGATCCGCCGTTGACGGCCGCGCATGACCCCATGGCAGCGCACACACCTTGCGTGAGAATGCGTACCTTCTCTCCCAAGACTCTAAGGTGCTGGAAGAAGATTCAGACAGAAGAGAAGCGTTCCGGGTAAGTTATTTTGCGTTGTCGTCGATTTTAGTTATTGTTGGCATTTCGTCGAACACGTAGTAAGCATTACTAAATCACTAATTTCATTATGAAAAACTCCTTTTAAAATTCTAATAAAAATATATATGGACACCCAATACCTGTCTCCTAATTGTCATAATTTTTAATTAATTTTAGAAATTTAGCATAATAAAAAAAAGGGAAACTAACTCTCGCCCTCTGGCCGAGGAAGTAGGCCCGGTCCTGGCTGAGCCAGGCCAGGCCAAGACCTGGCTTGGTCTGGCCAGGCGAGCCAGACCTGGCCAGACTAGGTCTGGTCCGCTAGGCTGGCCAACAGACCCAGGTTCGGGTCTGTTTACAGACCCGAACCCGGCCCCATTTAAAAAAAAGTAAAATAAAAAATAAAAGAAAAAGAAAGAAAGGAAAAAGAAAAAGAAAAAGAAAATGCAAAGAAATAAATAAAATAAAAATAAGTAGAAAAATAATTGTAGCATTTACTCTAGCAAACTAGACCCAAACCCATTACTATAGCAACAGACCCGTTAAGCTTTTTAATTATTTTTATTGATTTTAGGTTTATTTTAATTCAGAAAATTATAGAAAATTCAAAGAAAATTTCAGAAAATTCACAGAAAATCACAAAAAAAATTTGAAACTCTATAAAATTATTTTTATGTAATATTACTTAGAATAACATGAAATTAAATATTTTTGTAAATACTATTCAATGATAATTTATTTAAAAATGAACAATAAATTACTAAATAGTACAAAAAAATATGAAATTCATAATTCAGTAACATGTAAATATTATACATCAATTTATTAGTTTATGCATATATTTATCATGAAAATATATTTTTAAATAGTTGCTATAAATTCAGAAATTGAATTATTTGAAAAATTAACCAACTAAAATTATAATAAATAGTAAAAATTACTTTCTTACTTAACTTATCGCGGAATAAGAACATGTCAAGTCTCTAATTAATTCACGAAATATTTTGTCCGCGAATTTTACCCAGAGCCGGTTGTAGTTACGGGAATTCAGACTCCAACGACATCAGGCAAGTGTACACGATTCTCTTCTCGTTGACTTTCGTCTTGATCTTAATTCTTCATCTTAAATATAAATCATGGTTATCATATCGCATGATCGTTAATACTATCCTGTGATCATATTTACATATCAGCTTTTCTCTTCCGATTATATGACAATTATCCTTGTATTCTTGATATTATTACCTGTACCGTCTCGTGATCATGTTACATTGCCTTACATATCGTATTCTCATCTCGTTCCTGTACAAACTGCATTCAACTTAAAGTTGCATGATTGCTTGTATGTGGTGGACTAATTTATTGACGTGAAGTTTATACTGATCATGACAAATACTGTGATTTGGATCTTGAGGTTAACTGGATAATAATGAAGAAAGATTGATAGTTAAAGATTAAATATCGATTGATATTGTGATCCTGATATTACTAGAAATTAATCAAGGAAATTGACCATTATATTCTGAGTAATTATTCGAGGTTATCTTATTGGATTATGGACACATGATTATGACCGTTTTACTTTGACATTTAGATTACATGTCACTGACATTACTTGCACTACTTTGCATTCATCTGGTATCACTTGCACAAATATATATTTGTCACTTGATATTGTCACTGTCTACATCGTCACGTGATTTTGATACATTGTGTTCACATCTAATGTTGATATTCTTGATACCGATTCATGATCCTGTAATACTGAGTAGCACACCGTTTGCATTTGCATTTAATTAATAAAATTAACCAAGCCGGGGTTATTGGGGGAGACTGTAGCTGAAAAAATCCAGGGAGGTGTGCTTGGAAGGGCGACCCTTATGGGTTTGGATGCCACACGTGATCATATTATTTATGCGCGCTCCTGTTATTACATGTTACATGATACCTGAGTATAGTGAACTGTTTCTCCCTGCTATCAGGATCCACTAACGCATCACTTGTTTGATATGCAGCTGTCCTGTGGGATGGGGCACAGGATGATTGCATTAGTTAGGATAATAAAACATGATAGACATATGCACTTGCATCATATCCTGCATTGTCTTAGTGATCTATTTTCTGACACGTATTTTCGAGATACTGACATTTAAGACTCATGTGACATGCATTATCTTGACTACATGACATTCCTGGACATACCATGTTATTTTATCTTGTGATCTTGAGTTCTTGTGATCTTGTGATTATGTTACACAACAGTTACTTGTCCAAGACGTCTCATGTCATTATATACATGTTACACCATGCATGCACGGTCTTATTGTACATGATCTATCTTCTGATTATTCCTGTTATTGTTATTACTTTCAGTTCTCAATACTACCAAACATATTATGCTTATGTCATACTTACTGTTTT
Source organism: Agave tequilana (assembly GCA_038442645.1). NCBI lineage: Eukaryota > Viridiplantae > Streptophyta > Magnoliopsida > Asparagales > Asparagaceae > Agave > Agave tequilana. The sequence continues at coordinate 98,773 of JAVJIF010004300.1, read as the reverse complement.
TACATTTTCATATTCTCTCTTTGATCGTTCTTTTCCCTTCGTGTACTCTTGCTGGTCCGCTTCTGACGGACCTTTATTATTTTTTTTAGTATTTAGATCAGGAAGCTGGTATAGAGAGTTGTTCGTAGATATATTCTGGTTTCGTTGTTCTCCGGTGAGTTCAGTTTTCTTCTTGACTTATTTTATTCAGATATAGTGGATGATATTATTTATGATTCAGTTTTTTTCATATACGTGATTTTATCCCTGTGCTTGGTTGTATGTGCATATATGCGTGCTATCCTGCTTGTTATTGACAGCCTAAGGTACTCATGGAAGAGATTTCACTCTTCGTGAGTATCTGCTGGCCATCGTCACGTACCTATATTCCGTATTTTAGGAAGCGGGGCGTGACACACTTGGTGGTCTCAATAAACCACAAACCAATTTTTACACAAAACAAAGATCGTATAGATAGGATAGAGATAATAGCTCTAGTGTGAGAAAATAAAGTGTTTAGAATGAAAATAATAAAGAAAAACACTTGAGAAAAATCACAAGATAGATATTGAAATGAAGATCAAAAACTAATTCCCAAAGACTCTCTTTTTCTTTGATTTTTCTAACACTTTAAAATAAATAAAGATAAATCTTTTTGACACAATAACTCTTTTAAAAACTTATTGTTAAACACTTGTAAAGATGGGAAAAAGTGCTCTCTAAAAACTTGTATAAAATAGCCCAAGAGATGGGTATTTATACCCTCTCAAAAATTATAGCCGTTGCAGTTTGAGAATGCCCAGATTGCCCCTCCGGTTGACCGGCCGGTCGACCGGCCAATGGTCACTTTTCTTATCGTTGAGCCTACGGTCGACTGCTCGGTCAACCGACCAGCACCTGAGAGTGGGGTGCTCTTAATCAGTTGACCGCGCGGTCGACCGGCCGTTGTAGCTAGCCTTTGTGCACGTTTCATGCACATCGGTCGACCGTGCAGGTCGACCGACCACTGGTCCAATCAACTGGCTCGGTCGACCGCCAGTCAGTCTGGCTGGGATTTTTAAGATGGAAAAACTTGTCTTTTTAACTTCTATAAAATCTCATAAAATCACATAAATTCCACAAAAATAAGTTCTTATAATATCTTTGAATAACAAATATATGTGATCAAAAATCAACACATATTACAAACTATTTGAACTATTTTTGTGATATTGAAATTAAGCTTAAACACAAAATCTGTATTTTCAAAACTTGATTTTTGAAATGAAAAATCGTTTTCTCCAAAACTCATATGGACACAAAAACAAGATATTGAAACAAATATGAAGCATATTATATATGGGTAGAATCCAATATACATATAAGATATATATCTATATTTTTGATAGGAAATCCAAAAATAAGTTTTGTTTAAATCCAAAAATAAGTTTTGTTTAAATACAAAACTCCAAACTCATGAAATAGACTATCAAAATAAGTTTTTCTAGATAGATGAAGCATAGATGTATATAGATCAAATCTAATATACATTAAACCATGTAAACTTGTTTTGATTCTATCTATTCATGAAAAACATATATTGGAACTTGAAATCTAAAATCAGTTAAACTGAAAACCAAAACTAATAAACTTTTGTGTGCGTGAACTTGAGCATATCAACACTATCTACCTTTACACAAGATCTAAACATAAACTAAACAAACTGAGGTCTTCTTGTAGAACTTCTTCTCCAAGTTGACTTGATCCAAACAGATCCAACGAGCTTGACTCCAACAAGTGCTAGATGCAATCTTGACACGCGAGCTCTTGAATCTACACGTGTAAGCTCCAAAACTCCTTTGTTAAAACTAAACACCTACTAAGATCTTGATAAAATATCTGAAACTAATTAAGCACAAGATCATTAGTAAACTATAACTACATGAGTTAATCATCATCAAAAATAGAGTGATGGGCCTCTGGGCCAACAATCTCCCCCTTTTTGATGATGACAAAACTCATGGAGTTATATATGCATGCATTAAAGTTAAGCTTCATAGAAACTCCCCCTTAACTCATGCATAGCAATAAACATAAAGATATTCAATGAATGCTCTTAAATTAAACACAAACATATATGCATAAATGGAAGTAAACATGCATAAACTCACAAATACTTTAATCATGCATATAAAACTCTTCAAATACTTCCCCCCTTTTGTTAATTCATCAACAAAGGGGCAAAAACAAATCAAACAATATTTAAGATACCAATTGAAAATATATCAATTTATGATAAAGTTATATATCGAAACATTATGATACTAATTTATGATACCAATTGAAAATAAATAAAATTTTCAAGATGCCAAAAGATACCAATTGAAAATATCTTATAAATTTTTGATACCAATAGAAAATGAAATATTGTATGCTTTTGATACCAATTTAATGATATATTGTAAATATTGATACCAATTGAAAAGTAAAACCAAATTTTTTTTTTTAGGTAAACACAACTCATTTTACAATAAGGATATCAAATTGAGAATAATACCAATTTAAGATTATTGATACCAATATTGAAAATGTTAGCATATATCAAAACAAAGTATTTTTCATCAAAAAGAATGAGAGTAAGATACCAATTGAAAATAAAACCAATTGAAAAATAAAACACGAATTTTTCTTCTCCTTTATGAAATACTAATAAAAATAATGCATATGCTTGTATAAGATACCAATTGCAAAATAATTGACATTACGGAGTAAATCAAGCTTTGCGTAAACATAATTTGTGCTTTAAGATGTAAAGATATTGTAAGCATAATCAAATCATATACATATGTATGAAAATGTAAATACCAATCAAAATTGATACTATTTGAAATTTGAACCATATATATATAGAAAACACAAATATGAGTATACAAGCACAAAAATATCATATATGATATCAACTGAAAATATAATGAGAATCAAGTGTATAACTCATACCTACCACCCTATTCTTGCACATGTTTGAAGATTTTCAATTTTGAGTATACAAGGCATGGTCGCCCATCCATCCACCCTTTGAAAGTAGGGGTTTTCAAAACTAGGATTTGAAAAATATTATGGCTTAGTTTGAAAACTCTACCAAAATAAAGAATATGAACTAGTTTAAGATAATTTGAAATAACTAGTTGTAGATTCTTCAAAAATATGAAACCAAATCATATATTTTATGAAGTATATATTTTACACAAAATTGACACTAAAGATATATAAGGCCCAACAAAGTACTCATAAAACGAAGTAATGAGTAAACTCAAAATAATGTGAGTGTACAAGAGTCATGTGAAAAGTATAATCATGAAAATAGGCAATGAAGCTCATAAGATTCCTTTATAAACATGTTAAAAATATGAAATCATCAAAACAAAATATACTTCAAGGTATATGTATGTTTTGTTAAAACTAAAAGTGTACATATATATCCTAAACACAAATGAGTCCATAAAAGAATTTTGCATAAAAAGCAAGTGACTTCAAGGGTATACTTGTATATCTTAAAATTTTGGCAAAATTAACAATACATGAAGCTAAACACATTATCACTAGAAACATGTACAAAATAGAAAATACAAGTTGAAATGTAAGAATCACAAAACTAGGCTATACTAGTACATCTAATGAGTACAAATGAGCAACATAGCATAAACATATAATAATCAAATGTGGCTCATTATTGTACAAGTATATACACAAGTTTTAATGAAAATTACATCTAAACAAGTAATCAAAACATGAAGCACAAAAATCATAAACATAAACATGATCATTAAGGTAAGTGCATGTGTTTTAGAGCTATGATATACACAATAGCTAAACTAGAGTGAGAACACAAAAATATAAGTCCATATAAACATGGGTGTATCTCAAATACTATATATGTATATCACAAGTCTAATTAACATGGCATATAAACATAATAATCATGAAAAACTTAAACATGCTAAAAATCAACAATTTGAAAGCATGTAAACTAAATGGGAGTTAGAGATAATTATCAAAACTATTAGGGCTAATCTCTAGGTCTCCAAACCATGGTGGTTCTCCCACCAAACTTTCCTTGAAAGTGATGCACCAAAATTGTCACCATTTAGCTCGGAACACGTCCACCATCAAGGCACCATTACTCTCACGTCAAGAGAGAGCTCACACCTACATCATATAAAATAGGAGTGGCTTTTGGTACCCATACCTTATTGGGTCCATGGGGGTTAGCACCTTTCCTAACCCAAACAAATTTATTTGCAAAATTTGAATTATGTATTCTATCATAACAAAACTTTGCAAGGTGGCCCTTACATCCAGAATGTGTACAAGTGTACACATGAGCATACAAAGAGTCATGTGTGTGAGCATGATGAGCATATGTATACCGTGGTTTGTGTGCATGTGTAGGTGGAGTATGTTTCTTTCGAAACATAGATTCCAAACGTGTGTGGTTCATGGCACAATGGCTCAATGTGGATCCCAAACAATCAACACTCTTCTTTAAAGCACATATATCATTTTCAATAATAGAAGAAGAGGTGGAGCATGCAACAGGAACACTAGATGGTAAAGCGTGGTAAACATGTGAGTTCAAATCATTTTTTAAAGATTTACTTTCATTAGAAATCAAATCCAATTCTTTTGAAATAGAAGCAATTTTATTTTTCAAAGTTTCATTCTCTTTTAAAACAAAATCAAAATTTGAAGATAGAGCCTCATTCTTCTTCAAAACAATGTCACAATCATTTTTATTTTTTAAAAGTTTGTTTTCATTAAGGGCAAGGTTAAGTTGAGATTTCAAAGAGTCCCTTTCATTTGAAATCTCAACCTTCTCTTGTAAAGCTAAATCAAGTTTTGAAAACAGATCCTTATTTTTCTTATTTAATTTAAATCTCTTCTTTTTTAAAACTTGATATAATTCAAGCAAGTTTTCACAAACAATAGATAGTTCTTCATTTAATGCATCGGCATCCATAATGTCATCACCAGAAGAACTAGCACTATCATGTAGTTGAGTTTCCAATTGTACCTCAAGGGAGTCATTCCCTTAGACCATGTAATACGCTTGTTCGGACTCATCTCCACAAGATTCCTCCTCCATATATTTCGTCATTTGTAGCTTGGGAGAGGTCAATATGTTCCACTCTGCAAAAGCAGAATCACAATGAGAAACCATTATAAGATATTCTTTTCTTAGAGTGCGCCTAAGTGCCTCTAGGGCTTGTGCATTGGCCTATATATGCTTGTCATTACCAAGATAAGATTTCTTGGTAGTGGCAAGGTACACATGTATTCCTAGCGTCTTGAGATACATACTCATCATAAGCTTCAATATATCGATGTTAGAAACATCAAACATAGGAGGGGTCATGAAATCCATAAGAGTATAAACTATATGTATGCAAATGCAATATTAGATTAGCTAGCCAAGATCTCACTCCTAAGTATTTAAACCTAATATCAGGAGCGTTGATTAGTCTACAATTCTGCATTATTATTTCGCATTCTCCCACCGATTTATGAATAAATTGTCGATCTAAATCATGTTTTGGTCTTTATTGCAGGTAGATCCAAAGTTCATGGGCAAAGATGTAATAAGAGCTTAATTAAACCCAATTAAGGGTAATTAAATCTGCATTACTTGGAGGCCAAGCAAGGGATCATCTAGAAGATACAATGAACCTAGCCTCTTGCGCATATCAGATGAATTTGCTGACGAATTTACCAGAAACGGAATATACCAGGAAGCGTCTCGAAGCCAGACGGATCCCCAGACCAAAACCAGGGAGTTCTCTCCCTGGTTTGGCCGCGGATCCGCGGCTTTTTAGTGGAGCCACGCGTCGATTTTCGACGCGTGGCCCCGTCTCGTCTTCTGGAAGCATCTTTCGCCTATAAATAGACCTGTATAGGCCCAAACCGAGAGCAGTCTTCGTTTTTAGGAGTAGGTGCAGATTTTAGGAGTAGTGTAGGTAGGTTCTCTTCATTTCTCTTGTATTTTCATTTCTTTCTAGATCAATGTAGTAGGGCTGAGTGATTCATAGAGAGAGAGATAGAAAGGGATTGATGTAATAGATAGTGACAAGGTGCCTCCTTTCTCTTCCATTGTAATCTCCTTCATCTTCTACATGATTTCTTGCTAACTTTTATTCTCATGGCAATCTAACTACTCACCACTAACCATCTAACCACTTACTTGATAATCCACATGAATCGGGTAGCCTCTATTAAGGCCTTGTTCTTGCAAGAGCCATTGATGGCCAATGATGATGGGTTCTAACATCTAACTTGCTAACTTGCTAACCAAGCTAACTCTCTTTTATTTCATGCTTTCTTTTAGTAGTCTAATGAGTTGATGCTTGTATTAGCTTGATCTTGATGCATGTTTGAATGTGATGAACCATCTATGTGCCATGCTTTGTATCGTCTCTTGAAGCCAAGGATTATTGATGGCCGAGGATCAAAATGTGAGGCAACTATCATGAAGAGGTTAGCATGGTTAGTGGATCATTTAGTAGTTAGTAGCCATGAGTTTTCTTTTCTCTTGTTTTAGAAATCGTTTTCAAGCTTCTTTTCTCATTTTTCTATCGATGTTTTCACCATCCTCTTAGTTCACCTTAGTTCCATTTTCTTTTCTATTTGTTTTCCAAATCACTTCACTTTCGTTTTCTTCGCCGTTTTCATCGCTCTCCTCACCTACCACATTCTGGATTTTTTTCTTTTCTTTTCACTTTCTTTTCATTCTTTCAACAAAGAAGAAGTGTTAACAAATAACGTGAATAGAAACTGTCAATGCTTCTATCGCCTCCCTTCCTTGTGGATTTGACCCGTTGTGCCAATGCTATAACGGAAGTATCGAGGGTACATTAGCACATTCGAGCTTTTCATTAATTTTACATAAATACACACTTTTTAGTGCTAGTTCCGCCCCGATCAAAAAATGGCGCCGTTGCCGGGGAAGGGAATGGTTTCGTTTTCACGTTTTTGTTAACATTGTCTTCTCTGTTTTGGTGTGCAGGACAAGCTTTACAGGTGCTTAATATTGCAGTACATAAACTAGCTTTGCATCTCCCTGCTCTTGAAAGCAGGGCCCCAGATTTTGAAGAACTGCCGCGCAAACGCGACATTTGCCGCGAAAACGCGGCCATTTTGTGATGATTGTAAATCTTGTTGTGCTGGGATGTGTTGATTGTAATAGCTAGTATATTTGTGCTGCTATTTTTTCTGCTTTGATTGCCTACACACCATAATAAAATAAAGAACTAAAATACGATATTTGAACGAGTTTAAAACGGTTTAGACATTTGCATTTAGGCACATGTCAATTCAATTCCAATATACTGCATTTTGTTCTGTTGTTGTGATTTGAATGGAGATGTACATATGGCATTGCATATAGCATAGGACAAACACGTGGGTGATTTATCGCTTTGTATTATATTCTTGTCTATATTGCACACTTGCACGAATTGAACTTAAGGGCAAACTCCAAACAAGATAAGGTGGGGATTTACTTACCCTTCCTTAGCCCAAAAATCATCTCCCCACTCACACAACCCAAGCCCTAATAAAATTTGAATAGACGTTGGCCCCTAGGGACATCTAGGTCAACCCTACTATAGGCTTGGTTTTGATTCTTTCTTTTCTTTTTGTTTGTTGTTTGATTTTTCCTTTTGTTTGTGATTGTTTGTGAAATGGCATTCAATAATAACAATTCTTTCAATCCGAATATGAATTCATATTTCACACCAACCCCATTTGATTCGGATAATTCTAAACCGGCGTTTTACAATATGCACCAACCAAATACACCGGGTTGGCCTTATCCGAATTAATACAACCCATACCCACATTCTTATGACTATAATTTCCAAAATAATTTCAACTCGTCACAGAGTCAATGGGGATTCACTTCCCCCGAGTTTAATTTTCAACCTCCTTGTCCCCCATGTCCACCTTGTCCATCATATTCACCTTATCCACAATATTCATTCCCCGATTTCGCTTCCTATACTCCTTTTTCTGAACATCCCATTGAAGAAAAATCTGAGTTTGAAAAGAGAGTAGAAGCCAATTTACAAGAGGCCGAGCAACAACTTCACAAAACATTGGCCTCTCTAAAACATATTCAAGAGTCTTACTCAGTTCCACCTCCACATAATGAACAACCATCTGTCTTGGAAACGAGTAAAGAATTCTTGTGTGAGTCCAAGTTTCAATCTCCAAACATTTTTGACTCACATTCCTCACAAAATTTCCAAAACCAAGATTCTTATACTCCCATTCTAGAGCAACCACTTGGCGATACATCAAGTCTAGAACAGAGAATAGAAATCTTGCAGGAATCTACTTCTCAGTCTGTTGATAGAATAGAAACACAATTGAGTGAAATGGTCAACATTCTTAAAAATGAAGAAACTCTCTCTTCACCACCTTTGACCAATTTAAATATCTATAACTCTATCAATTTGACCCATGACTCCTATTATTTTGGAAACCAAGATTCCTACACTCCTTTTCTAGAACAACCACTTGTAGATACATCATATCTAGAAAAGAGGATAAAAGACTTGCAAGAGTCTGCACTAAAATTCAAAAAATCATCTGCCGAGTCTGTCAATAGGATGGAAACACAATTGAGTCAATTGGTTAGCATTTATAGGAATGAGGAAACTCTATCTTATCAACCTTTGACCAATTTAGTTATGCCAAACTCTATTTATATGACCCAAGACTCTTGTCATTTTGGAAATCAAGATTCAATTTCAGCACACCCATCTGAACTTGTTCAAACTTTAAATCCCATTGACATTTTGGCAAGTTATCCATTTCTTGAAATTGAACTTGAGCATGAATGTGATCATGAACCTCAAATTAGTGATTCAATTCTACTTCCTGATTCAATTATGACTCCGGTATCTTCACCTGATTTCAATCCTTTTCCTGAGCCAGTATTAGATCCAGTGCCAGTCCATTGTGAAATTGAATCACCAATCACTTATGTTGATCATATTGAACTTGACCAATTCCATACTTTTGAAAGTCCCATTGATAAATTGACAAGTTCTCATTTTTGTGGAATTGAACTCAATGAGGAATGTGACTTTGACCATCAAATTTGTGATCCAGTTCAAATTCCTGAATCATTATTGACTCCTGTTATATTACCCAATTTGAGTAACATTTTAGAGTCAATTTTGATTCCCATACCTGCCATTTCTGAACTTGAATCACCAATCTTAGAAAGTCACATTCCATCATGGGGAAATTGTGGACTTGAGTTTCAACTTCTTGATTTGGACCCACTTCCTGAACCGATATCGACTCCCGAACCTTTACTTGACTTGAGTCATTTTTTTGAGTAGATATTAGTTCCTGTACTTCCTGAGTCCAAATCAATCATTCCATTCTGGGACAAGGGTTTTGAAAAATTTGACTCCGAAATTATTTTGAAAATTTGGAAATTAGATGGGGTAAAATTCCTAATAAAAATCATGCATACATACATCTTTTTAGTGGGTTGTATCATGGAGGTCTCTGGTGGGTTCCTCCGGACTCCACGCAAGAATGATTGGGTCGCATTTCGTGGACCAATCAGACCGCCACCAGAACCACCACCTTGAGGTAATTTTTCCTTCCCTCTCTATTTGTTTCATGCATACATACATCACGATGCATTAAGGACAATACATGAGATAAGTGTGGGGGAGGGTTTACTAACTTAGAGTTTTTAGATTTTCTTTCTTTTACACTTCTTTTAGGATAATTTTAGAAATCTTCCCTTTTGTATAGGAATTTTCTCTTTCTTTAAAAACTTTTTGAAATAAGAGATAAAGTTTTGATCTATTTTTAAGAAAATTAAGATGATCTGAGAAATTCAGAAAACCTTAATTATGACATCTTAAACCTAGTTAAAATAATGGATCTTGTTTAAAATTATAGGCTAAGTAAGATAAATTGGAGAGATAATTTTATCTTGAATTTTTGCCTTAGATAATATACACTTCACACTTACACATTTTCGGGATGGAAACAAAGACCTAAAATGCCATAAAGCAAAAAAATAAATAAAAAAAAAAAATATATATATATATATATATAAATAAAACATCACTTATTAAGCTGGATAACTATGCCTCAAGAAGCATAATTATTCACGCCTAACGGTGGTCAAAAGAATCAAATAATCCCCCTTAGTTTTGTGGCCTTGTTTACTTGAGTCCTTAAACCTGAGGGATGTTTTCTCATCTGGTGCCCTAGGACCGTCTGGTTTGGGAGTCATCGGTTATAGGCTCGCTACATGGGTGAACTAGAAAGCCTAAACTAAGGGAAGAAAAAAAAGAAGAAAAAAAAAAGAAAGAATATATATATAAATAAATGGCTAGATGGTGAGTTGAAATCCCAGAAAACTTCACTATCACAATGTGCATATTATCTAGGTTTTTATGAGAGATAAAATATTCAATCCAATTTTGAATGCTTACCTTAATTGAAGACAAGATCTTGCATAGAGACTAAGTTTAAGGAAGAATGATTTGTGGTGGACTTATGACCTTAGATCGCTTATATTTTTGCAAAAATATTTTGAAAACTTGTCTCTCTTTCAAAATGTGTTTTCAAAATACTAACATTTGTCTTCTTTCTTTATGGATTTTGTGGGTGCAATCCGCTGAAAACCCTCAGGAGACAACACTCCTCCTCTAGGGTAACCTAGAGGTTTAAACGCTTGTTGCACATGCTCAGTGCAATCGCGTCACCTGCGAAAGTGGTGTAATAACATTTGTAGTATAGTTTTTCTTTTCTTGTTTTGCTCGGGATGAGCAAAAGAATAAGTGTGGGGGTGTGATTAGTCTACAATTCTGCATTATTATTTCGCATTCTCCCACCGATTTATGAATAAATTGTCGATCTAAATCATGTTTTGGTCTTTATTGCAGGTAGATCCAAAGTTCAAGGGCAAAGATGTAATAAGAGCTTAATTAAACCCAATTAAGGGTAATTAAATCCGCATTACTTGGAGGCCAAGCAAGGGATCATCTAGAAGATACAATGAACCTAGCCTCTTGCGCATATCAGATGAATTTGCGGACGAATTTACCAGAAACGGAATATACCAGGAAGCGTCTCGAAGCCAGACGGAGCCCCAGACCAAAACCAGGGAGTTCTCTCCCTGGTTTGGCCGCGGATCCGCGGCTTGTTAGTGGAGCCACGCGTCGATTTTCAACGCGTGGCCCCGTCTCGTCTTCTGGAAGCATCTTTCGCCTATAATTAGACCTGCATAGGCCTAAACCGAGAGCAGTCTTCGTTTTTAGGAGTAGGTGCAGATTTTAGGAGTAGTGTAAGTAGGTGCTCTTCATTTCTCTTGTATTTTCATTTCTTTTTAGATCATTGTAGTAGGGCTGAGTGATTCATAGAGAGAGAGATAGAGAGGGATTGATGTAATAGATAGTGACAGTCTATGTAAAGGTGCCTCCTTTCTCTTCCATTGTAATCTCCTTCATCTTCTACATGATTTCTTGCTAACTTTTATTCTCATGGCAATCTAACTACTAACCACTAACCATCTAACCACTTACTTAATAATCCACATGAATCGGGTAGCCTCTATTAAGGCCTTGTTCTTGCAAGAGCCATTGATGGCCAATGATGATGGGTTCTAACATCTAACTTGCTAACTTGCTAACCAAGCTAACTCTCTTTTATTTCATGCTTTCTTTTAGTAGTCTAATGAGTTGATGCTTGTATTAGCTTGATCTTGATGCATGTTTGAATGTGATGAACCATCTATGTGCCATGCTTTATATCGTCTCTTGAAGCCAAGGATTATTGATGACCGAGGATCAAAATGTAAGGCAACTATCATGAAGAGGTTAGCATGGTTAGTGGATCATTTAGTAGTTAGTAGCCATGAGTTTTCTTTTCTCTTGTTTTAGAAATCGTTTTCAAGCTTCTTTTCTCATTTTTCTATCGATATTTTCACCATCCTCTTAGTTCACCTTAGTTCCATTTTCTTTTCTATTTGTTTTCCAAATCACTTCACTTTCGTTTTCTTCGCCGTTTTCATCGCTCTCCTCACCTACCACATTCTGGATTTCCTTTTCTTTTCTTTTCACTTTCTTTTTCATTCTTTCAACAAAGAAGAAGTGTTAACAAATAACGTGAATAGAAACTGTCAATGCTTCTATCGCCTCCCTTCCCTGTGGATTCGGCCCGTTGAGCCAATGCTATAACGGAAGTATCGAGGGTACATTAGCACATTCAAGCTTTTCATTGATTTTACATAAATACACACTTTTGAGTGCTAGTTCCGCCCCGATCAAGCGTAGGCTCTGATACCAATTGAAAATACACCTAGAGGGAGTGTGAATAGGTGTATGGCTAATCTAATAATAAATGATGCGGAATTAAAAACTAATTGCAACACATTTAGTGTAACCAAAGAGTGTAGCTAAATTCCGGTGAAGGGCTCTGGACTAACTCTTCTAGATTCCTCTAAATAAGAGTTGAGCTGCTATATGAACCTCTCGTGGTTCAACACAAGTATGGGCACACACAAACGATACCAAGCATATATGTATGATATGAATAATATGAAATAATGCAAGTAAAAAAGAGAGAGAGTTTAAAGATAGTGGATCAATCACTAACACCGAGATATGTTTTGAGGTTCGAGCCACTACTCTACGTCCTCGCCTTCACACAGAAGGATTTCCACTAATCGTCCACACAGGACTTCTCATACAGGGAACCTCCACTGAGGATTTGGCAAATACAATTTAGGAGTATACAACTTCTCTCTCCAACAAACAACCTCTACCAAGAGGTAAGGCATAACAATTATCACCTCACACTAGAGGGATAAGGCACTAAGCCAAACAACTATCACCTCTACACTTAGAGGGATAGGCACAAAGCCAAACTCCAACCTCAATCACCTCTACACTTAGAGGGATACCAATAAACCAAAACTCCTCCACAATCACCTCTACATAAGAGGGATACCCACAAACTCAAAGCAAAGAGATTACGACACTTGGTGGTCTCAATAAACCCCACAAAACAAAGATCATATAGATAGGATAGAGATGATAGCTCAAGTGTGAGAAAATAAAGTGTTTGGAATGAAAATAACAAAGAAAAACTCTAGGGAAATCACAAGATAGATATTGAAATGAAGATCAAAAACTAATTCCCAAATACTCTCTTTTTCTTTGATTTTTCCAACACTTTAAAACAAATAAAGTTAAATCTTTTTGACACAAAAACTCTTTTAAAAACTTGCTGTTAAACGCTTATAAAGATGGGAAAATTTGCTCTCTAAAAACTTGTATAAAACAGGCCAAGAGATGGGTATTATATCCTCTCAAAAATTATAGCCGTTGCAGTCTGGGATTGCCCAGATTGCCCCTCCGGTCGACCAGCCGGTCGACCGGCCAACGGTCACTTTTCTGACCGTTGAGCCTACGGCCGACCGCCTGGTCGACCAAGCCAAAGCCATCGGTCGACGGGCCAGCACCAGAGAGTGGGGTGCTCTCAGTCGGTCGACCATGCGATCGACCAGCCGTTGTGGTTGGCCTTTGTGCACGTTTCGTTCACATCGGTCGACCGTGCCAGTCGACCGACCAATGGTCCAGTCGACCGGCTCAGTCGACCGCTGTTTGACGGGAAAAATTGAAGATTGAGGTGTAAATTCTTCGTTTGATTGTAAAGAAAATTACAACAGGTCAATAATCTTTTTATAAGAGGGGAGATATTCAAGCTCAAATCTCCCCTTTGTTTAATGTCGGGTCTTTGTAATCACCTAGAGAGGGGTGAATAGGTGATGGCTAATCTAAAGGTCAATTAATGCGGAATTAAAAACTTCTTAAACAATCTAAAACTTCTTAAACTAAACACCACGTATAACACAAGAGTGTAGCCGGATTCCCCGTGAAGGGCTCTGGACTAACTCCTCAAGATTCCTCTAGATAAGAGTTGAGGTGCCGCGTTGGCTCTCTTGGTTAAATACAAGTGTTAGCAAACAATCCCCAAGCATATAACAATTAAGCACACAAGGTATATCAAGCATATAAAGATGGAAGCAATACAAACATGCAAGATATAAACAAGTAAGAGATAGAGGGAGAGCAATCGCAAACACAGGAGATTTGTTTCGAGGTTCGAGCACACTCGCTCTACGTCCCCGCCTTCAACACTATAAAGGATTTTCACTATAAACCGATCCCACCGGATCACTCGGTGCCGCAACACCTACAAGGCGAGTTCACACTTGAACTCCTTGGACTATCTAGTCCCTTCACTTGTTCCCGCAAGAACATACCACAAGCCTACTAGCTCGCCGAGGCCGTACCTCAAACACGGAGTTCACACAAGAACCCGAAACACCGCGAAACCGCAAGTCCGCCTCCTCAAAGTACAAATGAAGTCTTTGGTGATCACAGCACTTTGATCACCTAAAAAATAATCCCACAATAACACTCCTATAGGATGAATATATCAATGGATAACTCAAATATTTGTGTGAGAAAACTAGGATTGAAATGGTGGTGAAAAACACAAGAAATCACTTTTGGAAAAACTCTTGATAAAACTCTCCTTTTGAATGGAAGTATTTGGTTCTAAAACAAGTGGAGAAAACCTCTTAAAAAGGTAGGAAAAACTAGCTCCAAAACCCACTAAAAATCTTGTTAAAAACAATCTCCCAAAGCCCTCCTTTTATAGGGCTAGGAAAACTAGCCGTTGGGGCTTAATTTCAGCCCTGACGGCTGACGGTCAACCGGCCCGGTCGACCGCCAACGGTCAGAATTCTGACTGTTGGAGCCTCGGTCGACCGGCCCGGTCGACCGGGGCTTTCCAGAGAGCAGAAGCTCTCTGGCGGTCGACTGGGTCGGTCGACCGGCCCTCCAGCAGACTTGGCGTGCACATTCTGTGCACGTCGGTCGACCGTCTTCAAGCCCGATCGACCGGTCCGGTCGACCGGCAGAAGCCAGGTCAGGGATTTTAAGGTAATGAAAACTTGTCATTTTGACTCAAATAAAATCCCATAAAAACACAAAAAATCTACAAAAATAGATTCAATATAATACTTTGATAAACAAACATGTTTGAACAAAATCAAGACATGTTACAAATAATTTGAACTATTTTGTAACTTAGAAATTTTGGTTCAAAACAAAAACTGTATTTTTCCAAAATAGATTTTTCCAAAACTTCTCCAAATACAAAAACAAGATATTTTAAACTCTTTTAAAGCATAGAGTGTATGGATATGATCCACTACACATACATGGTGAAATATCTATGTTTTTGACTAAATATGGTTTTGGTTAAAACATATATACTTTGAATCCCAAAAACCAAGCCGGTAATTTTCCAAATGAAAACTCTTTTGTATTTTTTCAAAATAAAAATTCTTTTATGAAAACTCATCTAAATCAAGAGTGTGTGTGTATATATATACTTGAGCAATCCACCAACTATTCTATCCTTTACATTTTATCTAAAAACAAAATCTTAATAAAACAAACCTAGACTCAAGTCTTGATCTTGAAGGTCTTCACTTGAAGTCTTCTCATCTTCTTGACTTGGTCCAAACACGATCCAAAGAGCTAGACTCCTCTTGAGTACTTGATGTAGTCTTGATGCACAAGCTCTTGAATCAAACCGTGCTAACTCCAAAACTTGACTTTAAATCCTTTGTTGAAGCTAAACACCAACTAAGATCATGATCATAAATCTGAGACTAATTAAACACAAGATCATTAGTACCATAACTACATGAGTTGATCATCATCAAAACTAGAGTGATGGGCCTTTGGGCCAACAGTCTTGATGTGACGATGGAAAGTGAATCTTATTTTTCGTTGACCGTGTGAACGTCAGGACCTCTTGGGAATCCTCTCCTTAGATGATGGATGAAGTAACACAGCTTCTGTCTAACAAGAATCTCAAAGAGACTGTAGAAAAAAATAAACTTGTACGCAGCAAGTTACTAGAAGAGTTGAACTCTCTCTTTCTTTTAGCTAGGGATCTTGGTCCTTCTACGGCTAACAACCAAAGTTCTTCTGACCAATGAAATTTTTTTTCTGATCCCTCTTCCATAGCAAACTGGGCTATTTATAAAGGTTTCAGGGGGTAAAAGTGTCCCCTAAAAATACTCCATAATGGGGGTTAACTCCCTCATTACGTGGGCAGTAATTGACCCAGTAATGAGGACAGTTATAATCGAGACGCAGTGTTCCTCTGTAGTTGAAACGCGGGCTTCGGACCTCGCATTTAGCCATTAAGGTAACACTTGAACTTTGCATTTTGTTGAAATGTGAGCTTCAAGTTCTGCGTCAAGCTTCGTGTAAGACGCGGGCTTCGGGCTCTACGTCTTGGTCATTGTGGGAAAGTAGAGACGCGGGTTTTGACCCTCGCGTCTTGGTGTTGCGGTGATGCTACTGCAGTACTACTGAGACGCGGGTTTCGACCCTCGCGTCTTGGTGTTGCGGTGATAGTTACCGTAGTAATGCTGAGACGCGGGTTTTGACCCTCGTGTCTTGGTGCTGCGGTAATGCTATGATTAGCCCTGCGTCTGGAGTTTGGACTCTGCTTTCTGATGACTTATCCTGAGTGATTTTTGGACAGTCTACAGAACCCCCTCCAAAGTTTTCGATATTCCGCGGTTGACTGGAGCAGATTTCGAAATACTTTGGACTTTGGTTGGATTCATACTCCTCATGATTGGACTAACAATTATTTGAGATGCCCTGAGCTTGATCTTGTCTGGAGTATGGTCTTTGTGAGTGTACTATAAAACCCTTTGAAGCCACCAGAGATGATCATGGTGAGTTCTAGATACGCGGTCCAGACCTCCTCAGTGCTTTGAGCTGGTTGTTGGTGTACTGTTGAACCAGGGATAAACAGTCGTCTGCTTGTGTCAGTGTACTGTTGAACTGATTGCAGAAGCAAAGACTGGATGCAAGTCTTGTAGACGCAGGGGTCATGTTGCTTTAGAGAAGCAGTCCTTGATTAGACTGGAAAGGTGGTACTTATTATGTAGCAAATGTGATTGATGTACCCTTTCTTGTCTCCGCTATAGCCTAGGGCTATACCGAGTCGGATCTCAGGGAGAGCTCGCGATGGAAGCTTTAAACGTATGGTAGTGAAGTGATCAAACTAGTATCCTTCTCTTGATTATAAACTTAGTGAAGCAAATACAAAAGAAACCAAAAGAGGATGGATATGTTCATGGTGGAAGTGGAAAAGAAATCAAGAAGTGATGTGGATATTGTATTCACAAGAAAAGAATAAGAAAACTTAAAGAAAGTGATCCAAGACTAGATTACCTTGCTAGCTTGCCAAAGCTTACCAAACTCCTTGATAATGAAAGCTTTGCCTAATGTTGTCACTCCATAGGCTTAGAATTCCTCTCACGTGTTGACCTAATTACTTTCTCATTTGCAAGATGGTGGTTTAACCATCGGAGAAGAGAAGATCATACACTTGCAAGATTAACAAAAGCAAACACCCAAGAGTTATTGAAGTGGCTAAGCTAGTGGTGAACTAGTACATGGAATGAAAATCTAGCTACAAGAAGCCATTACAAAACTAAACAAATCTAGAAGTAAATTGCAAGAATTAAACAAAGCAATAAAGAAAGCATGTAAAGAAAGCACAAGAACTAGAATCAAACTCAAGTAGAGGAATTGAGGATGGATCAATCCTTGCATAGCTTCAAGTGTCACCCTTGATTATACAAGCTCTCTCCCTCACAATCACTCTCTTTTGTAATGAAATCTAGGGATAGAGAAGAGGGACTACAAGAACAAAAACCTAAAGAGAAAATACATGAAAATTACAACTAATGAACTAATCTCCTCTCTTCTCTGATCAGTCCCAGCTCGCAGGTGATGATGCAGTATTTATAGCAGATTGGAGAAGCTTCTGGAGAGTAGGTTGTTGCCACAAAATCCGGGGCTTAACAACCCTAAGATTGCCGCATCCCTTGCCGCGCCCCGCGGCAATCTCGTGGCCGTTGGATCGGATCTTTCTGGTGGAGATCAGTTGGGAAGTGGTTATCCACGTGGACCACTTGGATTCTGAGTTTGTTGCGCGGATCTCTCTAGATCTGGTTTGAGATTTGGCTTTATCCTTAATCTTGATTAATCACTTAATTAGTGTTAATTAAGTGATTATTTGAATATCTCTCCATTAATTGTGTACCTGCAAATATGTAGAGAAGAGGAGTAAAATTCACTTATTTATTCGTATTATGCATGGGAATTATGATGTAAAATATGCACTTTTGTGTACTAATCACACCCCCACACTTATTCTTTTGCTCGTCCCGAGCAAAAACAAAGAAAAAGAAAATAAAATCTAAGCTACAAGTTTATTACACCACTTTCGCAGGTGACGCGATTGCACTGAGCATGTGCAACAAGCCGTTAAACCTCTAGGTTACCCTAGAGGAGGAGTGTTGTCTCCTGAGGGTTTTCAGCGGATTACACCCACAAAATCCATAAAGAAAGAAGACAAATGTTAGTATTTTCGAAAACGCATTTTGAATAAGAGACAAGTTTACGAACTATTTTTGCGAAAATATAAGTGATCCTAGGTCATAAGTCCACCTATAATCATTCTTCCTTAAACTTAGTATCCATGCAAGATCTTGTTTTTAATTAAGGTAAGAATTCAAAATTGGATTGAATACTTTTATCTTTCATAAAACCTAGATAATATGCACACCGTGCTCTGTGAAAATTTCTGGGATTTCAACTCTAACCATCAAGCCATTTATTTATATATATATATATTCTTTTTTTTCCTTTTTCTTCCCTTAGTTTTATTAGGCTTTCTAATTCACCCATGTAGCGAGCCTATAACCGATGACTCCCAGACCAGATGGTCTTAGGGCACCAGATGAGGAAACATCCCTCGGGTTTAAGGACTCGAGTGAAAAAGGCCACAAAACTAAGAGGGATTATTCTTAATCACCGTTAGGCGTGAATAATCATGCTTCTTGAGGCACAATTACTCAGCTTAATAAGTGAGATCACTGTTAGGCGTGAGTCATCATGCTTCTTGAGGCACAATTTCCCAGCTTAATAAGTGATCTTTTATTTATATATTTTTTTTCTTTTTTCTTTTTCTCTTTTTTTTTTTTATTTATTTTTTTTTTATATATATATATATATATGGCATTTTTGGTCTTTGTTTCCATCCCAAGAAATGTGTAAGTGTAAAGTGCATATTATTTAAGGCAAAAAATTCCAGATAATAATATCTCACCAATTTTACTTACTTAGCCTATAATCTCAAACAAGATCTATTACTTCAACTAGGTTTAAGATGTCATAATTAAGGCTTTCTTAATCTCTAAGATACATCTTAATTTTCTTAAAAATAGAGCAAAACTTCGTTTCTTATTTCAAAAAGTTTTTATTTTTATTTTATTTTATTTTTTTTATTTATATTTTTTTTTTCTAAAAGAAAAGATAAAATCTAAAAAGAAAGTGGAAAATCTAGAAAAAATAAAATCTAAAAATAAAAGACCTAAAAAGAAAAATAAAAGTCCTAAAAAAATAAAAATCCTATAAAGAAAAGAAAATCCTATGTTAGTAAACCCTCCCCCACACTTATTTCATGCATTGTCCTCAATGCATTATGATATATGTATGCATGAAACAAAATGGAAAGGGGAGGAACAAAAATTACCTGAAGGTGGTGGTTCCGGTGGTGGTCTGATTGGTCCACGAAACATGGCCCAATCAACTTTTCTTTGGGTTTTCAGGAACCCACCAAAAATAGCGAAAATATGACCCACAAGAATGATGTGTGCGTGTGTTATTTTAATTATGTACATGCCCCCATCTAATTTCAAGGTTTTCCTAATAATTTCAGAGTCATTTTCATCAAGATCCTTGTCACAGAATGGAGTATGAACTGATAGAACTGTTGACTTGGACTCTGAAAGGAACACCGACTCAGGATTATGATTTAAATCAAGTGATGGTTCAGGAGTCGAAGTGAAGTCAGAAATTGTGTCCAAGTCAAGAAATGAAAACTCAAGTCCACAATCAGAGTTCAACGATGGAATGTGACTTTCTAAAAGTGATATCTCTTTACTTCCAATTTTAAGAAATTCAAGCTCATCACCGTACAATTCTTCAAAACTTAAGTCAACATCTTCCTTAAGAATTGTACAATCAGTTTCAGAAGTAAAGAGATTGAGAAAATCAAGGTCACATTTGAGTTCAATTCCACAAGATGGAGAACTTGCCAGAATGTCAATAGAATCTTCAAAAGTATAGAATTGGGCAAGTTCAATATGATCCTCAAAGATGGATGATTCAACTTCATTGTGAATGGTGAAAGGATCCAAGGTTGACTCCGGGAAAGAATTAAAGTGAGGTAAAGATACCGGAGTCATTATGGAATCAGGAAGAAAGATTGAAGCACAAAGTTGGGGTTCAAGATCACATTCCTCATGTAATTCAATTAAATGTAGAGAACTTGCCAATTTATCAATGGGATTTTCAGAAGTATGGAATTGGCCAAGTTCTATGTGATCATCATAAAAGATTGGTGATTCAATTTCACAATGGATGGAAAATGGATTCAATTTTGACTTGGAAATGGATTGAAAACCGGTAAGGATATGGAAGTCATGATTGAATCAGGAAGTAGATTGGAATCATCAAATGAAAGTTCAGGATCAAAATCATGTTCCAATTCAATTTCAGAAAAAGGAAAACTTGCCAAAACGTCAATTGGATCTGGAGTTTGGACAAGTTTATTTTTAGGAGATGAAAAACTTGCCAAAATGTCAATTGGATTTGAATTTTGGACAAGTTCAAGTTTAGGAAATGAAAAACTTGCTGAAATTGAATCTGAATTTCCAAGATGACAAGAGTCTTGAGTCGTATCAATAGGGTGTGGTACAATTGGATTAGTCAAATGTTGATAGGCTAGAGTTTCCTCTTTCCTAAGAAGGTTATCCAATTGATCTTTCACACTATTGAAAGACTCGGTACGTGTTGTTTGATATTGTAAGAAAGACTCTTGCAAGATGTCTATACTCTTTTCTAGATGTAATAGATCTACAGATGGCTGCTCTAGAATGGGAGTATAGGAATCTTGAAATTGGAAATTTTGTGAATCGTGTGAGTCAAAAATGGGTGGTGATGGAAAAGTGGACTCACACAAGAGATCTTTACTCGTGTCCATGACAAATGGTTGTTTATTAGGAAATGATGGAACTGAGTAGGACTCTTGAAAATACGGTGGAATTGGAGAGGGAAAAGATTCTGGAAATGTTTGCTCAGCTCGATGTAATTGAGCTTCTAAACTCCTTAATAAGTCAGATTTGTCTTCAAATGGAGGCTCAGAAAAAGGAGTGTATGACGTGGACTCGGGAAATGAATATTGTGAACAAGGTGAATATGATGGACAAGGATTTTGAAAATTTGACTCGGGGTACTGGAATCCCCAATTACTCGGTAAAGAGTTGAAATTATTTTGGACATTATAATTATTAGATGGGGTGTATGGGTCATATTGATTCGGATAAGGCCAACCCGGTGTATGTGGTTGGTGCATATTGTAAAACACCGGGTTGGAATTATCCGAATATGGTGTGTGTGTGACATAAGGATTATGATGGAAAGAATTGTAATTGTAAGCCATATCACACAATCACAAACAAAAACAAACAAACAAACAAACAAACAAAAGAAAGAAAAGAAAAATTCTAACCTAAGTTAGGGTAGACTTAGACCTAGACGACTCCTAACAAATAGACTGTCCACGGGAGGTTTAGTGCAGACTCTAACCACAAGCTAATCAGCCAGGGAAGGGTAAGGTTGGTGGGAGGTTTTCCGTCCGGAGACGTTCCTTAATTAAGTAACCAGCAACCTTCGGGCTTTCGGCCCTCAACCCCTTTCCTAGACACCGATTTTGCAAGAGTTAAATTCTAACACTTTTCCCCCTTAGGATAATCTCCTAATTGAGTCCGAGATGTCCCTAGGGCCAACGTCTACTTTTTTATTAAATTAGGCTTGGGTTAGTGAGTGCTTGGGTTGTGGTTTTCGGGCTAAGGAAAGGGTAATGACCTCCCCCACCTTATCTTATTTACGGGTATGCCCTTAGAATTGAATTGTGCAAGTGTACAAGAAATATAGCTAGGATACACTCAAAGCAAGAAAATCAAGCAAGAGTTTGTCCTAGTCTAAATGCAATGCAAACACGTACCTTGCCTCCACGCACTCTTCAACAGAAAAAGTAAAGAATTGAAAAGACACGTGCCTAAAATGCAAGTGTCTAAACAATATTTAGCAATTATCACCCAACTTTTCACTGTTTTTTAATTAAGCAGGAATACAGTGAACAACACAGGATTTCAAGTATAGAAACAGCAGTATTTTTGCAGCAACAGAGCCCTGCAGAAAATTGGAGAGAAATGCTCTCAGAAGTGCCGCGTTTCCACTGGATATGCCGCGGGTCCGCGGCACTTCAGTGGAAGCCTGGTCTCTGTTTTCTTGAGCAGAGAGCCAGGTTCACTTAGATATTACTGCAGTAAAGAATTTCCTGTTTTCTTCTCCTGTAACCTGCAACAGAGAAGAATAATAGTTTAGTACTTCACTTTAAACCAAAAAAATACGTCGCTCTCCCCGGCAACGGCGCCATTTTTTTGATTAGACTGGAAAGGTGGTACTTATTATGTAGCAAATGTGATTGATGTACCCTTTCTTGTCTCCGCTATAGCCTAGGGCTATACCGAGTCGGATCTCAGGGAGAGCTCGCGATGGAAGCTTTAAACGTATGGTAGTGAAGTGATCAAACTAGTATCCTTCTCTTGATTATAAACTTAGTGAAGCAAATACAAAGAAACCAAAAGAGGATGGATATGTTCATGGTGGAAGTGGAAAAGAAATCAAGAAGTGATGTGGATATTGTATTCACAAGAAAAGAATAAGAAAACTTAAAGAAAGTGATCCAAGACTAGATTACCTTGCTAGCTTGCCAAAGCTTACCAAACTCCTTGATAATGAAAGCTTTGCCTAATGTTGTCACTCCATAGGCTTAGAATTCCTCTCACGTGTTGACCTAATTACTTTCTCATTTGCAAGATGGTGGTTTAACCATCGGAGAAGAGAAGATCATACACTTGCAAGATTAACAAAAGCAAACACCCAAGAGTTATTGAAGTGGCTAAGCTAGTGGTGAACTAGTACATGGAATGAAAATCTAGCTACAAGAAGCCATTACAAAACTAAACAAATCTAGAAGTAAATTGCAAGAATTAAACAAAGCAATAAAGAAAGCATGTAAAGAAAGCACAAGAACTAGAATCAAACTCAAGTAGAGGAATTGAGGATGGATCAATCCTTGCATAGCTTCAAGTGTCACCCTTGATTATACAAGCTCTCTCCCTCACAATCACTCTCTTTTGTAATGAAATCTAGGGATAGAGAAGAGGGACTACAAGAACAAAAACCTAAAGAGAAAATACATGAAAATTACAACTAATGAACTAATCTCCTCTCTTCTCTGATCAGTCCCAGCTCGCAGGTGATGATGCAGTATTTATAGCAGATTGGAGAAGCTTCTGGAGAGTAGGTTGTTGCCACAAAATCCGGGGCTTAACAACCCTAAGATTGCCGCGCCCCTTGCCGCGCCCCGCGGCAATCTCGTAGCCGTTGGATCGGATCTTTCTGGTGGAGATCAGTTGGGAAGTGGTTATCCACGTGGACCACTTGGATTCTGAGTTTGTTGCGCGGATCTCTCTAGATCTGGTTTGAGATTTGGCTTTATCCTTAATCTTGATTAATCACTTAATTAGTGTTAATTAAGTGATTATTTGAATATCTCTCCATTAATTGTGTACCTGCAAATATGTAGAGAAGAGGAGTAAAATTCACTTATTTATTCGTATTATGCATGGGAATTATGATGTAAAATATGCACTTTTGTGTACTAATCAGTCCTCACTCGGAGTGGGGACGTATCTATTAATTTGCTGAAGAAACGCGGCCTCTGGAGGGACGTGATCTTTGAAGTGAAGACGCAGCTCTTACCCTGTTGACTAGGCGCGGCTTTAGCCTTGCTGAAAAGACGCGACCTTTGGAGGGACGCAGTTTTTGTTAAACGTGAGTCCTGCGTTTTGGGCGCGTTGCCACGTGTCCGGCAGAGTTGAAGGGACATCCTTCCTTTGACGCGTGAAATTCGCGTCGCATTTAAGGCGCATGCCACGTGTCGGGCGGGGATTAGGCCTCGAGACATGCGCCATGTATCTCTGCAGATCACTGTGCCTATAAAAGACAACAGTCTTTCAAGAGTCATCATTAGACTCTTCTTCTTCTGCAATTTGACCTCGAGAAATACCATTGTTCTCGGTCAGCGATGAGCTTCTTCAATGTTTACATCATGCATCATGGTGTAGTCAGCACTGGGTCATCTCAACACTGGTTAACCGCGACATGATTCAGTGGAAGAAGAGAGGAACCTTTCTTCGGCGTTCTTTCAAACATCTTGTATTTGGAGTAGTGTAGATGTCTTGAGGAGTGAGTGCAACCTTTCGCTGAGAGAGAGGGACTTCTTTGTACTCCTTTATTGTAACACTTAATCTTATTGTATAAGAGAGCGTCTTGTATCACTTTCATATGTTTGAATATAAATAAAAGTGACACTTTTTCTTATATGTCTTGAATTCCTTATATGTCTTGAATTCCCTTTTTTTTTTTGAAAATCAGACACATAGAAACTCTTGACTTGCTAGAAATGCAATAATTAACTTAAAAAGTCAAAGTTTGGAAAAATTTCGTTTTAGGAATTTAAGATTACTATCAGAGGTGTGATATTAACTTGACAGGAATGTGGGTAAGAGGTGTGATATTAACTTGACTCAATGGGAGTTTCAGCTTCATTTGGGAAGACTGAAAACATCACTATCATAGGTGTAATGTTAAACTTGACAGTTAAGGTAATGCTAGAGGTGTGATATTAAACTTAGCATTGGTCACTCGACTTCGATAGAGAATTCTGAGGGAAAGTCATTGTCATAGGTGTATTGTTGAACTTAGCAATGAACTGGACGCTAGAGGTGTGATGTTAAACTTAGCATCGCTCATCTCAGCTTCGATATGGAAGCCTGAGGGAAAGTCACTGTCAGAGGTTTAATATTGAATTTGGCAGCAACTTAATCACTGTTAGAGGTGTTATGTTAAACTTAATAGTAATTTGTCAGAGGTGTAATTTTAAACTTGACGAGAATTGGTTTGCGATAGGAGCAATTTTGAGGACTTGTCATTCTATTGATGAGAATTGGGAAGTGGAATTGAAATGTCAGAGGTTTAATTTTTAACTTGACAAGAATTGGTTTGCGATATGAGCAATTTTGAGGACTTGTCACTCTATTAATGAGAATTGACAAGTGAAGTTTGGAATGTCAGAGGTGTAATATTAACTTGACAAGAATTGATTTGCGATAGGAGCAATTTTGAGGACTTGTCATTCTATTGATGAGAATTGGTAAGTGGAATATGGAATGTCAGAGGTTTAATTTAACTTGACAAGAATTAGTTTGCGATAGGAGCAATTTTGAGTACTTGTCATTCTATTAATGAGAATTGACAAGTGAAGTTTGGAATGTCAAAGATGTAATATTAACTTGACAAGAATTGGTTTGTGATAGGAGCAATTTTGAGGACTTGTCATTCTATCGATGAGAATTGACAAATGGAATATGGAATGTCAGAGGTTTAATTTTAACTTGACAAGAATTAGTTTGCGATAAGAGCAATTTTGAGGACTTCTCATTCTATTAATGAGAATTAACAAGTGAAGTTTGGAATGTTAGAGGTGTAATATTAACTTGATAAGAATTTGAAGATTTGTGACTCCATGTAGAGGAAAGACAAGTGAAGTTTGAACTCGTTACGAAATATCAAAAATTTTCATTGTCAGAGGTATAGTGTTAACATAGCAATGATTGCATTAGTGGACCTACCACTCTATAGAAGAGAATTGGTAGGGGATTTTGGGTGAAAAGTAAAATGAACTGTTAGAGGTTTAATATTAACGTGACGATCATTGATTTCCTGAGACATGAAAAATTTACCGTTAGAGGTATAGTATTAACATAACAGCGAGGATTTCTAATGAGTTTTGTTGTCAGAGATATAGTATTAACTTGACTGAATTCACTGAGGATTAGAAAATTTGGTTTGTCAGAGGTTTAATATTAACGTGACAAATCCCAGTTCACTTCATTAGGAAGATCAACACAGGTATTTTTGTGGCTCTACCATTCTGTGAGTGAGAATTGGTAGGAGATTTTGGAGGAGAGAATGGGACCAAGTCCCTTAAGATTTTTAGCAAACTCTTACCTATCAACGAATTTGGTGTGCCTTTACCAACTACCGTTTGAGTTGGACTAGCCATGCTATTCCCCTCAGCATGATGAATTGTCGAAGACTTATGTTGGACTTAAAGGCTAACATGTTCCTCTATCCTTGGCCATTGGAGGTGATGGATGTCAATAGAAGAGTAACTGAGCTGAAACAAGTCTTGCATTTTGTCTCTTCCTTAATATTTACATCATGCAACATGATGTGATCATCGCTGGATCAGCTTGATACTGGTTGCCCGTGATGTGATCCAATGAAGGGAAGAAGTTTTTCTTGGATCTGGAGTTTTGATCAAAGGTGTAGTATTAACCTGATCGGGAGATCGAGGCCAATCATCTGAATACCAACTGTTTGCTTACATGTGAGCTGCAGCGGCATTTAGAGAATATTATCGTGATGAGCCATTCACAGTAACAAGATGGAGTGATCTGATTAGCACTCCTTTTCCTTGTCAAATAATCTCTTAGATCCGTGAGAGGGGGATCAAAGAGATTGGCCTCGGGTTGTCAGGGGATTTTCAGCTTCTGAGAGTCACCCTTATGTCGAGAATCTGAGACGCGGGATTCAGAAACGCGGAGCTCGCGTTGTGCATAACAGGCGCAGCTCTCGTGTTTTGACTTCGAAACGTGGGTCTCGTGCCTCTGCTGAGCAGAGACGTGGACGTCACATTGTTGATTGTCGCGTTTGGTCAGGACGGTTGAGACACGTGTGTTTTTCTCAATTCTGCGTAGTTGTAGAGACACGGGTCTTATATCTCTGAGAAGAAGCATAGCCCTCGCGCTGTTGAATGTTGTGTTTAGGAAGTGAAGTCTCAAAAACGCAAGCCTTTATGGCTTTGCATTTTTGTCTCCATACGCGGACTTCGTGAATCTGACGCAACTCAGAAGAGGCGCGGGCTTTAGCCTCGCGTTTTGTATCTGCTGGACAAATGGTTGCTCCAGCTTCTAGCGCCTGTAATTTACGCGCACATCGTCTCTGTCGACGTTCAGCATTCCAGATACGTCGTACGGGTTATTGGGAACCCTCGGTAACCTGAAACTGAGGAAGAGTACGGGCATGAATGGGCTAAATATCAGCAATGACAACCTCGCGGATCTCGTGGGAGACGTTGACGCGGGTGTTACATGTGATATGATTAGCCATGGCACTCTTCTTGTCAGCCGCATCTGAAGGGATCTTAGAGCGGACTTAAGAGCGGGTCCCAGAGGAGCGGTACTGCCACGCCCTAGGGCTCTTGGAGCCGAAAGAGAGGAACTCTCCATACTTTACCTGGTTGAACTTCACGACAAGTGATTCGATCATTTTTCCCATATAGGTGACATCACCTTGCGCCACAACTTGCTCATCGATAGAGAAAGTAGTCCCCAGCGGAGTCGCCATCTCTTGTTTGACGGGAAAAATTGAAAATCGAGGTGTAAATTCTTCGTTTGATTGTAAAGAAAATTACAACAGGTCAATAATCCTTTTACAAGAGAGGGGAGATATTCAAGCTTAAATCTCCCATTTGTTTAATGCCGGGTTCTTGATGTGGCGATGGAAAGTAAATTTTGTTTTTCGTTTACCGGGTGAACGTCAGGACCTCTTGGGAATCCTCTCCATAAATAATGGACGAAGTAACACAGCTTCTGTCCAACAAGAAGAGACTGTAGGCAAAAACAACTTGCACGCAGTAAGTTGTTAGAAGAGTTGAACTCTCTCTTTCTTTTAGCTAGGGATCTTGGTGTTGGCCCAAAGGCCTTCCACCCTAGTTTTGATGATGATTAACTCACGTAGTTATGTTTACTAATAATCTTGTGTTGTTTAAGTTTCAGATCATTAACCAAGATATTAGTTGGTGATTAGCTTCAACAAGGAGTTTAGAAGCTATTCATGTTGATTCCGGTGCCAAAGCTTAAAGATCATTCCTTTGCACTTGGTGGATCACGGTTTGGGAGCAAGTCTACTTGAAGATGAAGATCGTCAAGAAGACTTAGGTATCCTAGTTTTAGATAGTGTGTTTTAGATCCATTTGTAAAGCTTAGTATAGTTGATATGCTCAAGTGCACAATACACACACGTTTCATGATTTGGATTTTGGTTTTCATGAATAGATTGATCAAAATAAGTTTACATGTTTTATATGTATAGTAGATGTATTCTAGTTATACATACATGCTTTAACTTGCTAGACAAACTTATTTTGATATTCCTATTCATGTGTTGAAAAATCAAGTTTGATAAAAATACAAGTGTTGGTTTTGATAAAATTTACAAGACACAAAAATGATTTGAATATGTTGATATATGTCTTGAAATTGTTATCACAAGTTTATGTTTCTATACATAATGTTAAAACAAGTTTCATGGAATTTTCAGAAAAGATAAAAGATTTTTATAAAATATTTTTTCCAGTTTTTCTGACCCAGGTTTGTGCTGACAGGCCGGTCGGTCGACCGTACAGGTCGACCGCACCAAGGGCCGGTCGACCCCAAGGGTCGACCAACGTGCACAGACTTGTGCACGTCTGGCAGACACAAACTCGGTCGACCGTACGGGTCGACCGGGTCTGAGAGCAGAGCTCTCTGTTTGTTTGGGTCGACCGTGCCGGTCGACCGTGGTTGCCCAACGGTCACATTTCTGACCGTTGGCGGTCGACGGTTGCCTATCAGGCTGCCAGCTCAGCCTAACGGCTAGTTTTCTGATGGGCCTATAAAAACCCCATCTCTTTGGGTTTTTGGCCAAGGTTTTTAGAGACAAAATTTTCAGACTTTCTCTACTGTTTTAAAAGAGTTTTAAAAAGAGTTTTGTGCCAAAAAGATTTATCTTTGTATTGTTTTGGATTTTTGGAAAATCAAAGAAAACTAGGTTTTGGGATATTGATTTGATCTTTTATTTCTATCATATACAAGAGATTTCCCAAGTAGTTTTTCTTTGTTGCTTGTTTCCAAAAACACCTAGTTTTCCACCCTTGTGCTATCTTCTATCCTAATCTATTTAGGATCTTGTTTTTGTGGAAAAGAAAAGTAAGAGAGATTGTTTGAGGTTGTTGAGCCTCCAAGTTGTAAACCCTTTTCTTTGTTGGGTGCTCCCTCTTAGGTAGAGGTTGAGGTTTGGTTTGCTCCCTCTTTGGTAGAGGTGGAGATTGGTGTTTGCTCCCTCTTGGTGAGGTGGATTTGGTTGTTGGTTTGTATCCCTCAAGTGTGAGGTAGATTGGTTGTTGTTTGGCTACGGGCCTACCCCTCGGTTATGAGGTGGTTGTTTGAGAGAGCCTAGAGTTGTAACAAATCCTCTTAGATAGAGGTTCCCTCGGTGGGAGATAGTGGATTGGAAATCCTACACGGTGGTGTAGGCGGGGATGTAGAGCTAGGGGCTCGAACCTCGAAACATATCCTTGTGTTTGCGTTTGATCCAATATCTCTCAACTCTCTCTCTTTATTTTGTGCAAAGCATCATTCATATCATCATATCATATTTGCTTGTGTTGAGCATTGATTCATATTGCCATATCTATTGTATGCTTGTGTGTGTGCCTCACTTGTACTTAATCAACAAGAGCTTCACATAGCACCTCAACCCATATCTAGGGGAATCAAGAGGAGTTAGTCCAGAGCCCTTCAGGGGGAATTCGGCTACACTTGTTGATTGTACTAAGTGTGATTGCAATATTGTTTTAAGCTTCCGCATTTAGCGCACTTAGTTTTGCATTTAGTTCTAGATTAGCACTTGCACCTATTCACCCCCCCTCTAGGTGTTTTTCAATTGGTATCAGAGCTAGTGCTCCTGATATTAGGCTTAACATCCTAGGAGTGAGATCCATTTGGTTGCTAGTCTATTGTTTGCATTTGCTTGTTTGGACACTCATATAGTTTGCCATGGACTTCATGACCCCACCTAGCTTTGATCCTTCCAACATTGTTGTTTGGAAGTATAGGATGTCCATGTATCTAAAGACCTTAGGTTTGCATGTCTTTCTTGCGGCCACCAAGAAATGCTATCTTGGAGATCGCAATCATATAGAGGCCAATGCACAGGCCCTTGAGGCTATTAGAAGCACATTACCTAAAGATTATCTTTTGTGTGTTTCTAACCTTGATTCCGCTTTTGTAGTATGGAACAAGTTGACAACCACCACCACCTCCAAGCTTCAATTGCAAATCCAACCGGAGGAGTCTAGTGGAGAATCCGACTCACAATGCTTCATGATCCAAGGGAATGACTCCCTTGAGGTACAATCGGAACTTCAACTAGATAGTGATGATGCTAGTTCTTCATGTGATGATATTGTTGATCCACATGCTTTAAATGAAGAACTTTCTATTGTGTGTGAAAAACTAATAGAAAAATACAACCTTTTGAAAAAGAAGACTTGTGCTTTAAATAAAGAAAATGAAAAATTATCTTCTAAACTTAACAATGTTTTGCAAGAGAAGGTTGAGGTCTATAATGAAAGGGATTCATTGAGATCTCAATTAGAACTTGCACTTAAAGAAAATAAATTTTTAAAATCTAAAAATGATTGTGATGATGTGTTGAAGAAAAATGAGTTTTTATCTTCAAAAATTGATTTAGTTTTAAAAGAGAATGTTGCTTTGAAAAACAAAATAATTTCTATTTCAAATGATTTAAATGTTTGCTTAGAGAAAAATATTGTTTTACAAAATAAGATTGATACACATGTTTGCCATGCCAGGGTAGTATCACACACTTCACCTATTGCATGCCACACTTCTTCTTTAATTGAAAAAGATATATCCATGATTAAGAAGAAAGTAGATTGTTTGGGCTCCACTATGAGCCAATGTGCCATGAACCACACACGCTTGGAATCCTTGGTTCGAAAGAAACAAGTTCCAACTTTTATGCATGCACACCCTACACGGTATACACATGCTTCTCACGGACACACCCATCACCATATGTATGCTCATGTGTACACTTGTACACATTGTGGACGTAAGGGCCACCTTGCTAAATTTTGCTTTGATAGAATACATACTTCAAATTTAGCAACTAAATTTGTTTGGGTTAGAGAAGGTACTAACCCCTAAGGACCCAAAAGAGTATGGTACCAAAGACCACCCCTCCTTTGTTTGATGTAGGTGTGGGCTCTCACATGACGTGAGAGTAGAGGCACCTTGGAGTGGATGCGTTCCAAGCTTAAAGGAAATCAATTGGATGCATCACTTTCAAGGGAAGTTTGGTGGAGAGGACCACCATGTTTTGGAGACAAGGAAAGTTACCTTCTAGGTTTTGGTAACAATTCCTAAACTCCCATTTATTACATGCTTTTCATTCTTATCACTATTAGCATGTTTTGATGTTTTATTGTCTATGGATTTGTATGTAAATACCATGTTTATTAGATCCTTGAAATACATGTATAGTATTTGAGACACACATGCTTAGATGAACCCATACTTAGTGTTCTCACTTATGTTTAAGCTATAATGTACATCATGAATCTAATACATGTGAATTTACATAGTAATCATGTCTTAGTTTTATCATGATGATTTTTATATTTGTTTTTGATGCTTCATGTCTTGAATATATGTTTGAATGTTAGTTTTCATTAAGACTAGGTATATACTTGTGCATATAGTGGGCCACAAATAAATCTATTTATGTTGGGCTTGATTGCTTATTTGTTCCCATTAGATGTGCTAGTATAATCTAGTTTTGATGATTCACACATTTTAACTTGTATTCTCAATTTTGGATTTGTTTTATGATTGTGTGTTTCACTTCATGTATATGTTTGTATTGCCAAACTTTAAGATATACATGTATACCCCTTGAGTCATTTGCCTTTCATGCAAATCTATATATGGACTCAATTGTGTTTAGGGATATGTATGTATACTTCATGTTTGACAATTCATACATATACCTTGAAATGAAATTTGTTGTGATGAAAATTTAGTTTTTCTTGATTTCGTATTTATGTTTAAACTTCATGTATATGTCTATCTTGTCCAAACTATTAGATATACATGTTTATCCTTTTGAGCCACGTGCCTTCATGCATATAATTTGTGGACTCTTTGTGTATGGATATGTATGTATATTTTAGGTTGTACTTGACATACATATGCCTTGAAGATCAAATAATTTTGGTTGTTTTTCATTGTTTAAGGAATAATTGAGCTTAATGAAAAATTTTCATGATTATGATATTCACACTTTATTTGTACACTCACATTTATTGCTTGCTCATGTTTTGTTTTCATGAGTCATATTTATGCCTAATTGAATTAGAGTGTTGATTATCATGTGGATTTCATGTTTTATGAAAATCTTTTCTTGTTTTATTCCTTGCTTGAAGGATTTCGTACTAGTTAACAAAATTTTTCTTTTTAACTAGTTCGTTTTCTTCGTTGTGTTATGAGGTATACACATGCTATTGTTGTTATGTCAATTGGTATCATTGAACTCTTTCAATTGGTATCATTTTGATCTTTTGTATACTCATATGTTTATTGTGTATGTATATTTTCAGTTGGTATCATCTATTGGTGATTGGTACTCATTCTATTTCATACACATATACTTGTTTTATTTGTGCTATTATATTTCTATATCTTAAGCACAAATCTTGTTTATGCTAGAGCTTGAGTTTTAACTTTATTTCAATTGATTTAGTTTTCAATTGGTATCTTATTTCAAGCCTACGCATAGTTTTTGTTGGTATTTCATAAAGGGGGAGAAAATCCGTTTTTCATATTTCAATTGGTATTTGTATTTCTACTCCCTTACTTTATGATAGAAAATAGTTATTTCAATTGTTTATTTGGCTTAAAAAGAAAAATACTATCTTTTGATATCAAGATGTCTTGTGTTTTAAATTGGTATCTAAAAATTTTGTTTAAAGAAAAATACAAAAGTTTTGATTTATATTGACTATATGCAAGGAGAGCTTAACATCTCTTCTACATATAGATTCATGTTGAGTGTATCTTTTATTGAAGAGCTTAACATCTCTTCTTTATGTGGTACACGTGTGTAGGGGGAGCTTCACATCTCCTCTTATGCATTACATAATGTGTGTTATGTGAATTAGGGCTTAACATCCCTCTTTCATGTAATGCATATGTGTAGGGAAGCTAACTTAGCGTCTTCCTCTTCATGAATGTATATAGCATATAACATTGATTGACCTATGTTCACCTTTAATTGGTATCAAGATGCTTCTTTGACTTATTTTCAATTGATATCATGTTTTTAAAGTCACCCCTTATTGACTTTATTTTTATTTTAGACAAAAAGGGAGAGAACATTGTTTTTATTGTTTTGATTAACAAAAAGGGGGAGAAAGATTTTTACCCCTCATTTTATTTATGGTTTTGATTGTTTACCCCTTTGTTGATGATTGACAAAAAGGGGGAGAAAGATTTGGTTGAGTTTGATATATGCATAGTTATGTTTTTGCATATATTAAGTTTAATATAGTTTAATGTATGTTAATTGGTATCTAGAGCATCTAGAAAATGTTTATTTGTTTTCTGCATGTTGATGCATACATATTTTGAGTATGCATGTTTTGGAATCACCATGTTCATGCATAACAATAATACATAAAGATTTGTGTTTCATGTTTGTTTGAAAAATTTAAAAATTGGTATGCATTGTCATTCATTGCATATTTATTGTTTATTTGTTTATGCATGAGTTAAGGGGGAGCTTCTTTGAATCTTTACTTTAATCCATGCATATATAACTCCATGAGTTTTGTCATCATCAAAAAGGGGGAGATTGTTGGCCCAAAGGCCTTCCACCCTAGTTTTGATGATGATTAACTCATGTAGTTATTTTTACTAATAATCTTGTGTTGTTTAAGTTTCAGATCATTAACCAAGATATTAGTTGGTGATTATCTTCAACAAGGAGTTTAGAAGCTATTCATGTTGATTCCGGTGCCAAAGCTTAAAGATCATTCCTTTGCACTTGGTGGATCACGGTTTGGGAGCAAGTCTACTTGAAGATGAAGATCGTCAAGAAGACTTTGGTATCCTAGTTTTAGATAGTGTGTTTTAGATCCATTTGTAAAGCTTAGTATAGTTGATATGCTCAAGTGCACAATACACACACGTTTCATGATTTGGATTTGGTTTTCATGAATAGATTGATCAAAACAAGTTTACATGTTTTATATGTATAGTAGATGTATTCTAGTTATACATACATGCTTTAACTTGCTAGACAAACTTATTTTGATATTCCTATTCATGTGTTGAAAAATCAAGTTTGATAAAAATACAAGTGTTGGTTTTTGATAAAATTTACAAGACACAAAAATGATTTGAATATGTTGATATATGTCTTGAAATTGTTATCACAAGTTTATGTTTCTATACATAATGTTAAAACAAGTTTTATGGAATTTTCAGAAAAGATAAAAGATTTTTATAAAATATTTTTTCCAGTTTTTCTGACCCAGGTTTGTGCTGACAGGCCGGTCGGTCGACCGTACGGGTCGACCGCACCAAGGGCCGGTCGACCCCAAGGGTCGACCGACGTGCACAGACTTGTGCACGTCTGGCAGACACAAACTCGGTCGACCGTACGGGTCGACCGGGTCTGAGAGCAGAGCTCTCTGTTTGTTTGGGTCGACCGTGCCGGTCGACCGTGGTTGCCCAACGGTCACATTTCTGACCGTTGGCGGTCGACCCGGCCGGTTGACCGGTCGCCTGTCAGGCTGCCAGCTCAGCCTAACGGCTAGTTTTCTGATGGGCCTATAAAAACCCCATCTCTTTGGGTTTTTGGCCAAGGTTTTTAGAGACAAAATTTCCAGACTTTCTCTACTGTTTTAAAAGAGTTTTAAAAAGAGTTTTGTGCCAAAAATATTTATCTTTGTATTGTTTTGGGTTTTTGGAAAATCAAAGAAAACTAGGTTTTGGGATATTGATTTGATCTTTTATTTCTATCATATACAAGAGATTTCCCAAGTAGTTTTTCTTTGTTGCTTGTTTCCAAAAACACCTAGTTTTTCACACTTGAGCTATCTTCTATCCTAATCTATTTATGATCTTGTTTTTGTGGAAAAGAAAAGTAAGAGAGATTGTTTGAGGTTGTTGAGCCTCCAAGTTGTAAACCCTTTTCTTTGTTGGTGCTCCCTCTTAGGTAGAGGTTGAGGTTTGGTTTGCTCCCTCTTTGGTAGAGGTGGAGATTGGTGTTTGCTCCCTCTTGGTGAGGTGGAGTTGGTTGTTGGTTTGTATCCCTCAAGTGTGAGGTGGATTGGTTGTTGTTTGGCTACGGGCCTACCCCTCAGTTATGAGGTGGTTGTTTGAGAGAGGAGTTTGGTACTCCTAGAGTTGTAACAAATCCTCTTCGATAGAGGTTCCCTCGGTGGGAGATAGTGGATTGGAAATCCTACACGGTGGTGTAGGCGGGGATGTAGAGTTAGGGGCTCGAACCTCGAAACATATCCTTTAGTTTGTGTTTGATCCAATATCTCTCAACTCTCTCTCTTTATTTTGTGCAAAGCATTCATTCATATCATCATATCATCTTTGCTTGTGTTGAGCATTGATTCATATTGCCATATCTATTATATGCTTTTGTGTGTGCCTCACTTGTACTTAATCAACAAGAGCTTCACATAGCACTCAAACCATATCTAGGGGAATCAAGAGGAGTTAGTCCAGAGCCCTTCACGGGGAATTCGGCTACACTTGTTGATTGTACTAAGTGTGATTGCAATATGTTTTAAGCTTCCGCATTTAGCGCACTTAGTTTTGCATTTAGTTCTAGATTAGCACTTGCACCTATTCACCCCCCCCCTCTAGGTGTTTTTCACTTGGTCCTTCTACGGCTAACAACCGAAGTTCTTCTGACCAAAGAAATTTTTTTCCCGACCCCATAGCAAACTGGACTATTTATAGAGGTTTCAGGGGGTAAAAGTGTCCCCTAAAAATACTCCATAATGGGGGTTAACCCTCATTACGTGGGCTGTAATTGACCCAGTAATGAGAGTAATTATAACCGAGACGTAGGGTTCTTTTGTGGTTGAAATGAGGGCTTCGGGCCTCCCGTTTAGCTATTGAGGTAACACTTGATTTTGCATTTGGTTGAAATGTGAGCTTCAAGTTCTGCGTCAAGTTTCGTGTGAGATGCGGGCTTCAGGCTCTGCGTCTTGGTCATTGTAGGAAAGTAGAGACGCGGGTTTCGACCCTCGCGTCTTGGTGCTGCAGTGATGCTACTGCAATACTGCTAAGACGCGGGTTTGACCCTCGCGTCTTGGTGCTGCGGTGACGGCTACTGCAGTAATACCGAGACGTGGGTTTCGACCCTCGCGTCTTGGTGCTGTGGTAATACTATGATTAATTCTGCGTCTGAAGTTTGGGCTCTGCTTTCTGATGACTTATCCTCAGTAACTTTTGGACAGTCTACAACGGCAGTCAGTCTAGCTGGGATTTTTAGGATGAAAAAACTTGTCTTTTTAACTTCTATAAAATCCCATAAAATCACATAAATTTCATAAAAATAAGTTCTTATAATATCTTTGAATAACAAATATGTTTGACCAAAAATCAAACATATTACAAACTATTTGAACCATTTTTGTGATATTGAAATTAAGCTTAAACACAAAATCTGTATTTTCTAAAACTTGAATTTTTGAAATGAAAAATCGTTTTCTCCAAAACTCATGGATACAAAACAAGATATTGAAACAAATTTGAAGCATATTGTACATGGATAGAATCCAATATACATATAAGATATATATCTATATTTTTGACATAAAATCCAAAAATAAGTTTTGTTTAAATACAAAACTCCAAACTCATGAAATAGACTATCAAAATAAGTTTTTTTAAATAGATGAAGTATAGATGTATATAGATCAAATTTAATATACATTAAACCATGTAAACTTGTTTTGATTCTATCTATTCATGAAAAATATGTATTGGAACTTGAAATCCAAAATCAGTTAAACCGAATACAAAAACCAATAAACTTGCATGTGTGTGGAACTTGAGCACATCAATACTATCTACCTTTACATAAGATGTAAATATAAACTAACAAACCGAGGTCTTCTTGTAGAACTTCTTCTCCAAGTCGACTCGATCCAAACACGATCCAACGAGTTTGACTCCAACCGAGTGCTAGATGCAATATTGACGCGCGAGCTCTTGAATATACGTGTAAGCTCCAAAATTCCTTTTTTGAAGCTAAATACCTACTACGATCTTAATCAAATATCTGAAACTAATTAAGCACAAGATCATTAGTAAACTATAACTACATGAGTTAATCATCATCAAAACTAGAGTGATGGGTCTCTAGGCCAACAGGCCCATGCAGAACTGAAATCACCTAGAGGGGGGTGAATAGGTGATAAAGCTAATCTAAAAACTAAATGCGGAAATTAAAACTAATTTGCAACAACACTTAGTGCAACCAACGAGTGTAGCCGAATTCCCCGTAAAGGGCTCTGGACTAACTCCTCTTGATTCCTCTGAATAAGAGTTGAGATGCTATATGAAGCTCTCGTGGTTAAGCACAAGTGAGGCACACAAACACAAGCCAAGCATATAATGGATATATAACAATATGAAAGATGTAAGGCACAACACAAGCAAATATGATATGAATGATGCACAACACAAAATAAAGAGAGAGAGAGAGAGTTTAGAGTCAATGGATCAAACGCAAAGACAAAGATGTGTTTCGAGGTTCGAGCCCCTAGCTCTACGTCCCCGCCTTCACCGAGAAGGATTTCCAATCCACTAACTTGTCCACCGAGGACTCCCACCGAGGGAACCTCCATCGAGGAGGATTTGTACAACAACCAGGAGTACCGAACTCCTCTCTCACAAACAACCTCCACCGAAGCAACACAAACACAATCCACCTCTACCGAAGAGGGATAGGCCCTTAGCCAAACAACCACAATCCACCTCACCAAGAGGGATACAAAACCAATCTCCAACTCCACCTCACTCTAGAGGGAGCAAACCAACAACCTCAACTCTACCAAAGAGGGAGCAACCCAACAAAGCAAGGGTTTACAACTTGGTGGTATCTTTCAACCACAAACAATTCTCTTTTCCCACAAACAAAGATCCTAATAGAATAGGATAGAATGATAGCTCAAGTGTGGAAAAAACTAGAGTTTAGAAAACAAAAACTCAAAGAAAAATACTTGGGAAAACTCTTGTAAAAGATAGAAATGAAGAACCAAAACAAATCTCCCAATTTTCTATTTTCTTTGATTTTCCAAAAACTCTAAAACAAATAAAGATTGATCTTTTTAAGCTCTAAACACTTTTGAAAAACTTGTTTTAAACACCAGAGAATATAGAAATTTTTCTTGTCAAAAGTCTTCTCAAAAACCCCAAAGAGATGGGCTTAAATAGGCCTCTCCAACAAACTAGCCGTTGGGCTATTTTTACAGCCTGGACGGCTGGGGTCGACCGCCAACGGTCGATTTTTCGACCGTGGAGGAAACCGGTCGGTCGTCCCATTTTCAATGCAAATACTGACTTTTTATAGGCAAAACCCACACGAGGAGAATCCCGGGAAGATTGGGGGAGCAAACGCTCCCCCTAACTCCACAACCAAGCCGCAGAAACGCGGCTTTGGCCGCGTTTTTGCGGCCAGGGTGTGGCCAGGTGGCCACACCCTGTTGGTGGGTCTCTCTGGTTTTTCCTTCTGCTTTTATCTTCAGTGATTTTCTCGTTTGAGTCCAGGATTGTGACGAAATGGCCTTTGATTCTTGGCTTTAACCGATCGATTCTGAGAGGATTCTTCTCAACCGGTTTTCAACCTCTTGATTTTGCCCTAATTTACTGAGTGCGAATTAATTCTGATTTAATTCAGAATTTGGTGGGCTTTTGGGCTCATCTCTTCATCTCCTTAAGGAATGGGCCTGCAAATAAATTAAACAATTAATTAAGACAATGCAGATTTTATTCTATAATAAGTATGAAAATATGATACTAAATATGCAACATTAGTGACCAATCACCGGTCGACCGCCTAAAAAAAGAGAGCAGAGCTCTCTGGTCTGGTCGACCGGCCCAAGTGTCTGCCCAGACGTGCACAGGCTGTACACGTCGGTCAACCGGCCCCTAATTCGGTCGACCGTATGCGGTCGACCGACAGGGCCTGTCAGGCACTGTTTTGGGTCAGAAACTGGGTTTAAAAATTTTCTAAAAATCCCATAAAACTTCTAAAAATCCACAAAAATAGTTTTATCATTTTGCATTGATATACAAACATGTGATAAAAATTTCAACTCAAATATCAAGCATATTGAATCATTTTTGTGTCTTAGAAATTTTATCAAAAACCAAAACCTGTATTTTATCAAACTTGGATTTTCAACAAATGAATAGGAAAGTTAAAATAAGTTTGTCTAGGAAGTTTAAGCATGCATGTATAGAATGAATCTACTATACATAAACCAATTAAAGTTGTTTTGATCTAAACTATCATGAAAACTAAAATCCATAAAACGTGTGTGTGTTGTGCACTTGAGCATATCAACTATCTAATCTTTACACATGGATCTAAAACACCTTAACTAGGATACCTAAGTCTTCTTGACGATCTTCCATCTTCAAGCCGACTTGATCCAAAACTCCGTGATCCACCGAGCTTGACTCCAACGAGTGCTATATATGATCTTGTTGCTCGGGCTCTGGAATCACCAAGTGAAAGACTTCAAAACTCCTTTGTTGAAGCAATCACCAACTAATATCTTGATAAATGATCTGAAACTAAAATCACAAGATTATTAGTAAACAAAACTACATGAGTTAATCATCATCAAAACTAGAGTGGAAGGCCTCTGGGCCAACAATCTCCCCCTTTTGATGATGACAAAACTCATGGAGTTATATATGCATGGATTAAAGTTAAGCTTCAAGGAAGCTCCCCCTTAACTCATGCATAGCAAATAAACATAAACATATGCAATAAATACTAAACATGAAACATGCATAAAACAATAAAACATGTTCTTTAAACAAAGCTCTTGATACCAAAAACAAACAAATGAAGCTCTTTTTCTAAAAGCATAAAACAAAATAAAGCTCTTTTTCTAAAAGCATAAAACATGCATACAAAAACATATGCATATAAACTCAAATTCTTCTCCCCATTTTTGTCAATCATCAACAAAGGGTCAAAGTAAAAAAACAAATCAATAATTCTTCTCCCTTTTTGTTCGAACCAAAGAATCAACAAAGGGTTAAAAACAATAAATGCAATGTTCTCCCCCTTTTGTCTAAAAACAAAAATGATGTAAATAAGGGGTGACAATCAATTAAGATACCCAAAAAAATATGTCAAAGTAGTGCATCTTGATACAATTGAAAGGAAACATAAAATATTGATACTAATTTTAAGAAGCAAAAGCATCTTGATACCAAAAAAACATATATGTATGAAAAATTAGACACCAATCGAAATTGATACTATTTGAAGTCCAAGCATACATACATAAAAATATATGAGTATACAAGAAAATATCAATATTGATACCAATTGAAAGAATCCAATGATACCAATTGAAACAACAATAATATCAAGTGTATATCTCATATTCCTATCCTCCCAATCATGTTCAAGTTTAAAATGATTTTCACTATAAAGCATACATGAGCATGATCGCCCATCCAACCGCCCGTGGAAGGTAGGGGTTTTCAAAAATAGGTTTGTAAATATAGTATATTTGAAAACTCTACCAAAACGAAGAATATCACAACTAGTTAAAAAGAAAAACTTGTAAACTAGTACGAAATCTTTCAAGCAAGGAATAAAACAAAATTATTTTTATGAGACAAGAAATCCATATGATATCCAACACTCAAGTCAATGAAGTATAAATATGACTCATGAAAATAAAACATGAGTAAACAAGAAATGTGAGTGTACAAATAAAATGTGAAGATCATAATCATGAAAATTTGCATTCAAGCTCAATATTCCTTAAAACATGAAAATCATCAAAACTCGATTTCTTCAAGGCATATGTATGTCAAGTACAAACTAAAGTATACATACATATCCAAAAATAACGAGTCCACAAATGTATATGCATGAAGGCACGTGGCTCAAAGGATGTATATGTATAATTAATAGTTTAGACAAGATGGACAATACATGAAGTGAAAACACATGATCATGAAAACATGGATAAAATAGGAATACAAGTTAAAATGCATGAATCATCAAAACTAGACTATACTAGCACATCTAATGGGTACAAATAAGCGTTCAAGCACAAACATATAAAAATTTATTTGTGGCCCACTATATGTACAAGTATAAATCTTAGTTTTAATGAAAACTAACATTTAAACAAGTAATCAAATCATGAAGCATAAAACAAAGCATCACAAACATCCATATGATCATTATGTATAAGCATGTGCATTAGATTTAGGACATACATATTAGTAAAAAATAAGGTGAGAACACAATGATATAAGTCCATATTAAACATGGGTGTCTCAAATAACTAACATGTATATTACTAATCTAATAACATGGCATAATCATAATAATCAAAAACATCAAAACATGCTATAAACAATGAACATGGAAAGCATGCAAATATAAACGGGAGTTAGAGATCGATACCAAAACCGATGAAGGCACCTCTCTAGTTCTCCAAACCAAGGTGGTCCTCCCACCAAACTTCCCTTGAAAGTGATGCATCCAAATAATCTCCATGAAGCTCGGAACACATCCACTCCAAGGTACCGCTACTCTTACGTCATGTGAGAGCCCACACCTACATCAAATACAAGAGGGGTGGTCTTTGGTACCCACACTCTTTTGGGTATGGGGGTTAGTCCCTTCTCTAACCCAAACAAAATTATTTACTAAATTAGAAACATGTATTCTATCATAACAAAATTTAGCAAGGTGGCCCTTACGTCCACAATGTGTACAAGTGTACACATGAGCATACATGTGATGGGTGTGACCGTGAGTAGCATGTGTATGCCGTGGATGGTGTGCATACATAGATGGAACTTGTTTCTTTCGAACCAAGGATTCCAAGCGTGTATGGTTCATGGCACAATGGCTCAAAGTGGAGCCCAAACAATCTACACTCTTCTTAAGTATGGATATATCATTTTCAATTAAAGAAGAGGTATGGCATGCAATGTGTGTGCTAGATGAACTACCCTAGCATGGCAAACGTTGGAATCTATTTTATTTTGTAAAGAATTATTTTTCTTTAAACAAACATTTAAATCATTTGAGATAGAAATTATTTTCATTTTTAAACAATCATTCTCTTTTAAAACAAAATTAACTTTTGAAGGCAAGTTTTCATTTTTCTTTAAAATATTTTCACAATCATTTTTATTTTTCAAAATTTTATTTTCTTTTAGGACAAGATCAAGTCTAGATTTCAATGAATCCCTCTCATTTGAAATCTCCTCTTTCTCTTGCAAAATCAAATCAAGTCTTGAACATAAAACCTGTTTTTTTTTCTTTAATTCAAAACTCTTCTTTTTCAAAATATTATATTTTTCTATTAATTTTTCACAAACAATGGATAGTTCTTCATTTAAAGCATTAGGATCAATATAGTCATTACATGAAGAACTAGCATCATTAGCATCTAATTGAGATTCCAATTGTACCTCAAGGGAGTCATTCCCTGGACCATGAAGCATTGTGACTCGGATTCTCTACTAGATTCCTCCGGTTGGATTGGCAATTGAAGCTTGGAGGTGGAGGTGGTCAACATATTCCACACTGCAAAGGCGGAATTAAAATTAGAAACAAGCATAAGATATTTTTTGAAAGCGTGCTTCTAATAGCCTCAAGGGCTTGTGCATTGGCCCCTATATGATGCTATTACCAAGATAGCATTTCTTGGTAGTGGCAAGAAAGACTTGCAAGCCTAGGGTTTTCAATAAAGGACATCCTATATTTCCATATGTCAATGTTGGAAACATCGAACATGGGAGGTGACAAGCAATCCATGATGTGGTGTGCAAACAATAAAATGTGCAAATGTAAATGATAGATTAGCAAAGCCAAGATCACACTCCTAGATGGTTAAACCTAAGTATCAGAAGCGTAGGCTCTGATACCAATTGAAATCACCTAGAGGGGGGGTGAATAAGTGATAAGGCTAATCTAAAAACTAAATGGGAAATTAAAACTAATTTGCAACAACACTTAGTGCAACCAACGAGTGTAGCCGAATTCCCCGTAAAGGCTCTGGACTAACTCCTCTTGATTCCTCTGAATAAGAGTTGAGGTTCTATATGAAGCTCTCGTGGTTAAGCACAAGTGAGGCACACAAACACAAGCCAAACATATAATGGATAATAACAATATGAAAGATGCAAGGCACAACACAAACAAATATGATATGAATGATGCACAAACACAAATAAAGAGAGAGAGTTTAGAGTCAATGGATCAAACGCAAAGACAAAGATGTGTTTCGAGGTTCGAGGCCCCTAGCTCTACGTCCCGCTTCACCGAGAAGGATTTTCAATCCACTAACTTGTCCACCGAGGACTCCCACGAGGGAACCTCCACCGAGGAGGATTTGTACAGGGAGTACCGAACTCCTCTCTCAAACAACAACCTCCACCGAGGCAATACAAACACAATCCACCTCTACCGAAGAGGGATAGGCCCTTAGCCAAACAACCACAATCCACCTCACCAAGAGGGATACAAAACCAATCTCCAACTCCACCTCACTCTAGAGGGAGCAAACCAACAACCTCAACCTCTACCAAAGAGGGAGCAACCCAACAAAGCAAGGGTTTACAACTTGGTGGTCCTTTCAACCACAAACAATTCTCTTTCCCACAAACAAAGATCCTAATAGAATAGGATAGAATGATAGCTCAAGTGTGGAAAAAAACTAGAGTTTGGAAAACAAAAAACTCAAAGAAAAATACTGGGAAACTCTGTAAAAGATAGAAATGAAGAACCAAAACAAATCTCCCAATTTCTATTTTCTTTGATTTTTCCAAAAACTCTAAAACAAATAAAGATTGATCTTTTAAGCTCTAAACACTTTTGAAAACTTATTTTAAACACCAGAGAATATAGAAATTTTCTTGTCAAAAGTCTTCTAAAAA
Source organism: Agave tequilana (assembly GCA_038442645.1). Taxonomy (NCBI): domain Eukaryota; kingdom Viridiplantae; phylum Streptophyta; class Magnoliopsida; order Asparagales; family Asparagaceae; genus Agave; species Agave tequilana. Next base: position 54,318 of record JAVJIF010004300.1, on the reverse strand, counting down.
ACCCCAAAGAGATGGGCTTAAATAGGCCTCTCCAACAAACTAGCCGTTGGGCTGTTTTTATAGCCTGGACGGCTGGAGTTGACCACCCGGTCGACCGCCAACGGTCGATTTTTCGACCGTTGGAGGAAGCCGGTCAACCGCCCGGTCGACCGCCCAAAAACAGAGAGCAGAGCTCTCTGGTCCGGTCGACCGGCCGGTCGACCGGCCCAAGTGTCTGCCCAGACGTGCACAGGCTGTGCACGTCGGTCGATCGCTCGGTCGACCGGCCCCTGATTCGGTCGACCGTGCGGTCGACCGACAGGGCCTGTCAGGCACTGTTCTGGGTCAGAAACTGGGTTTAAATTTTCTAATAAATCCCATAAAACTTCTAAAAATCCATAAAAATAGTTTTATCATTTTGCATTGATATACAAACATGTGATAAAAATTTCAACTCAAATATCAAGCATATTGAATCATTTTGTGTCTTAGAAATTTTATCAAAAATCAAAACCTGTATTTTATCAGACTTAGATTTTCAACACATGAATAGGAAAGTCAAAATAAGTTTGTCTAGGAAGTTTAAGCATGCATGTATAGAATGAATCTACTATACATAAACTAATTAAACTTGTTTTGATCTAAACTATTCATGAAAACCAAAATCCATAAAACGTGTGTGTTGTGCACTTGAGCATATCAACTATCTAATCTTTACACATGGATCTAAAACACACTAAACTAGGATACCTAAGTCTTCTTGATGATCTTCCATCTTCAAGCCGACTCGATCCAAAACTCCGTGATCCACCGAGCTTGACTCCAACGAGTGCTATATATGATCTTGTTGCTCGGGCTCTGAATCACCAAGTGAAAGACTTCAAAACTCCTTTGTTGAAGCAATCACCAACTAATATCTTGATAAATGATCTGAAACTAAAATCACAAGATTATTAGTAAACATAACTACATGAGTTAATCATTATCAAAACTAGAGTGGAAGGCTTCTGGGCCAACAAGAACTAGGCCTGGGTGCAAGCCAGTGGGCCTGTTTGCTATCTTTTATTATTATTTTTTAAAGGGGTGTACACAGTGGGCTGGCCCAGCCCACGTGCCCCCAGATAGCATATGTTCGCCCAAAGGCCCATCACTCTAGTTTTGATGATGATCAACTCATGTAGTTATGTTTACTAATGATCTTGTGTTTAATTAGTGACAGATTTGTGATCAAGATCTTAGTAGGTGCATAGCTTCAACAAAGGATTTAAAGTCAAGTTTTGGAGCTAGCACGGTATTTGGACCAAGTAAAGAAGGCTTCAAGTGAAGACTTCAAGAAGATGAAGACTTGAGTCTAGGTTTGTTTAAGATTTTGTTTTTAGTTAAAATGTAAAGGATAGAATAGTTGGTGGATTGCTCAAGTATATTATACACACACACTCATGATTTAATTGTCTTTTCATAAAAGAATTTTCAGTTTAGAAAAGACTTTCATTTTGGAAAAATATCATTTGGTTTTCGGTATTTCATTTACATATGTTTACCCAAAACCATATTTAGAGCTTAATATCAAAAACATAGATATTTCATCTTGATTGTGTAGTGGATCATATCCATACACACTATGCCTTAAAATGAATTAAATATCTGTTTTTGTATTTGGAGAAGTTTTGGAAAAACAAAGTTTTAGAAAAATCAAGTTTGGAAAAATACTGTTTGTTTTGAATCAATATTTCCAACTTTCAAAAATAGTCGAAAACATTTGTAACATGCCTTGATTTTATGCAAGTATGTTTGATTATCAAAGTATAACATCAAAACTATTTTTGTAGATTTCTGTGATTTTATGGGATTTTATCTGAGCCAAAAAGACAAACTTTTTAATCCCAAATTTCTGTTTTCTGGCTTCAGCAAGTCGACTGTATAGTCGACTAGTACTGAAGTCGGTCGACCGGCTCGGTCGACCGACGTGCACAGCGTGCACGCCTTGACCTGGCAGATGGCCGGTCGACCGACCCGGTCGACCGTCCAGAGAGCTCTGCTCTCTGGAAATGCCCCGGCCGTCGGGCGGTCGACCGGACAGAGAGTCTGCTCTCTGTATCTGGACTCGGTCGACCGACCCGGTCGACTGATGGCACAACGGTCTGAAATATGACCGTTGGCCGGTCGACCGGGCGGTCGACCGCCAGGCCTGACAGACCTCAATGGCTAGTTTTGGCAGCCTATATATTTGGGGGTTTGGTCATTGTTTTTGTACAAGATTTTCTAGTGGGTTTTCACCAGTTTTCCTGAACTATTTAGAGGTTTTCCTCCACTGATTTAGAGAAAATATTTCCAATCAAAAGGAGAGTTTATCAAGAGTGTTAAAAGAGATTTCTTGAGTTTTTCCTCCACCATCTCTTCCTTGTCTTCTCACAAACACTTAAGCAATTCATAGACATACTCATCCTATAGGAGTGTTGTAGTGAGATTGTTTTAGGTGATCAAAGTGTTGTGATCACCAAAGATCTTTTCTTTATTCTTTGAGGAGGCGGACAAGTGTGTTCGCGGTGGTTTAGAGTTCGTGTGTGAACTCTTGTTTGAGGTGCGGCCTCGGCGAGCTAGTGAGCTTGCGGTGTGTACGGGACTAGAGAGTCTGAGGGTTTGTAGGTGTTGCGGCACCGAGGAGTGATCCATTGGGATCAAGCATAGTGGAAATCCTTCGTGTGTCGAAGGCGGGGATGTAGAGCAAGTGTGCTCGAACCTCGAAACAAATCCCTTGTGTTTGCGATTACTCATTCTCTCTCTCTATCTCCTTGTCTATATCTGCATTCAATTATTGTGTTTATATTTATATGCTTGATATACTTGTGTGCTAAATCGATATACTTGTTTGGGTTTGTTTGCTAACACTTGTATTTAACCAAGAGAGCCAACGCGGCACCTCAACCCCTATCGAGGGGAATTTAGAGGAGTTAGTCCAGAGCCCTTCACGGGGAATTCGGCTACACTCTTGTGTTATACGTGGTGTTTAGTGTAAGAAATTTAATTAGGTCATAATAGTTTTTAATTCCGCATTATTTGGCATTAAGTGACCATTAGATTAGCCATCACCATTCACCCCCCCTCTAGGTGAACTTACAATTGGTATCAGAGCCAAGTGCTCTTAATTTGGGTCTTACAACCTAGAGTTAAAGATCTCATTTTAGGCTAATCACAATATTTTGTACACACACTATGGACTTCATGTCACCTCCCACTTTTGACATTCTTAACATCCAAATTTGGAAGGTTAAGATGTCTTTGTACCTCAAGGCCCTAGGCATTCATGTTTATCTTGCTACAATTAATGATTCATATATTAATAATAGCATGTACATTGAGGCTAATGCAAAAGTCATTCATGCTCTTAAGTCTACCCTAAATGATGATTATTTATCTAGGGTTTCTAATGTTGATTCGGCTTTTGTAGCATGGAACATCATCGCCTCCCTTAGCGAAAAGGATCTATATTATGTCAGGAGCAATTCGGACGTTGGAAGCGACACCTCCAACGCATGCTATATGGTCCAAGGGGATAACCCCCTGAGGTAAACACCGAATCCGCTGATGAAGACATGTCATATGATGAGCTTACTACTTTTTGTCAACTTGTGCTTGAAAAATATGACATGATTAAGATAGAAAATAAAATTTTGAAAAAGAACATTGCTTGCATGCATAAAGAACATGATTCATTTAGAAGTAACATTGCATGTTAGAAAAAGATAACAAAAATTTGAAAAAAGGAATTTGATTGCATGCTTATTGAAAAAGATTCATTAGAAAATAAGGTTGCATGCATTGAAAAGAAAATAAGATGTTGAAAAATAAGAATGTTTCCTTGATGACCAAATTAAATAATCTTTGTGAAGGAAACACTATTTTGAAAAATAAAGTTGATTTGGTGGAAAAACAAAAGGAAGTTGTTTTTCAAGAAAATAAGTCTTTGAAAATAAAAATTTGTGAAAAGAAAAAGAAGATGTTTGTAAAAAGAAAAAGAAAAATGATCATATATCATCATGCTTTACATGTCACCTCTAATGAGATAAATATGTTGAGCTCTAATTTGAGCACATGTGCATTCAATCAAACTAAATTGGAGTCTTTGTTTTCAAAGAAACAAACTCCATATGTTCATGCACATCACATCATGCTATGTTGAACATCATGCTCACACCCACACACATAAGCATACTAAGGTGTACACATGTACACATTGTGGCCGCAAAAGCCATTTAGCAAAGTTTTGTTATGATAAGATTAATTTTATAAATTTTGCTAATAAAAGATTTTGGGTTCCTTACAAGACTAACCCCCTAGGACCCAAGAAAAATATGGGTACCAAAACCCCATCTTGTGTATTTGATGTAGGTGAGGGCTCTCGCAAAAACGTGAGAGGGATGGTACCTTTGGTAGTGGATGCAATGGACTTGATGGACACACACTTGATGCATCACTATCAAGGAAGTTTTGGGGGGATAACCACCATGTTAGGGGCTTTGGAGTTGGTAACGATCTCTAACTCCTACTTTTTATGTACATGCTAGTACATTTATCATATTCATAGCATGTTCATGTTTTATGTTTTAATGTGCTTCATGTGGTAAAAACATGCTTAGATGTAGTTTTTATCAAAACTTGTATTATACATGTACAAATAGTGAGCTACTTTGTTTTATATATGATTGTACTTCATGCTCATTTGTACCCACTATATGCACATGTATAGACTAGTTTTGATGATTCTTTCATTTATACTTGTTTTGCCAATTTTTATGCTTTACTTCATGTATATGTATTTTTAATTCAAATCTAATAAATATACATGTATACCCTAAGTCTCTTGCCTTCATGCAAACATTATTAATAGACTCTTTTATATTTGGGATATGTATGCATATTGTTAGATTTGGATGAATCATACATATACCTAGAAGTTTTTGTTTTAAGATGTAAAATGATTTTATGTGTTGTTTATTAAAAAAAAAAATTGATATTCATGTTTGATTTAAGCTTCAATGACTACTTTCATAAAAATACTATTTACATGATCTTTTAACACTCATTTTTATATACATGACTTTGTTTCATGATAATTTTGAGCTTTATAGACCAAGAGTGATTAAATCTTTATGTATTTAGTTATGATTTATGAAAAACATATGAGTTGATGTATTTGAAGGATCTTTAACTAATTTTTTAAAAATAATAATTTAAACTAGTTATTATTCTTCAAATTTTATAATGAGATATACACTTGATCTTACCTTGCTTCAATTGGTATCATTGGATCATTTCAATGGTATCAATATGATTATTTTGTATATACTCATGTTTTGATTATATGTATGTATGCTTTCAAATTCTAGTAGTATCAATTTCTATTGGTATTCTCTTTTCATACATATATATGTGTTATTTGTGCTTGAGTTAAAATTGATTCACATTCTTAAAGCACTATGTTTATGCTAAGCTTGGGTTAAAACTTTACTTTCAATGGTATCTCAATATGTTTTAACTTAAGAAAAATTAAAGATTTTGCAATGTTTATTTGATATCACATACTTTCAATTGGTAATTTGCAATTGGTATCAAAATTAAAAAAAAAAATTATGTTGATTTGATATCTCAAAATTTGTTTCTTGAGAAAAGTTCAAATTTTGTTTGATAAAGAAAAATTCAAAATGTTTTGATGTGTATTGCCTATATGCAAGGAGAGCTTAACATCTCTTCTACATATAGATTCATATTGAGTGTATCTTGTATTGAGGAGCTTAACATCTCTTCTTTATGTGGTACACGTGTGCAGGGGGAGCTTCATATCTCCTCTTATGCATTACATAATATGTGTTATGTGAATTAGGGCTTATCATCCCTTCTTCATGTAATGCATATGTGTAGGGAAGCTAACTTAGCGTCTTCCTCTTCATGAATGTATATCGCATATAACCTTTATTGATTGATTTATTTAACCCCTTCTTGATCTTTTTGTTTATGACAAAAAAGGGGGAGAAAAATTTTATTTTTACTTTAACCCCTGTTGATGATTGACAAAAAGGGGGAGAAGAATTTGAGATTTATATGCATGTTTTGGAAAAGATTTATGTCTATGCATATATGTTTTGTATTGCAAATAGGAGAAAAAGATTTGATTTGTTTTATGCTTGAGTGCATGTTTATCTCCTTCATTTGCATACATGTTTGAGAGCATACATTGCACATTTATTTATTTTTGAGTTATGCATGAGTTAAGGGGGAGCTTCTTGAGGCTTTACTTTAATCCATGCATATATAACTTCATGAGTTTTGTCATCATCAAAAAGGGGGAGATTGTTGGCCCAAAGGCCCATCACTCTAGTTTTGATGATGATCAACTCATGTAGTTATATTACTAATGATCTTGTGTTTAATTAGTGACAGATTTGTGATCAAGATCTTAGTAGGTGCATAGCTTCAACAAAAGATTTAAAGTCAAGTTTTGGAGCTAGTACGGTGTTTGGACCAAGTCAAGAAGGCTTCAAGTGAAGACTTCAAGAAGATAAAGACTTGAGTCTAGGTTTGTTTTAAGATTTTGTTTTTAGTTAAAATGTAAAGGATAGAATAGTTGGTGGATTGCTCAAGTATATTATACACACACACTCTTGATTTAATTGTCTTTTCATAAAAGAATTTTCAGTTTAGAAAAGACTTTCATTTTGGAAAAATATCATTTTGGTTTTCGGTATTTCATTTACATATGTTTAACCCAAAACCATATTTAGAGCTTAATATCAAAAACATAGATATTTCATCTTGATTGTGTAGTGGATCATATCCATACACACTATGCCTTAAAATGAATTACAATATCTTATTTTCGTATTGGAGAAGTTTTGAAAAACAAAGTTTTAGAAAAATCAAGTTTGGAAAAATACTGTTTTGTTTTGAACCAATATTTCTAACTTTCAAAAATAGTCCAAAACATTTGTAACATGCCTTGATTTTGTGCAAGTATGTTTGATTATCAAAGTATAACATCAAAACTATTTTTGTAGATTTTCTGTGATTTTATGGGATTTTATCTGAGCCAAAAAGACAAACTTTTTAATCCCAAAATTTCTGTTTTCTGGCTTCAGCAAGTCGACTGTATAGTCGACTAGCACTGAAGTCGGTCGACCGGCTCGGTCGACCGACGTGCACAGCGTGCACGCCTTGACCTGGCAGATGGCCGGTCGACTGACCCGGTCGACCGTCCAGAGAGCTCTGCTCTCTGGAAATGCCCCGGCCGACCGGGCGGTCGACCGGACAGAGAGTCTGCTCTCTGTATCTGGCTCGGTCGACTGACCCGGTCGACCGATGGCACAACTGTCTGAAATATGACCGTTGGCCGGTCGACCGGGCGGTCGACCGCCAGGCCTGACAGACCCCAACGGCTAGTTTTGGCAGCCTATATATTTGGGGGTTAGGTCATTGTTTTTGTACAAGATTTTCAAGTGTGGTTTTCATCAGTTTTTCCTGAACTATTTAGAGGTTTTCCTCCACTTGATTTAGAGCAAATATTTCCAATCAAAAGGAGAGTTTATCAAGAGTGTTAAAAGAGATTTCTTGAGTTTTCCTCCCACATCTCTTTCCTTGTCTTCTCACAAACACTTGAGCAATTCATAGACATACTCATCCTATAGGAGTGTTGTAGTGAGATTGTTTTAGGTGATCAAAGTGTTGTGATCACCAAAGATCTTTTCTTTGTTCTTTGAGGAGGCGGACAAGTGTGTTCGCGGTGGTTTAGAGTTCGTGTGTGAACTCTTGGTTTGAGGTGCGGCCTCGGCGAGCTAGTGAGCTTGCGGTGTGTACGGGACTAGAGAGTCCGAGGGTTTGTAGGTGTTGCGGCACCGAGGAGTGATCCATGGGATCAAGCATAGTGGAAATCCTTCGTGTGTCGAAGGCGGGGATGTAGAGCAAGTGTGCTCGAACCTCGAAACAAATCCCTTGTGTTTGTGATTGCTCATTCTCTCTCTCTATCTCCTTGTCGATATCTTGCATTCAATTATTGTGTTTATATTTATATGCTTGATATACTTGGTGCTAAATCGATATACTTGTTTGGGTTTGTTTGCTAACACTTGTATTTAACCAAGAGAGCCAACGCGGCACCTCAACCCTTATCCAGGGGAATCTAGAGGAGTTAGTCCAGAGCCCTTCACGGGGAATTCGGCTACACTCTTGTGTTATACGTGGTGTTTAGTGTAAGAAATTTAATTAGGTCATAATAGTTTTTAATTCCGCATTATTTGGCATTAAGTGACCATTAGATTAGCCATCACCTATTCACCCCCTCTAGGTGAACTTATAGCATAGACACGGGTGCGGTCTACCCCCGGGTGGCCAGCACAGACCCGCCTGTGTGGTAGAAAGCCCTGCTCTCAGCCATTGGCCGAGAGCAGGCCAGGTAATATATATATATATATATATATATATATATATATATATATATATATATATATATGAGGAATCTGTGCCTCAGCCGCCAGCTGAGAGAGACTCTGTCAGCTGGCGCAAAGTGGTTGAATTTTAACCACTATTTTGACTACTGGTACCAAGGTCGCAGTTTTATATGAGGACTGTGACAATGTCGCAGTGGTTTTATGAGGACTGTTGCCAAGGTCGCAGTCTTTTGCTGAAGACTGCGACTAAGATCGCAGTCTTTTCCTAATTACACTAAAATTATATGATTTTTTAGGTCTGCGACCATGTTACAGTGGGCTGCGACCAAGTTGCAGTGGGTTTGCGACCATATTATAGTGACAGCTGAGAGAGTCTCTCTCAGCTGGCGGCTGAGGTACATTTTTTACTATATATATATATATATATATATATATTATATATATATATATATATATATATATATATATATATATATATATATATTGCATGAAATCCTTGGCTTTAAAATTCTAAAAAAAAAAATATGTAAATTAAGATATGTGTTGGGACATTCTCACATGTATTTTTTTGTTGGATTTTGATTGAGTTTAGATGTATAAAAAATATCGTGAATAATCATTGTATAGACATGATATCTTTTAAGCTATTTATACCAAAAAAATTACAAGAAAACTGATTACTTACTTGGATTAATTCCCCTAATCTGCTCCTCAATCTCTGCACTTTGAGATTCCATTTGTTCACGATCCACTTGAGGAAAGAGAAGAGAGAAGTGAGGAAAATTTGGGTTAGGGTTTTCTCTTGAGGTAGAAGAAGAAGTTAAGATTTTTATATTGATTATTAGAGATTTTAAAATCTGAATTCAAGTTATGTTTAAACTGCTTGATTTAGTGGTTTAGATATGGATATTATTGATTATTTAGAGATTTTAAAATCTGAATTCAAGTTAGGCCAGTCTAGCGTTGCCGTGCAAGCGAGGCTATCCTTTGCTTATTTAAAGTTTTATCCTCAGGGCATGTTAGGGTTGAATTTGGACTAGCTTCGCTTCTGGAACAAAACTTTAACTTAGTATTCCACGCCCCCTTTTTTATTTAATGCTAACTCATTTCTTGTTTCATTGTAGTATACTGTGCTCCCAATTCTTTCGACCTAATGAAGGAGAATAAAAACTTGCCCCTTGATTTTCAAGTTGAAGCTTTGATCATAAGCAGGAGGAACATACTGGAGCAGCTGATACGCATTCTGAGAAGAGGCTGACAGTCACTTTTTCGAGATGATCCACTTCGGGAAGGGAGTGGTAGTCGATTATCTGAGATGATCTACTTCGGAAAGGGGCTGGTAGTCGCTTATCTGAGATGATCCACTTTGGGAAGGCGGGTGTCACCAGTAAGGTCTTGGATCCTTCCTTGCCAATTTTGATTAAGAAAGATCCAGCTTTCTAGTGGCAACCAATCCCTTGCCAATTTTGATCAAATAAGATTCAGCTCCTTGGTGGCAAAATCTACCATTAGGCGAAGGATTATGGCCTTGTGAAGGAGGAAGACCTTTCGTGTCCAGTTGGTCTGGTGGTCTTGGGATGACTTATCACCCTGAAAATAGATAGGACAACTTGTTTACTTTTGGAGCAAAGAGTCTGTTGTATGAGAGACAATCTTGATGTATTATCAGTGTGTCCTCCCTTTTGAATCAATGAAATTTTACTTTTTGCTGGTTTACTTTGTTTCATGTCCTTCACTTTGAACTTCGGAAGAAACTGGAATGAACTGGCTTAGGTCGGAAAAATCCATCTAGTGCAGCCGCACACTAAGTGATCCCACTTGATTTTCTCCATGAGCCTTTACTTAAAGAAGGAAAGAAAAGCTCTTGGTGGAGCTAAACTTCCAGCGAAGCAAAAGATGGATTTCTAGCTAAGATAGATTTCTAGCTAAGTCAGAAAATGAGCTCTCAGCGGAGTTAGCGCAAAATTTTTCGCGAAGCTAAAGATGAGCTTTCAGTAAAGCTAAAGCCCATCTCACGGCGAAGCTAAGGTAAAGCTTCTCGGAGAAGGCACTTAGGCGCCGTTTCAAATTAATTTGAAATGATCACCTGCGCTCCTTTTGAGGATGCGAAGTTAGACAATTTCATGTATATAAAAGCCCAGTAGGCTGAAAGTTTCTCTTAAAACACTTTGATTTTTTTTAGAGATTAAATCTCTTCCTCCTTCTTCTTCTCCTTCACTCGAATTTTAGAACTTCTCAGTTCTTCCATGCCCCCAAACGATGCGAAGGCAAAGAGGCAGCAACCTCTGCTATGGAGGCACCCTCTCCTCTTCCAGTCATTGAACGCTCCATAGCGGGTAGGGAGTTTTCCCTTTTTTCAGAGATTTCCATCTCTTTTCGAAGATGACTCCTGGCTAATTCATGGTGAATCCAGAGTGATTCATCGTGATCTAGTGATCTTAGGGAGTCATACTCCCTTAATTTAATCTCGTCGATTTTTTAGGGGATTTAATTCCCCTTTAATTTTGCAACTTGGAATTTAGAAACCAATGGTTTCTTCTCCAAGCTTCTATGCGAAGCTAGCCCTTAGGGTGGTTCACGTCCTGTCAAATGACAGGATGCGAAGTTAGCTCTAGAAGCGTAGCTGGAAAGAGGACTTTAAAGTCCTTTGAACAGTTTTAGGCACAAGTGCATTTCCAGCGAAGTTAGCCCTTGGGTGCATCGACTTCAAGGGGACTAGCTGATCTTCCCGAGGGAATCAGGGGTGAGACAAGTACTTTAGCCGCGACGGACGTTACCGAGTTGGATGTCTTGTATCACAACCTGCCTGCCTGAGCCTGCCAGTGGAGCTAAAGAGGCTGAGGAGACGGTGGCTGTGGAACCAATCGCACTCCCAGCTGAATCAGTAGGTGAGATGCCGGTGGTTTCTTTGACGCTGCCAGCCCTGACAACTACCGGGCTAAGGATAATTAGCAGCCCTACGTCTCTGACACTAGTTGTTGAGCCAATTCTTCCTCAAATAGTTATCAGCCCTACATCCATCGTGGCTGGTGTACTGGTTTCAATGAAGACTCCTCCTCGATCACAGTAATCCCTCATCTTTCTCCAGCCAGTGCTTCTGTCATTTCCTCTACTATTATGACAGTGAAATCGGTGGAAGCTTTGTCTTCAGGGGCCACTCGTTCACGGGAATATTTGAAGCTGAGAAAGAATTTATGGCGAGATGGTTGATAGATTTTATAAAAGCCTAAAGTGATCTGTTGCTCTGGTCTTGAAGGGCTCAACCACCTCATTTTCTGTTTTAAAGATGGTCCTCTCTCAAAATATCGAAAGCGTTCGAGACTTTGGAGGAGATAACCAGGCTGCCGCATTAGAGCTTCTGGTGGAGAGGCTTGAGAAGGTTGTAGACGAATGGCGCCGTCTCAGTGGTTCAGACCCGGATTCCTCCGCTAATGAAGAGCTTGAACGCCTCGTTTCAAAGGACTCTAAGGTAATAGGTTGCAGATGGGTCTTTCGCAAGAAAAATAATGAGCAATACAAGGTAAGGTTAGTTGTCAAAGGATATACGTAGAAGAAGGATATTGATTATAATCAGATTTTCTCTCATCTAGTCAAGAATACATCTATTCGGATGTTACTGGTGATAGTTGCTCAGTTTGATCTAAAGTTGGAGCAGATGGACGTCAAAACAGCGTTTCTGCACGGTGAGCTGGAGGAGAAGATATACATGAAACAACCTAAAAGTTATATTCAGGAAGGTAAAAAAACAAGGCGTGTCTTCTAAAGAAGTCTCTCTATGGACTTAAGCAGTCTCCTAGGCAGTGGTATAAACGGTTGACTCTTTCATGATCAAGGAACAAATACAACCGATGTTAGTATGATAGTTGTGTCTATTTCAAGCGGAGTGATGATTGGACATATTTGTTGATATATGTGGATGATATGTTGATTGCTGCGAGAAACAAGACACATGTTCAGAAGCTTAAACTCAGCTTAAGAAGGAATTTGACATGAAAGATTTGGGAGAAGTCAAGAAGATCTTAGGTATAAAAATCACTCGAGATAGAGGTTCTAGAAGACTTTGGCTATCCCAGGAGAACTATGTTCCCAAGATGTTAGAGAGATTTAACATGGCAGAAGCAAGACCAGTCACCACTCCTTTAGCAGGTCACTTCAAATTATCCTCCAAGCAGTGCCCACAATCACCGGTAGAGGAGAAAGAGATGTTTCGAGTACCATATGCTAATGCGGTGGGATCACTCACTTATCCTATGGTCTGCACTAGGCCTGACTTAGCTTATACAGTTAGTACAGTAAGTTGATTCATGTCAAATCCAGGAAAGCAACATTGAAAAGCAGTGAAGTGGGTGCTACGATATCTGCGAGCGACTGCAAGACTAGGCTTGGTGTTTCAAAAATTAGAAACAGGAAAGCTTAGGTTATTATAAGGCTATGTTAATGCAAATTATGCAGGAGATCTTGATTAGCGAAGATTTACGACGGGCTATGTGTTCACAGTAGCTGAGTGCTCCATTAGTTGGAAGGCAGAGTTGTAAGATACAATTGCTCTTCAATGACAGAAGAGGAGTACATGGTTGTAATTGAGGCATCAAAGAAAGCTTTATGGTTGAGAGAATGGTTGAGACATTTAATATCATACATGATTCAGTTTGGTTCATTAGGATAGCTAGAGTGCTAGTCATCTTGCTAAAGATCACAAGTATCACAAGCAAACGAAGCATATTGATGTGAAATTTCACAAGAAACATCAATGGGTCATGAATGATAAGGTGATCAATTTGTAAAGATCAGCACGAAAAAGAATCCAGCGGATATGATGACGAAGACCATCCCAATAGAGAAATTCAGAGCATCTCTGAACTTCATCAAGGTTCTCCAAAGATAAAATGATGAACGGGCTCTTGGGAGGGAGCCATGTGAAGTCACAAAAGGGGGGAGAAAGGAAGGCGAATGAAGCAGAGGCCATTTTCCATGGAGGGACTCAATGAACATGAGTCAAGGTGAAAATTATTAGTATTTGAAATGCCTCATATTCATTGGAGAAGAATTCAGGTTTTTGACAGTTTCCTAATAAGGATCTGTTTCCTATTGTGGTTGGATACGAGTTTCCTATAACTTGAAAAGTGTATTTTCATGTGTATGCTCAGACATATACTGTCATGACCCGTTTTTCAAAATACGTGAAAACGGGGTCGTGACGAGAGTCAGTGACGTATATACGCGAGAAAAATACCCTACGCATATATGCTCTGCCTAAAGTAACCTAAACAAGTAATATAATCACTATGATAAATTAATATCATTGCAATGTCACATATAAACATCCACATATGATAACATATGAAAAGAAAATGGAACAAGCAGGAGTCTGATGCATAGAATCATGAAAGCAATAGGAATAAAAAAAGTAAGAGAATACCGAGAAAGGATGTCAAGCAAGAGAACTCCAGCTCCTCAAGATGCATGTGATCCTCTCCAAATACCTGATCAGCAATAAATAACCACAGATCTGGATATGCAAATTCAGGGAGTCAGAACTCCTAGTGAATATGTAAGAATAAAGGAAAAGGTGCACGTACATATAATATCAACTTATGAAGATAATATATACTAAAATAACACTGAAAATAACATGCAAAACACAAGTAGACAGTAATAAGAGCAGTCAAGAAAAGGATCAGATGTCCAATCAGTTTTCAGGTGTCTATCACAGTCTATATATATTAGGTGGATATAGTCAGTCATTGCTAGAGTCTAGTGTACAATCAATTATCCAACCAAGTATGCATGTATCAGATGTCTACCATATCTTATATGTATCAGATGTCTACAATCAGTTACAGTACATTATCAATAGTTTATTATTATTATGTCAGCGAATACCTACTGTCACATGCAGTAAATGCATCCCATATTATGCCTACTACACGTGCCAATCAAGATCCTATGTTATTGAAACTGATTGGTTGGAGATATTGTTCATGCTTTAGGTGGGTCCCGTACATACCCGGGATAACAGCCCAGACTCCTGGCACTGAATCAGGTAACATGTAACAAGGATAGATACAAGACTAGGGTGTCAGTCACCCCACGGGAACCCTGCAGGGGAACCCTCTTTCGGTTGCGGAACCTATATCCTAGGTCCACCCAAAATACAGACGTTGTCTCCTCCATTAATTTCACCAATCTCAATATAAGTTATTTAATGATCATGTTATTTAGATTATCAGGATTATTTAATCTGCATGTTATCTAGATCACTGGTATAACTTGGTGATAGTCATGGAGCAATGTCAATAGTGTGATCAGGATACCAGTATAACAGGATATGTAACAAGTATAACAGGAAAGTGTTGTTACCGAGTAACTATATTTTTCTAGCAACTTTAGTAACATGGACATTATGTTTATCAGGTAAGTGTCATGTATAATCAGTCAAATTTTCTAAGTAAATCATAATATTCAGGATGAGTAATAATATGCAGGCATGAACAGAATAATTCAGACAAAATAAACCATCAACTCAGCTCCTCAAAATCATTGACATATCCACCCTTTAAGTCACCAATAAGTCAGGTCCATTAATAACTTGCCATAAAACTCTGAACATACAATATGGTCACTGATATCAATGAAAATCACTATCATAATAACTATATCTCCATAACTGAATAACTGAAATAGTCAAGAATCAATCAAGAAGTACTGAAAATATTCTCGAGATCAACTAAAATAATGAATATCGAAATTACAAATAAGGAACAGAACATCCTCAAAACCAGATATATCCAATTATAATCAAGATCATAATTAAGGAGTGCAACATTCTCAATCAACATGATATCTCGATCATCTCTCCATCTAATATCCAATATCGATAAGATCATCAGTACTCAATAAATATAATCAGGGATAAAATCGAGAATACCCACAATATAAATTCAACTACATCAATCTCATTTGAACATCGATCAAACTCCTCTGAAACAAACACCAACCTCATGTCAATTTCTGCTAACTCTAACTAAGTCCGCATCAGTCCAAGTAATCAGAAGATCAGTCTTTTAATAAGGTAATTTCATATATAATACACTCTCAGAATACAATGGATCCTCATCTAACATATCACCAAGTACATGGATATCTAGTCTGATTAAATAAGAGCATATAAAGTATGAACATTTAACCTCAATCATGAACCAATCAACTTCAAGATCAATCAATTTATACTCTAGGATTTCTCAAGTTCATATTAATCCGTGAATCATCATGTCTATCGATAAAGCATTGTTATATCTAACACATCCTCAATATCAAAGGAGTTCTAGTCAGAATAATCACCAAACAATTTCTAATAAAACCACTATACATAAACTATGTCATTTGTCCTCAAATATAAACTAGGTCAGCTGAACAGTAGATCAAATTAAGTCACAGTATAAGGTATATCACAACTAACCCTGAATCAATAGGGGTGACTAACTATCACATTAAATGACGCTGAAAAGCGTTCAGATAAACTATATAATTAAAAGGTACACTCATTGACATCATATGGAATGGTATGAATAATCATACTGGTCTAATATAAATCAGACAGTCACATTAAAAATACAAGTAATATATAAATACTACTGACAGTGATAAATAAGAAGATAGTACAAGAGAAAATACTCGCTGATACATTTATTTAGATATGCCTTCAACGTACATTGCATATTGAAAAGATAAAAATTCTTATGTTAAATAAATGAATGATTTTCATTATACACAATAGCATAATTTATTTAAACAGGATTAACAAGAAAACACTTACATGAAATAATATTAGTTAGGTAAACAAAAGAATACTCACGACAAAGTTAAATAAAGTTACACAAGGAAAAACAACACTTACTGGGGCTTATCACGAGTCCAAGTACCAATTTTTGAAATTCTGAGAAATCTACATTAAATACATATAAGAAATTGTTAGGATTTTTAAAAAGGTGTTTTGGAGTTATAAAGGGTTTTAGTCTTGATAAATTAGTTTGGAGTTGGAAACATTGTTCTCTGGGTCTAATGAATTTAAAAGATTTAGTTTAAACTAATTTCTAATTTTTATTGAATTTTTAATAGGCTTTATAACATTAAAATCCCTCAATGGGTCTAAATTTACCATTAATGAAATTGCTTTAAAGTAGGTGATTTGAGTTAAATTGTATTGCTATTTATCTAAAAATTTTATCATGGATAGTAGAAATATTGTAGATTGCTGTTTAAAGTTTTCTCTATTTTTTGATATTTTTATCTGATTGTTTTAATTATTTTTCTGCAGGTAAACGGGTCTGAATTTCTCTGTTGGGTCGGGTCTGGCTGGTGGGTTCGGATTCAGGAAGAGCAGGCCCTGAAAATACACCTAGAGGGGGGTGAATACATATATGGTTTATCTAATGACAAATGATGCGGAATTAAAAATTAATTGCAACACACTTAGTATAACCAAAGAGTGTAACCGAATTCCCGGTGAAGGGCTCTGAACTAACTCCTCTAGATTCCTTTAAATAAGAGTTGAGGTGCTATATGAAGCACTCTTGGTTCAACACAAGTATGGGCACACACAAACAATACAGCATAAATGTATGATATGATCAATATGAAATAATGCAGGGTATAAAAGAGAGAGAGTTTAGAGATAGTGGATCAATCGTAAACACCGAGATATGTTTCGAGGTTCGAGCCACTGCTCTATGTCCCCGCCTTCACACAGAAGGATTTCCACTAATTGTCCACACAGGACTTCCCACACAGGGAACCTCCACTGAGGATTTGGCAAATACAATCTAGGAGTATACACCTCCTCTCTCCAACAAACAACCTCTGCACAAGAGGCAAGGCACAACAATTATCACCTCACACTAAAGGGATAAGGCACTAAGTCAAACAACTATCACCTCTACACTTAGAGGGATAGGCACAAAGCCAAAACTCCAACCTCAATCACCTCTACAATTAGAAGGATTTCAACAAACCAAAACTCCTCCACAATCACCTCTATACAAGAGGGATACCCACAAACTCAAAGCAAAGAGATTACAACACTTGGTGGTCTCAATAAACAACAAACCAATTTTCACACAAAAAAAAGATCGTATAGACAGGATAGAGATGATAGCTCTAGTGTGAGAAAATAAAGTGTTTAGAATGAAAATAACAAAGAAAAACACTTGGGAAAAAATCACAAGATAGATATTGAAATGAAGATCAAAAACTAATTCCCAAAGACTTTTTTTTCTTTGATTTTTCTAACACTTTAAAATAAATAAAGATAAATCTTTTTGACATAATAACTCTTTTAAAAACTTGTTGTTAAACACTTGTAAAGATGGGAAAAAGTGCTCTCTAAAAACTTGTATAAAACAGCCCAAGAGATGGGTATTTATACCCTCTCAAAAATTATAGCCGTTGCAGTCTGGGAATGCCCAGATTGCCCCTCTGGTTGACCGACCGATCGACCGGCCAATGGTCACTTTTCTGATCGTTGAGCCTACGCTCGACCGCCCGGTCAACCGGCCAGCACCGAGAGTGGGGTGCTCTTAATCGGTCGACCGCGCGGTCGACCGGCCATTGTGGCTGGCCTTTGTGCACGTTTCGTGCACATCTGTCGACCGTGCAGGTCGACCGACCACTGGTCCGATCAACTGGCTCGGTCGACCGCCAGTCAGTCTGGCTGGGATTTTTAGGATGGAAAAACTTGTCTTTTTAACTTCTATAAAATCTCATAAAATCACATAAATTCCACAAAAATAAGTTCTTATAATATCTTTGAAAAAAAATATATGCGACCAAAAATCAACACATATTACAAACTATTTGAACTATTTTGTGATATTGAAATTAAGCTTAAACACAAAATCTGTATTTTCCAAAACTTGATTTTTTGAAATGAAAAATCGTTTTCTCCAAAACTCATATGGACACAAAAATAAGATATTGAAACAAATATGAAGCATATTGTATATGGATAGAATCCAATATACATATAAGATATATATCTATGTTTTTATAGGAAATCCAAAAATAAGTTTTGTTTAAATCCAAAAATAAGTTTGTTTAAATACAAAACTCCAAACTCATGAAATAGACTATCAAAATAAGTTTTTCTAAATAGATGCAGCATAGATGTATATAGATCAAATCTAATATACATTAAACCATGTAAACTGTTTTGATTCTATCTATTCATGAAAAACATATATTGGAACTTGAAATCCAAAATCAGTTAAACCAATAAACTTTTGTGTGCGTGTGAACTTGAGCATATCAACACTATCTACCTTTACACAAGATCTAAACATAAACTAAACAAACTGAGGTCTTCTTGTAGAACTTCTTCTCCAAGTCGATTCGATCCAAGCACGATCCAACGAGCTTGTCTCCAACGAGTGCTAGATGCAATCTTGACGCGCGAGCTCTTAAATCTACACGTGTAAGCTCCAAAACTCCTTTGTTGAAACTAAACACCTACTAAGATCTTGATCAAATATCTGAAACTAATTAAGCACAAGATCATTAGTAAACTATAACTACATGAGTTAATCATCATCAAAAATAGAGTGATGGGCCTCTGGGCCAACAATCTCCCCCTTTTTGATGATGAAAAACTCATGGAGTTATATATGCATGCATTAAAGTTAAGCTTTATAGAAGCTCCCCCTTAACTCATGCATAGCAATAAACATAAAGATATTCAATGAATGCTCTTAAATTGAACACAAAATATATGCATAAATGGAAGTAAACATGCATAAACTCACAAATACTTTAATCATGCATATGAAACTCTTCAAATACTTCCCCCTTTTGTCAATTAATCAACAAAGGGGCAAAAACAAATCAAACAATATTTAAGATACCAATTGAAAATATATCAATTTATGATAAAGTTATATATCGAAACATTATGATACTAATTTATGATACCAATTGAAAATAAATAAAATTTCAAGATGTCAAAAGATACCAATTGAAAATATCTTATAATTTTGATACCAATAGAAAATGAAACATTGTATGCTTTTGATACCAATTTAAAGATATATTGTAAATATTGATACCAATTGAAAAGTTAAAACCAAATTTTTTTTTTTTTAGGTAAACACAACTCATTTTACAATAAGGATATCAAATTGAGAATAATACCAATTTAAGATTATTGATACCAATATTGAAAATGTTAGCATATATCAAAACAAAGTATTTTTTATCAAAAAGAATGAGAGTAAGATACCAATGAAAATAAAACCGATTGAAAGATAAAAAACGAATTTTTCTCCCCCTTTATGAAATACTAATAAAAATAATGCATAAGCTTGTTAAGATACCAATTGAAAAATAATTGACATTACGGAGTAAATCAAGCTTAGCGTAAACATAATTTGTGCTTTAACATGTAAAGATATTTTAAGCACAATCAAATCATATACATATGTATGAAAATGTAAATACCAATCAAAGTTGATACTATTTGAAATTTGACCCATATATATATATATATATATATATATATATATATATATATATATAAAACACAAATATGAGTATACAAGCATAAAAATATCATATGTGATATCAATTGAAAATATAATAAGAATCAAGTGTATAACTCATACCTACCACCCTATTCTTGCACATGTTTGAAGATTTCAATTTTGAGTATACAAGGCATGGTCGCCCATCCATCTACCCTTTGAAAGTAGGGGTTTTCAAAAATAGGATTTAAAAATATTATAGCTTAGTTTAAAAACTCTACCAAAATAAAGAATATGAACTAGTTTAAGATAATTTGAAATAACTAGTTGTAGATTCTTCAAAACATGAAACCAAATCATATATTTTATGAAGCATACATTTTACACAAAATTAACACTCAAGATATATAACGCTCAACAAAGTACTCATAAAACGAAGTAATGAGTAAACTCAAAATAATGTGAGTGTACAAGAGTCATGTGAAAAGTATAATCATGGAAATAGGCAATGAAGCTCATAAGATTCCTTTATAAACATTAAAAATATGAAATCATCAAAACCCAATATAATTCAAGGTATATGTATGTTTTGTTAAAACTAAAAGTGTACATACATATCCCAAATACAAATGAGTCTATAAAAGAATTTTGCATAAAAAGCAAGTGACTTCAAGGGTATACTTGTATATCTTAAAATTTTGGCAAAATTAACATATACATGAAGCTAAACACATTATCATTAGAAACATGTACAAAATAGGGAATACAAGTTGAAATGCAAGAATCACAAAACTAGGCTATACTAGTACATCTAATGAGTACAAATGAGCAACATAGCATAAAATATAATAATCAAATGTGGCTCATTATTGTACAAGTATATACACAAGTTTTAATGAAAACTACATCTAAACAAGTAATCAAAACATGAAGCACAAAAATCATAAACATAAATATGATTATTAAGGTAAGTGCATGTGTTTTAGAGCTATGATATACACAATAGCTAAACTAGAGTGAGAACACAAAAATATAAGTCCATATAAACATAGGTGTATCTCAAATACTACATATGTATATCACAAGTCTAATTAACTGGCATATAAACATAATAATCATGAAAAACTTAAACATGCTAAAAATCAACAATATGAAAGCATGTAAACTAAATGGGAGTTAGAGATAGTTACCAAAACCATTAGGGCTAATCTCTAGGTCTCCAAACCATGGTGGTTCTCCCACCAAACTTTCCTTGAAAGTGATGCACCAAAATTGTCACCGTTTAGCTCGGAACACGTCCACCATCAAGGCACCATTACTCTCACGTCAAGAGAGAGCCCACACCTACATCATATAAAATAGGAGTGACTTTTAGTACCCATACCTTATTGGGTCCGTGGGGGTTAGCACCTTTCCTAACCCAAACAAATTTGTTTGCAAAATTTGAATCATATATTCTATCATAACAAAACTTTGCAAGGATGTACACATAAGCATACAAAGAGTCATGTGTGTGAGCATGATGAGCATGTGTATGCCGTGGTTTGTGTGCATGTGTAGGTGGAGTATGTTTCTTTCGAAACATAGATTCCAAACGTGTGTGATTCATGGCACAATGGCTCAATGTGGAGCCCAAACAATCAACACTCTTCTTTAAGGCACATATATCATTTTCAATAATAGAAGAAGAGGCGGAGCATGCAATAGGAACACTAGATGGTAAAGCGTGGCAAACATGTGAGTTCAAATCATTTTTTAAAGATTTATTTTTATTAGAAATCAAATCCAATTCTTTTGAAATAGAAGCAATTTTATTTTTCAAAGTTTCATTCTCTTTGAAAACAAAATCAAATTTTGAAGATAGAGCCTCATTCTTCTTCAAAACAATGTCACAATTATTTTTATTTTTTAAAAGTTTGTTTTCATTAAGGGCAAGGTTAAGTTGAGATTTCAAAGAGTCCCTTTCATTTGAAATCTCAACCTTCTCTTGCAAAGCTAAATCAAGTTTTGAAAACAATTCCTTATTTTCCTTATTAATTTAAAGATCTTCTTTTTTAAAACTTGGTATTATTCAAGCAAGTTTTCACAAACAATAGATAGTTCTTCATTTAATGCATCGGCATCCATAATGTCATCACCAGAAGAACTAGCACTATCATGTAGTTGAGTTTCTGATTGTACCTCAAGGGAGTCATTCCCTAGACCATGTAGTACGCTTGTTCGAAGTCATCTCTCCACAAGATTCCTCCTCCATATATTTCGTCGTTTGTAGCTTGGGAGAGGTCAATATGTTCCACTCTGCAAAAGCAGAATCACAATGAGAAATCATCATAAGATATTCTTTTCTTAGAGCGCGCCTAAGTGCCTCTAGGGCTTGTGCATTGGCCTCTATATGCTTGTCATTACCAAGATAAGATTTCTTGGTAGTGGCAAGGTACACATGCATTCCAGGGTCTTGAGATACATACTCATCATAAGCTTCAATATATCGATGTTAGAAACATCAAACATAGGAGGGGTCATGAAATCCATGAGAGTATAAACTATATGTGTGCAAACGCAATATTAGATTAGCTAGCCAAGATCTCAAAACCTAATATCAGTAGCGTAAGCTCTGATACCAATTGAAAATACACCTAGAGGGGGTGTGAATAGGTGTATGGCTAATCTAATGATAAATGATGCGAAATTAAAAGATAATTGCAAAACATTTAGTGTAACCAAAGAGTGTAGCCGAATTCTCGGTGAAGGGCTCTGGACTAACTCTTCTAGATTCCTCTAAATAAGAGTTGAGGTGCTATATGAACCTCTCTTAGTTCAACACAAGTATGGGCACACACAAACGATACCAAGCATATATGTATGATATGAATAATATGAAATAATGCAAGTATAAAAGAGAGAGAGTTTAGAGATAGTGGATCAATCACAAACACCGAGATATGTTTTGAGGTTCGAGCCACTACTCTACGTCCTCGCCTTCACACAGAAGGATTTCCACTAATCGTCCACAAAGGACTTCCCACACAGGGAGCCTCCACTGAGAATTTGGCAAATACAATCTAGGAGTACACAACTCCTCTCTCCAACAAACAACCACTACCAAGAGGCAAGGCATAACAATTATCACCTCACACTAGAGGGATAAGGCACTAAGCCAAACAACTATCACCTCTACGCTTAGAGGGATAGGCACAAAGCCAAAACTCCAACCTCAATCACCTCTACACTTAGAGGGATACCAACAAACCAAAACTCCTCCACAATCACCTCTACATAAGAGGGATACCCACAAACTCAAAGCAAAGATATTACAACACTTGGTGGTCTCAATAAACCCAACAAAACAAAGATCCTATAGATAGGATAGAGATGATATGTAGCGGTCCCATTATTTATTTATTTTATTTTATTTATTTATTTATTTTTTGTAACTCACTAAAATTTTCGGCAGCATCTCCTCTGTTATTAATGGTCGTCCACATACAATATGTACCCAATTGAGCTTTCATGACACAATAATCATTCTCACGCACAAATATATATACATATATCCACCAAAGTAAGGTCATGATACTTAGAAGTACTCAACTTGAACCCAAATCCAAACAAAAAAAAAAAAACTATTTCAAAGAACCTCCAAGCACAACTCCAACAAGTTACATGACAGCTCCAACATCTACACAAAGTTCAACAGATTATATTACATAACAAGCATTAAGTCTATTCCAAATAGAATTATTACATATTCCTTCTCATACCAATAGAACCAAACTTTATAACATGAATTTTTTTTTTCAACTTAGATCTTCACACTAACACAAAAGTGACAAGAGACTTAATATGTGATGGCTACATTCTGTAAACATATCAAGTCTAGTACTTCATACAAAATGGGATTCCAAAATAGGTAGGAGTATAGAAGGAGACAATTATAGAAAGATTTTTGATTTCCAATAAGCCAAACTCCTCCAGTAGAACCACAAAACGGTCCTACACCGGTCCTTTGCCTTTGTTAAGTCCTAAAAAACATTACAAATGAGTGGTGTGAGCTCAACAGCTCAATGAGGAACTATTTATATACATATATATATATATATATATTATATATATATACACACATACATACATATATATATATACATACATACATATAATATATATATATATTAGTTGATACATTAATTAAGTTTAGGATTGGGTAATTACAAGGTTACTTCTGTAATTGGTTCTCATTAGCTTATGCTAAACTGGAATAACTCAATATGCCATCAGGTCTTTCTTGTATCTTATATAGTGAGCACGGCCACACACGCCGGTTATAACTATAGCTAAGTTCTAACCTTCTACGCCCTCATATCACAAGTTTTATTCATTAAGATTTATTTTGACTAATAATGTTCTAACATTACACCCAATCACAATGGATGCATGAACACCCACTTCCCCTATCGGATCCCGCCGGCACTCCTCTTCATTATTTAACTTATTTAGTTTACTACCCCGTCTTCCTCCTCCTACCGACTCCCGTCGGCCCCTTCCTTCATGGACAAAATTTTACAATACAATACACCGACTTCTCTCTCCTACCGGCTCCCGCCGGCCCCTTCCTTCGAGCACAAAATTTTACAATACAATACACCGACTTCTCTCTCCTACCGGCTCCCGCAGGCCCCTTCCTTCGAGCACAAATTTTACAATACGATACACCGACTTCTCTCTCCTACCGGCTCCCGTCGGCCCCTTCCTTCGAGCATAAAAATAAAATAATAATAATATGAGTGCATAAACTCAAGGACCATGCCACACAAGCAAGACATTCATATTCAATCATGTTATGTAGTTCATCATCCACAATTACCTGAGTTTTACTTATATAAATGTGGGAATTATCCAAAATTCTATAGCAATGATTCTCAATACACGTGCAAATTCCTGATTTTGCTAAATTTGGGTTGATCTAAATTCATATTAGAATTTGCTATAACCTAGTCCATTATAGTTACCTTGTAAATACAAAATTTTCATTTAGAAGGAAGTCATCCTCACACAGCTAACAATCCAACCATTACATAGTAATAATATTTCATAAGCATAATACCTGAAATCATGACATCATATGGTTAATTGTCCAATAGAACAACCATACTGTGCAATCAATAGTTTCTTGTATGCTATATGTACCTTGTAATTCACAATACTCTTTCGTCATTAGGCTACAAGAAAACTATAAGAATTCCCTGAGCTATTAAATCCAATTCTACTCTTGTATGAAGTTATTAGTCCTTACATCATGAGATCTAAAATTTGGTATTAGCAGTTCAACACTTAACTAAACCCTATATATATATATAATTATATATATATATATATATATATATATATATATATATATATATGTATATATATGTATATATATGTATATATATGTATATTTTTAAAATAAAAAAATAAACCCATATCCTCTCACTATATTTATTTACATAGCCATAACTCCCTATTTTCCACATCAATCTATCATTAACTTGATCTAATTAGATTCTAGTTCACTCACCTGGATCTCTGATGTTCTTCGAATGCTCGAGTAATTAGATCACAACCTTGCACAAGGATTCCAGTACACACGCGCACTCGTCCTTAGCTGGTGTGTACACGGTTCAGATCGTCGCCGCTTCCCTCCGCACAGGGCACGCGCGCGCGCTGAGGACACGAGCACGCTTGTGCTCGTGCTACGCGGGGTCACCCGCGCTCCCTCTACCGTGGATCTGGCCTCCGCCTCCTCTAGTAGTCGCTGGATGCCTTGATTCAGAGAGAAGGGAGGAAAGATGGAGAATTAGGGAGTGGGAAAAGGTGGAGAGGGTTTCGCTGATTTTTTTTCCAAGAATAAAAGAAGATTTCTCTCCCTTTATTAGCATGCCCTAGGTCCTAACTAGATGACAACTCACTTATACAATTTCCTATGTCTCCCTCTTCTCTCCAGGTGGCTCTCCAAGTCCCAAGACCTTTGACTCTTCCACTTAAAGTTTCTCTGGTCAGAAGTCATTAATCAAGGTTAATGGTAGATTAGTTCTATAGAAGGCATGATTATTGATATTATTTATTATCATATACACTCACTTACCTATAAACACCCCTAAATATATCTATATACTTTATATTCAACCAATACACACATGTACATAATATTTACTTATACATAAATTAATTTATCATTTTAATTAATCATATGATACATGCTTAATTATGGGAATGTATCCATCATGTAAATACTTACCGTATAAATTAGTATTAACGTACTCCGGGTGTTATAGTTCTACCCCTCTTAAAAGAGTTTCGTCCTCAAAACTTAGTATAACTTTAAATAAGTATGGATAAGTTTTCGCATCTCTTCTTCTGGCTCCCACGTAGCTTTTTCAAATTTTTGGCTTTTCCATAATACCTTTATCAAAGGAATTGTTTTGTTCCTCAGCTGCTTCACCTTGTGATCCAGAACTTGCACTGGTTCTTCTATATAAGATAAGTCTTCTTGAATTTGTAGTGGTGAATAACTAAGGATATGGCTGGGGTCCGGTACATACTTTCTTAGTTGGGATACATGAAATACCATGAATCTTCTCCATCTCTGGAGGCTGGGCCAGTCGATAGGCCAGTGGCCCGATTCTCCCAATATTTCAAAGGGCCCTACATAACGAGGATCCAATTTGCTTTTTCTACTGGTGCGCACTACACCTTTCATTGGAGACACTTTTAGAAATACCTCATCTCCTATAGTGAATTCTAGAGGCCTGCGGCGCTTGTCTGCATATGCTTTCTGTCGGCTCTAGGCTGCTTTCATCCTCTTCCTGATTATCTTGATCTTTTCCGTTATCTCTTGCACCAACTCAGGCCCTAATAACCTTCGATCTCCCACTTCTTCCCAGCAAATGGGGGATCTACACTTCCTTCCATATAGAGCTTCAAACGGTGGCATTCCTATAGTTGACTGGTAACTGTTGTTGTATGCAATTCCGCCAACCAATGGTACATACTTCTCCCAGTTACCCCCGAAGTCTAATACACATGCTCTAAGCATATCCTCCAATATTTGGATAGTCCTTTCTGATTGTCCATCCGTCTGAGGGTGTGCCGCTGTACTTGGATGTAATTTGGTTCCTAATGCCTTGGATAGGCTCACCCAAAATCTTGATAGAAAGCGAGGATCCCTGTCTGATATAATTGTTTCAGGTACTCCATGTATCCGAACTATCTCTCGAAGATAAATCTGCACCAACTTTTCCATCGAGTAATTCATTCGGATGGGCAAGAAGTGTGCAGACTTTGTGAGTCGATCGACGACTACCCATATTGCGTTGCTTCCTTGAAGTGATCGGGGAAATCCTGCAACGAAATCCATAGTAATATGACTCCACTTCCACTCAGGGATTGGTAAGGGCATCATAATCCCGGGGGTCTTGTGTTCAGCCTTAACTTGCTGGCATGTTAAGCATTTTAGTACAAAGTTAGCTATATCCTTCTTCATCCTCCCTACCAGAAGTTTGTTCGAAGATCTTGATACGTCTTTGTTGCTCCAGGATGTACTGTGTAGGAAGTGCGATGAGCTTCTGCCATAATTTCCTCCTTAAGCCTTGCATCTTGTGGCACACACACACGGTGTCCAAATTTCAGCACTCCTTTATCGTAAGCGAAACCTTGAATTCTCCGCCTTGAACTTTCTCCGAAATCCTTTTTATTCTGTCATCCCTTTGTTGTGCCTCTTTGATTCGGTCGTACAGATCATATTGAACGCTAACCTGATTCACCCGGCTTGTTACAATCCCAGGTCTTTTTATTTGAACTTCCAATTGCATCCTTTCCAATCCTTCAGTAGCCTTGATTGTTGAGTTATCAATACGGCTAGTGATCCTTCTGACTTTCGACTTAGGGCATCAGCTACCACATTGGCTTTCCCCGGGTGATATTGAATGGTAAGTCATAGTCTTTTATTAGTTCCAACCATCTCCGCTGTCGCATGTTCAGCTCCTTTTGAGTGAATATGTATTTCAAACTTTTGTGATCTGTATAGATTACACAATACTCCATACAGGTAATGTCTCCATATCTTCAAGGCAAAAACAACTGCAGCCAATTCTAGATCATGAGTAGGATAATTCTTTTCATGATTTCTTAGTGTTCTGGAGGCATAGGCTATAACCCTTCGTGCTGCATTAACACACATCCTAACCCTTGCTTGGATGCATCACTGTATATAACATATCCCTCGGTCTCCGAAGGCATAGCTAGAACCGGGACTGAAGTTAGCCTATCCTTCAATTCTTGAAAGCTTCTCTTCTGGCTTTCTCCCCAGATGAACTTGATACCTTTTCTGGTTAGCATGGTTAGGGGCACCGCTATTTTAGAAAATCCTTCTACAAATCTTCGATAGTAACCAGCTAAGCTTAAGAAACTTCTGATCTCCTTAACATTGGTGAGTTGGGGCCAATTTTTAATTGCCTCGATTTTTACGGGGTCCACTGGCACTCCTTCTCTAGATATAATATGACTGAGGAAGCTCACCTGATCTAACCAAAACTCACACTTCTTAAACTTTGCATACAGGCTTTTCTCTTAGTGTTTGTAGTATTATCTTCAAATGCTCCTCATGATCCTTCTTATTCTTGGAGTAGACTAATATGTCATCAATGAACACTACCACAAATCGATCAAGATATGGTTGAAATATTCTGTTCATCATGTCCATAAACGCTGCCGGAGCATTGGTAGTCCAAATGGCATTACAAGAAATTAAAAATGCCCATATCTGGTTCTGAAAGCAGTCTTAGGTATGTCATCTTGTTTAATCTTCAATTGGTGATATCCTGATCTTAAATCAATTTTAGAAAATACGCTGGCACCTTGAAGTTGATCAAACAAATCATCATTCTAGGAAGTGGATATCGGTTCTTGATGGTAACTGTGTTCAACTCTCTATAATCAATGCATAATCTCATACTCCCATCCTTCTTCTTTACAAATAGCACCAGGGTCCCCAGGGTGACACGCTGGGTCGAATGAACCCTCTATCCAACTGTTCTTGCAGTTGTTCCTTCAATTCTTTCATTTCTGCTGGAGCCATTCTATAAGGAGCTTTAGAGATAGGGCCTGATCCTGAGAATAAATCAATAGAGAATTCGATTTCTCTGTCCGGGGGTAAACCTGGTAACTCTTCAGGAAACACATTAGGATATTCCTTTACCACTGCTATATTTTCAATTTTTAAATCAGTTTCCTTCTTATCTATCACGGTAGCTAGAAATCCCTGGCATCCTCGTCTCAACAGTTTGTAGTCTTGATAGCCGATATGATCTGTATTTTCTTCTCATTTTTTACTCCTTCAAAGGAAAATTCTGGGATTCCTTCCATTTTGAAAGTTACCTTCTTTTGGTGACAATCTACATGGGCATGGTGAGTTGATAACCAATCCATTCCTAAAATGGCATCATATTCCATTCTCCATAATTGTACTAGGTCGACCCATGTTTTTACTTCTCCTATCATAACTTCACATCCCTTATAGCACATGCTAGCAATGATTTCTGCACCTATAGGGGTCGATATAATTAGATGAAATTCCAAAGGTTCAGGTTTCTTGTTTAATTTGGATGCAAATATTGTAGAAACAAAAGAGTGTGTGGCACCAGGATTAAATAATACTCGGGCAGTATGCCCCATTATACAAGTAATACCTTCCACCACGACATTTGATGTTCGAGCTTCCTGCTGAGTCAAGGCATTCATCTTTCCCTGAGCCCTAGGTTGTTGCACTGAAGATTGAGTCGTTGCCGATCGGGGTGTGTTGAACGGTCGTCTGAAAATTCCTGATGGCCTTGAAAATGGGGCAGCACTCATTGCTCGCCTTTCAGTCCCAAATCCCATGCTCGGGTATCTATGTAGGTTTGGACACTCCTTTCTCATGTGACCAATATTGCCACATATGAAACATTGCTTGCCTTGAATGCAGTTGCCCATATGATTCTGATTACACCTGGGACACCATGGGTTCCTCGTAAGATTTGGACGAGGAGGAGGTATTGATTGGGGCTGGTGCATGAATCCTCCTCTATGCCATGTACTACCATGATATTTTGAAACTGGCACTGTCGAGAATCCTGCATTTCTATTAGATTTAAAGTTTGATCCTCCAGAGTTAGGTGCATCCTGATATCGGGACGCTTAGGCAGAGGAAACTCCTTGTTTTGGATTTCTTGGTCTTCCAATATGTCTCGCTCAACTTCCAGTGCCTTCTCTACAGCTTGAATGTAGATTTTGAGTTGAAATGGAATTAGTTTGCTCCTGATCTCATGCCTTAATCCCCTTACAAATCTTTTTGTTCTATCTGCTTCTTCACGGACCAACCCTACTGCATACCTCGACAGATGAGTGAATTTGATGTCATACTGACTCACTGACATTCGTCCTTGCTTTAATTCTTGAAACTCCATTGCGAGTTTATCCTTTGCTACCCCTGGTATGTATTTTTCGTTAAATTTCTTGATCAGAAATTCCAAGAGATCTCCTCCCTTGAAGACTTAGCTCCACCCTTTACCATCTCCCACCAATGTTCTGCCTCCCCTTGAAACATAAAAGTGGCAAACGATACTCTTTGACTCTCAGTGCATTCCATAACATCTAGTATTTTCTCAATCTGACGGAGCCACTTTTCTGCTTGCACTGGGGTCGGCTCCCCTTTAAACGTTGGCGGGTGTAGCTTCTGAAATTGTTCTAGAGCTTTATGTGGTTTGCTCCTTGTCGTCAGCTGTGCCAGCCATTCTGGCATTCTGTCAGAGATTCTCTGATTTTCATTGAGTTGCTCTACCATGATTTCGTGGTTAGTCAGAGGATGGACACTCCCAACCGTGCTGTGTGGTGGAATATCGCCTTCAAGATTAGTGTGCGGTGGTGAGAGATTCAAGTCCATCTATCCCCTAAAATGATAAAAATAACCAGTTCCTGTTATTAACAACATTCATGATATAATATGAGTTTTATATAAAACACTACTTCTAATCATAACTTTAAAAGTATTCCTGAAACAAGTTTTGCATTTTTTTTTAATACAAAATATACAAAGGATATTCATGATAAGGCACATCGTTCACACACATTTCTTTATACAAAACCCACCTACCCAAAAAGCTTAAAAAAATAAGCGAGCCGAGACATTCTTTCCCAAAATGCTACACATCCCATACTTATTTAAGGATTTACATTAGAACCAGTGGAGCTTCCATTCTCACTGTCATCCTTAGATTCTTAGATTTTTTCCTTCTGGATTTTCTTCCTCAGGATCTTCTTCCTCTAGGTTTCTTCACTTTCCATTATGGTTTCGTCATCAAATCTCCAATAATCATGATCATCGTATAAATCCCAGTGTGGGCCCAGCTAGAGTTCCACCTAATACCTCCAAAGAATATCTTCTCTTGGGCTCTACCTCGTCACTGAGTGCGGTATCAAGAGCCTCAGTTATTGTAGGTCTCCAATGACACTCTCATTATCAACCATCACATCGATGCTCTCTTCTTCCTTCACGCTCACCTCGTCATCAATATCTATAGGACCATGAAAAATCATCTCTGGATCGGTCTCGTCCGACTCATAATCCCAGTCTATAGTATTGCTTCCCAACTCGATCCATCTGATCCTGGACTATCAGATGAAAAGTCAGACACCTTAGAATCCTCCATCTGCAGCAGTAAAGAAGTCTTATCAGGTTCATCCATATATATATATAATTTCGCAAAATGATAAAGCTATTGGGTCACCAGATTTGCAATTTCTTATATTTTCCATCTCCTAAAGTCGACTACGCTTAAACGTCCTTACGTTCAGCAATAACTATGACTTGCATGATATTTTAGCTGCCCTCTTATTTCAGTGTCCCATACCACTGGGGATCCATACAAAGGGCCCGCACCCTTAGCATGATACATCCTAATCGAAGTATGCGGGTACTCAAATTTGAATATAAGAGAACCGTCAAATATCCCGCATTTTAGAGTTATTCATATTCGTAAGCATCCATCATCCCTCCTTAAACTGCCCACATCGATCATACAAGAACACATACAATTTACAAACAATTTTACATCAAACTTAGCTCGCTACACTTATCTAAGTTAACTTTATATCAAAAACCATGCTCTGATACCAACTGTAGCGGTCCCATTATTTATTTATTTTATTTATTTATTTTATTTATTTTTTGAAACTCACTAAAATTTTCGGCAACATCTCCTCTGTTATTAATGGTCGTCCACATACAATATGTACCCAATTAGCTTTCATGACACAATAATCATTCTCACGCACAAATATATATACATATATCCACCAAAGTAAGGTCATGATACTTAGAAGTACTCAACTTGAACCCAAATCCAAACAAAAAAAAAAAAACCTATTTCAAAGAACCTCCAAGCACAACTCCAACAAGTTACATGACAGCCTCCAACATCTACACAAAGTTCAACAGATTATATTACATAACAAGCATTAAGTCTATTCCAAATAGAATTATTACATATTTCCTTCTCATACCAACAGAACCAAACTTTTAACATGAATTTTTTTTTTTTTCAACTTAGATCTTCACACTAACACAAAAGTGACAAGAGACTTAATATGTGATGGCTACATTCTGTAAACATATCAAGTCTAAGTACTCATACAAAATGGGATTTCCAAAATAGGTAGGAGTATAGAAGGAGACAATTATAGAAAGATTTTTGATTTCCAATAAGCCAAACTCCTCCAGTAGAACCACAAAACGGTCCAACACCGGTCCTTTGCCTTTGTTAAGTCCTGAAAACATTACAAATGAGTGGTGTGAGCTCAACAGCTCAATGAGGAACTATTTATATACATATATATATATATATATATATATATATATATTATATATATATATATATATATAATATATATTATATATATATATATATATATATATATATATATATATTAGTTGATACATTAATTAAGTTTAGGATTGGGTAATTTACAAGGTTACTTCTGTAATTGGTTCACATTAGCTTATGCTAAACTGGAATAACTCAATATGCCATCAGGTCTTTCTTGTACTCTTATATTAGTGAGCACGGCCACACACGCCGGTTATAACTATAGCTAAGTTCTAACCTTCTACGCCCTCATATCACAAGTTTATTCATTAAGATTTATTTTGACTAATAATGTTCTATCATTACACCCAATCACAATGGATGCATGAACACCCACTTCCCCCTATCGGATCCCGCCGGCACTCCTCTTCATTATTTAACTTATTTAGTTTACTACCCCGTCTTCCTCCTCCTACCGACTCCCGTCGGCCCCTTCCTTCATGGACAAAATTTTACAATACAATACACCGACTTCTCTCTCCTACCGGCTCCCGCCGGCCCCTTCCTTCGAGCACAAAATTTTACAATACAATACACCGACTTCTCTCTCCTACCGGCTCCCGCCGGCCCCTTCCTTCGAGCACAAAATTTACAATACGATACACCGACTTCTCTCTCCTACCGGCTCCCGTCGGCCCCTTCCTTCGAGCATAAATGTAACGCCCCGGTCCAGCGGGTACGGAGACGTTACTGCGATGTATATACGCAAGTCAGAAATACCCTCACGTATATACGCTAAGCATCAGTACAGGCAAGAATCAGAGTACGAAAGCAAGTGGTGCATTATACATTCCAACATATGAGTACAATTACAAAGTTATCACCAGAGGTGATAAATATTATAATAATATTACATCACCGATAGGCGCAAATGCGAGAATATAAAAAGGTGTACATGTATGAATAATACAAAAGGGCGCTCACGAAATAACTGGAGAAGCCGCGAGCCAACAAGGGGGAGTAGGGATGGGACTGGAGCTACAGCTGGTCTGTCTGCCCCACAGAAGTAAGCTTGATCCTCAGCAAGAAGATCCCCTTCGGTCCAAGCTCCAGGACCTGGACATGAGGATCCAGAGGAGTCAGAACTCCCCTAGCGAGTGGTGATGCAAATGCCAGATGGCGTGCAAAGATAAGCATGTAAGAGCAAGTAGATATAAAATAAGAGATATCAAGCAGGAAGTACTCATGGTATGGTAGATAAGAACAGGAGACTAGAGAAGTGGAATACCAGTGGTAAAACAGGATGTGAACATGTATAGTATAATAATCATAAAACTGGAAATCCGATGCAAAATCCGATAGAAGCAAACTCAGCAAGCATACAAACAGATTCATAGTTGGCATCTTTTATTATTATTACTTGTCTGACCCATATATCTAGGTATGTGTCCTGGTGTACATCTTAACACACATACATCCATATATAAGCAAGCTGAGGTTCGTTACTGGAAGCTGATGAAGAACTGATAGCTCATACTTATAGTAGTTACAGAATGCCCGGGACACAGCCATTTGGGGCCTGAAATCCCCCTAACACGCATCTTCTGGGGGCCTGAAATTCCTCTAACACG
This sequence comes from Agave tequilana, assembly GCA_038442645.1. Lineage (NCBI taxonomy): Eukaryota > Viridiplantae > Streptophyta > Magnoliopsida > Asparagales > Asparagaceae > Agave > Agave tequilana. Next base: position 19,885 of record JAVJIF010004300.1, on the reverse strand, counting down.
AGTCGTCAGTTTTTGTATTTCACTACTATAAGCAAGGCATCATACGGCATCCATCACTTCCTCCCATTCCCCGTGAAAGTTGTCCTTTTTATGGCTTATTAAACATAATTATCATATTACGGGAATGAGTAGGAACATAACTGGTCATAACAGGAGTACATAACAGGCATAACAGGAGTCATAACAAGCAAACGGGAGTTCATAACAAGAGATCAGGTACTACATTCCCGTAATGTGATAATCATGAGTAGAGAGTTATTCATAACAGGTATCAGGTTTATCATCATGCCAATGACAAGTGTTCATGAAGATAACAGGTGACATAACACGAGTCAGTGTCAAGTAGTAGCATGTCGGGTGTCAGGTGATAACATATCAAGTGTTAAATGATACAGACAGGTATATGCCAAGTGTTTACATAACAAGCTTGTATAGGGCAAGTGTTAGAGTAATAGTTGAGCACAATCAGGCGGAGCTGAGCAAGCTGGAGGTATGGACAGCAAACAGTGTTTAACACTAGAGCGCTTAGTGAGGTTACCGGGACGACTCGGCTAAAGTGCGAGTAGAAAATCCGGCAGCATCTCGCCTAGACGAATCTAGTGGTAAAGTGCTGAACGCTGATCATGATAACCAGGCGGAGCTGAAGAACCGACGGTCTCAACTCACTCCTGTTTCGAGATAGTGAGAGACCGGAGGCTGAAGAGCTGAGGGACCTGACGGTCTCAACTCACTTCCCTTTCGAGATAGTGAGAGACCGGAGGCTTAATGGTCTGGAGGCGGTGCTGAGAAACCTGGCGGTCTCAAATCACTTCTCTTCGAGATAGTGAGAGACCGGAGGCTGAATGGTCTGGAGGCGGTGCTGAGAAACCTGGCGGTCTCAAATCACTTCTCTTTCGAGATAGTGAGAGACCGGAGGCTGAATGGCCCGCACGAGTTGTTCTATCCTATTACAAGCATTACAGTATATCAGTCCGGTTCAAGTCAAGACATGCCCACAGATTACAACACACACACACCCGTACAACCACACCGCACTGATACTAAATACAACATAATAATGATTTTAATACAAGTCCATTTTCTTGTGGCGAGGAAAGTCACTCGCCTAAAACGCCACTTTTGAAGCTTTGCGCGTCCGAATTCCCGGGAGAGGAAAAACACCAAGCGGGCAAAGGAAAGGGGGCTTGGCCCTGGGTGGCCACCGGCCCTAGGGTGGTGCACCACCCCTTGGTGGTGGCCTAGGAAGTGGCCGGCCCCAAGGAGGGGGAGGGAGAGAGGAAGGAAAGGTGATTTCTTTGGTGGTGGTGTTATTTGGTGGATTTTGGTGGAGTAATAAAAGAAAGTGAAGGAGGTGATGTTTGGAAGTTAAAGTAGTGGAGAGGGGGTGGTGTTGTGATGGTGAAATTGATGGTGGAAGTGAAGATGGTGGTGGAAAATAAAAAAGGTTAAGAAGAGATGGTGGTGGTGACGTTAGTGTTGTCGTTGTAATTGTCACGGAATGATTACCGGAATAATCGTGAACGATTACCAGAATAATCATCGGAGATGTTGCCAATGAAGAAGAGCTCAACCCCAATCCAAGGAGGGTGGCCGGCCTTGGATAAGATGATGGGGTGGTGGTTTTGTGGAGAGGTTTGTTATGGTGGTAGTTTTGGAGAAGGTAAAGGAGAAGGTGGAGGCTTTGGTGGAGTTTTGGGGCTTGTGCTGGTTTAAATGGAGATGGAGGAGGAAGAAGATGAAGGTAGGGAGTTAGAGAAGTTGTAGTGGTTGTGGTTGTGGTTGTGGTGGAGATGAAGGAGGAGTTGGTGGTGGTTAAGGTTTTGGTGAAGAGAAAATGAAGTGGAAAGTAGAAGGAAAGTTTATATAGGAATTGGAATTGTGAAGGTGATGAAAAAGTGTTTTAGAGAGGGGGTTTTTGTAAAATGGAGAGGGTGAGGTGTCTCTTGGCCGGCCATGGTGATGGGAGAGGGGTTGGATATTTTGGAGAAGATATTTTTAATGTTAGATATTTTTGGTGGAGAGTTGTAGAAGATAATGGAAGAATGGAGAATTTTGTAGAATTTGGTGGAAGGAAAAGGAAGGAAAGAAATAGGAAAAAAGGAAAAGAAAATGGAAAAGGAAGATATTTTCTTGAAAGAAAAAGGAAAAATAATTAGAGTGGCGGATTCCCGGGATTCAGTTGCGGATGCGGAAAACTTTTGGAAAAATACCGGAATCGTCCGAAAATCAAGTATCTCGGAATGACCCGCAAAAATTCTCAAAAATCAAGAATATTATTCTAAGAATCATGGTGAAATTAGTTTCAAGAAATTTTTATAGTTTTAAATTAAAAATCCTGGAATCGGCCGCCAATATCGGTCGACACAAATCTGGCAGAAATCTGATAAATTCTGAAAATTCTCAAAAAATGAAGTAAGATAGTAAATATTATTCTAAGTAAATATGTGAAAGCGGTTTCTCAAAATTTGACTCTATTTGTAAATTAAAATCCAGGAATAAACCAGCGACACCAATTAATCCCGATTTTGGGTATTTATAAAAATAATTCAGAAAAAATCTGAAAAATCATGAAAAATCTAAAATATTGGGAAACAGTGTTTGAAACTAAAATCAGTCCAGAAAGACTAAATCAACTAAACAAATACGAGAAGGAAATAAAAAAATATGATCGAAAAATTGAATACGCAGATAAGTACGTATTCTGGGAACGGGGTGTTACATCCACCCACCATACACAAAATTTCGTCCTCGAAATTTTGATAAGGGGAAGATGAACACAGGAGAGACTAGGGTCGACAATGAGAATAAGATAAAGTGGAATATTTAGAAAGGTAACAAACCCAAAGTACAAAAGCTCAGGGGTAGCTGTTACAAAGGTAACCAACTCAAAGTACAAAAGATCAGGGGTAATTGTTACAATGATATCCTCAAAGTCCCTGTTCTGGATACTGGGCTTCGTATTCTGCTGCTGCTTCGCCTGATGCCTCTACTGACATGTTGTGAACTTGGCCTCTGCCATAATCTGCTCTTGCTCCTCTCTGTAATTGATCATGCTGCTGGGGTGGGAATGGAGCTCTTCGGCCAATGGGTTCTGGGTTCCCTCTATGTGGTGGGGCTGGAAGTATTGGTCTAATTGGTGCCATATTTCCTACCCTTCTGAACGGGCAATCTCTTATTGCATGACTTCCGTCCCACAGGCTAAGCATAGTCCGTTAGCCATTCGACAGTCTTTCCTATAATGTCCAGGCTTATGGCAGAAGTTGCATATGATCTGAGGAAAAGTAGGTTGGAATGGTCGTTTGACTATCGGGCCATTGATGGGCCTGGTTGTGGGTTCTTCGTTCATCAACTGAAAGGGTCTCTTCATTGGCTTGTTTTGTACCTGGTACTCATTTTTCTTCACCAGTCCTCGTTCTACTTCACGGGCAATGGAGAGAACCTGGGAGTACGTCTTCAGCTGTTGAGGATAAGAAACATCTGAACATCCATCTTCAGCCCTTGCTGAAATCTGCTAGCCCGTTTCTCTTCATCTGTCACCATGTAGGGTGCAAACCTGCTAAGCCTCAAGAATTCGGCGGCATATTCATCCACTGACCGATTTCGTTGTTGTAGCCAGATAAATTGTTCTTCCATTTCCTTTTGAGCTGTTGCAGGGAAGAATCTTTCATAGAAACCCTTTGAGAACTGGTCCCATGTAATGGGTTTCTCCAGTGTTGCTTCTTCTGCCAACCACCAGTTTCTGGCCACATCTCTCAGCTGTATCTTGGCCACTTCTACTTGGTTCTCCTTAGGGATTCGGGCTGCATTCAAGAGATCCGTGTGTCTACCAGCCATTGTTCTGCATCCAAGGGCTTCTCTATGCCTGAAAAGATCGCCGGTTGTAATCTCCTGAAGTCTGACACGTTGCCTAGCCTCTGCTCTCGGGGTGCAACCAACAGTCCTTGACGTAGAAGTTCTGTCTGCTGCTGTTGACTTGCATCATTCTTGTGTAGTATCCTCATCATACCATCATTGTCTCTGCTTGATCCATCTTGAGAGGTACTAGGACCATTGCGTGTTCCCGTCTTTCCATATCTGAGTTGGTTGAAGGGGTTGCAAGAAGAAGCTGGAAGGTAAAAGATTGATAGGTCTCAGGATACAAGGAATGGATCAAAAGAAAGAGAGAGAGAGAGATAACTCTGCACTTGTAGTTGGATTGTACAACCAGGACTCTTGTATTCCAGTTGCAAATTTCTTTACTATTAATCTGCCATCTGGACGTACTGAGGATGTGAGAGCCTAGGCTCTGATACCATCCTGTAACGCCCCGGTCCAGCGGGTACGGGACGTTACTGCGACGTATATACGCAAGTCAGAAATACCCTCACGTATATACGCTAAGCATCAGTACAGGCAAGAATCAGAGTACGGAAGCAAGTGGTGCATTATACATTCCAACATATGAGTACAATTATAAAGTTATCACCAGAGGTAATAAATATTACAATAATATTACATCACCGATAGGCGCAAATGCGAGAATATAAAAAGGTGTACATGTATGAATAATACAAAAGGGCGCTCACGAAATAACTGGAGAAGCCGCGAGCCAACAAGTGGAGTAGGGATGGGACTGGAGCTACAGCTGGTCTGTCTGCCCCACAGAAGTAAGCTTGATCCTCAGCAAGAAGATCCCCTTCGGTCCAAGCTCCAGGACCTGGACATGAGGATCCAGAGGAGTCAGAACTCCCCTAGCGAGTGGTGATGCAAATGCCAGATGCCGTGCAAAGATAAGCATGTAGGAGCAAGTAGATATAAAATAAGAGATATCAAGCAGGAAGTACTCATGGTATGGTAAGATAAGAACAGGAGACTAGAGAAGTGGAATACCAGTGGTAAAACAGGATGTGAACATGTATAGTATAATAATCATAAAACTGGAAATCCGATACAAAATCCGATAGAAGCAAACTCAGCAAGCATACAACAGATCCATAGTTGGCATCTTTTATTATTATTACTCGTCTGACCCATATATCTAGGTATGTGTCCTGGTGTACATCTTAACACACATACATCCATATATAAGCAAGCCGAGGTTCGTTACTGGAAGCTGATGAAGAACTGATAGCTCATACTTATAGTAGTTCCCGACCGCCCGGGACACAGCCATTTGGGGGCCTGAAATCCCCCTAACACGCATCTTCTGGAGGCCTGAAATCCCCTAACACGAATCGTCAGTTTTGGTATTCCACTACTATAAGCAAGGCATCATACCGGCATCCATCACTTCCTCCCATTCCCCGTGAAAGTTGTCCTTTTTATGGCTTATTAAACATAATTATCAGATTACGGGAATGAGTAGGAACATAACTGGTCATAACAGGAGTACATAATAGGCATAACAGGAGTCATAACAAGCATAACTGGAGTTCATAACAAGAGATCAGGTACTACATTCCCGTAATGTGATAATCTTGAGTAGAGAGTTATTCATAACAGGTATCAGGTTTATCATGCCAATGACAAGTGTTCATGAAGATAACAGGTGACATAACACGAGTCAGTGTCAAGTAGTAGCATGTCGGGTGTCAGGTGATAACATATCAAGTGTTAAATGATACAGACAGGTATATGCCAAGTGTTACATAACAAGCTTGTATAGGGCAAGTGTTAGAGTAATAGTTGAGCACAATCAGGTGGAGCTGAGCAAGCTGGAGGTATGGACAGCAAACAGTGTTTAACACTAGAGCGCTTAGTGAGGTTACCGGGACGACTCGGCTAAAGTGCGAGTAGAAAATCCGGCAGCATCTCGCCTAGACGAATCTAGTGGTAAAGTGCTGAACGCTGATCATGATAACCAGGCGGAGCTGAAGAACCTGACGGTCTCAACTCACTCCTCTTTCGAGATAGTGAGAGACCGGAGGCTGAAGAGCTGAGGGACCTGACGGTCTCAACTCACTTCCCTTTCGAGATAGTGAGAGACCGGAGGCTGAATGGTCTGGAGGCGGTGCTGAGAAACCTGGCGGTCTCAAATCACTTCTCTTTCGAGATAGTGAGAGACCGGAGGCTGAATGGTCTGGAGGCGGTGCTGAGAAACCTGGCGGTCTCAAATCACTTCTCTTTCGAGATAGTGAGAGACCGGAGGCTGAATGGCCCGCACGAGTTGTTCTATCCTATTACAAGCATTACAGTATATCAGTCCGGTTCAAGTCAAGACATGCCCACAGATTACAACACACACACCCGTACAACCACACCGCACTGATACTAAATACAACATAATAATGATTTTAATACAAGTCCATTTTCTTGTAGCGAGGAAAGTCACTCGCCTAAAACGCCACTTTTGAAGCTTTGCGCGTCCGAATTCCCGGGAGAGGAAAAACTCCAAGCGGGCAAAGGAAAGTGGGCTTGGCCCTTGGGTGGCCACCGGCCCTAGGGTGGTGCACCACCCCTTGGTGGTGGCCTAGGAAGTGGCCGGCCCCAAGGAGGGGGAGGGAGAGAGGAAGGGAAAGGTGATTTCTTTGGTGGTGGTGTATTTGGTGGATTTTGGTGGAGTAATAAAAAGAAGTGAAGGAGGTGATGTTTGGAAGTTAAAGTAGTGGAGAGGGAGGTGGTGTTGTGATGGTGAAATTGATGGTGGAAGTGAAGATGGTGGTGGAAAATAAAAAAGGTTAAGAAGAGATGGTGGTGGTGACGTTAGTGTTGTCGTTGCAATTGTCACCGGAATGATTACCGGAATAATCGTGAACGATTACCGGAATAATCATCGGAGATGTTGCCGACGAAGAAGAGCTCAGCCCCAATCCAAGGAGGGTGGCCTGATAGGTAAAGGAATAGTGGAGTAGAATTCGCACAGATATTCAACAAAAGAGAGAAGGCTTAGAGTCAACCTTAGGTGCTTAATCACTCCGAAGTGTATTCACAATGTGTAATGTACTCCTTTCAAATCACCGTAGTAGCATAAGCTATACGGGTCGAATCCACAAGGAGAGCTCACAATGGAAGCTTTACGGTTTGATGTTGAAGAAAGACAAACGAAAGTTCTTCTTTGTTTCAAAAGAATGAAAAGGACATGGAAAAAAGGTGAAAGAATTGGTTGTGGTTTTGTACATGAAAGTAAAAACGATGAAAAGAGAATGAAAAGAATTTGAAAACAAGAATTGCTTTTAGGGAGAAAACTAAAGTAGAGAAAACTTGCAAAAGACTTTTAGAATGGAAAAAGCCATGACTAGCTAACCTTACTAACTTGCTAACTTACTAATCTCGTTAGGGTGAAGCATGCCTCATGTTGATTCATCGGCAAGTGTTTGTCTTGCTTGTTGGTCAAGTTACTTTCCCCTTTGATGGATGGGTGATCATTTTGGACTTGTCTTGTAGCCTCATTGATTTCATCGGCTCTCAAGATAGAATTTCATGGTGGAATCGGGGAGTGTCACTCAAGGGATGCTAAGGAAGAAGATACAAAATTCATTAGACATTCAAGGCCATACAACAAGTTAGCATTGAAGTAAGAAAGTTGTACAACAAATAGCATATGTTTGGTGTTTCATCTCCATGTTCCATCAAGGCACTTGTTCTAAGAAAAGGCTCTAAATGAGGCACACATGAATCATATGGAGAATTACAACAAGAGATTGCCAAGAATGAAAGTAACCTATCGGGGATGAAAAAGACTCAACATTTGCAAGATTAAGAATTAGCATTCACCCAAGAGTTAGAAGTTAGCAAGATTAGTTGTTAGCTAGTCATGTTAGAAGAAGTTAGCTATCCATTATAATAAAGAGAAAACAACAAGACATCATGCTATGAAAGTAATGCTTGAATGAAATAAAGCAAGTAATGAAAAGCGCTAGAAGTTGCAAAAGAAGAGAAAGTAGATTGGATTAATCCTTGCTCTGCTTCAAGTTGTCACCCTTGATTACAAGCTTTCACTCTTTCACTATCTCTCTCTTGAAGAATTTCTAGGAGGAAGAAGAAGATTAAGAGCAATAAAACCTAGAGAAAAACTAAAAATTACAAGCTCTTTCCTCTATTCTCTCCTCTCCCTTTTGCACTGGCCCTGATAGTCTATTTATAGGCCTCAGGAGAAGAAGGCTCCAGAATCAGACAGCTGGGGATCAATCGCTGGCTCAACGGCCAGATAACTGCCGCGGATCCGCGGCCAGAGCCGCGTTTCCGCGGCAGAATCTTGGCCGTTGCGCCAACGATTTCTGTTGCGAGTTTTTTGCAGGTTGTTAGCCACGTGGATCTTCTAGAATGCTGACTGGATGCGTGGGTGATTCCAGATCCTGGGCTCAACTCTTGGGCTTCTTTTTGGGCTTTGAATTAATCCCCTTTTATTCTTGATAATTGCATGGATTTGTGGGCCTTTCTCCATTAAAATATGGACCTGCAAAAATAGAGAGAAAAAGAGTAAAAAAAACAATTTTTATTGATATAATGCATAGTATAGAGGTGGAAGATGATAAAAAATGAACTATAATCACACCCCCATACCTAACTTTGCTCGTCCCCGAGCAAAAAAGAAAGAAAATCCTAACTAGATTATTACACCACTTTCGTAGGTGACACGATTGCACTGAGCACGTGCAACAAGCCGTTAAACCTCTAGGTTACCCTAGAGGAGGAGTGTTGTCTCCTGAGGGTTTTCAGCGGATTGCACCCACAAAATCTATAAAGAAAAAAAAGGGTTAGTGAAAATTTTGATCTATGTTTTAAAGATTCTTACTTGAGTTATAGGTTTCAGGTTACCCTAAACTTGTCATTCCTCTTATAAGCGTCTATTTAGAGTTTTGTTTTCAATTTAGGTTAAGTTTTTAAGGAAAAGATTAAAAATTAGATTTTGCATCAATCCTAGTATATATACATCTATAATATGAAGGATCTTTCTTAGACTATGTTCATTTATTTACTAAATATATAACATTTTTTTTATTTACAATATTTATTTATTTACATTTCCTTAACTTCCTTAGGCTTTCTAATTTACCCTTGTAATGAGCCTCTTACCGATGACTCCCAAACCAGATGGTCCTAGGGCACCAGATGAGAAAACATCTCTCGGGTTCGAGGACTCAAGTAAACTAGGCCACGAAGGGGTTAAGGACTTAACACCTTTAGGCGTGACTTGCCATGCTTCTTGAGGCACGGCTAACCAGCTTAATTAGTGGCTAAGTAATTATTTGGTTATTTATATACATATATTTTTTTTATATTTTTTTTTATTATATATATGTAAATAAAGTCACAAAGTCTTTGATTAATCCTTCAATATGTTTAATGTATATATTCTAAAGAAAGAATTAAAATCTAGTAATCTTTCTTATCCTTTTTTACTTAACCTAAAAATCCAACAAAACTCCTCTTTTCGACTTATAATTAGAAATCATAGTTAAGAGCTTCCTTAATCCCTAAAGTCGAGCTTGATTCTTTAAACATGGATCAAGAATTTCCTTTTTTTATATATATATATTTTTTTATTTTTATTTTCTAAAAGAAAAAGTAAAATCTAAAAGGAAATTAAATATCTACAAAGAAAGGTAAAATCTAAAAGAAAAATAAAAAACCTTAAAAGAACACGAAAATCCTAAAAAATAAAAATAAAAAGCCTAAAAAGAAAATAAAAATCCTAGGTTAGAATCTACCCCCCCATACCTATCTCATGCATTGTCCTCAATGTATGCAAGATAAAAAAGATGCATGAAATAGGTAAAAGGTATGAAATCACCCCCTCCGTCTCTTTGGACCCGCGGTGGTGCTAGGTCCAGCCGACTGTGATCGTCTGAGCCCCGCCTCAATGCGGTCCAACCTCGAGGATTGCTCCTCCACCTTCTTTCTAAGCCTGACCTGCCCCCTAAAAATTTTCTTCATGCCCTTCCAGATGGTGGACATGAAGGCTCGTGAATCTATTGGGGGATCCTGATGCCAAAACTCAGGCTCATCTTCCTCCTGAAGACTCTCCTCAGAGGAGGACTCCACCGGCACATCTTCGGGCTGGACACTAGGAGTCCAAACCGCGTGCAAATAGCTATTATAGGAACTGGTGGGTCGCTCAGGTGCAACAAACACTCGGTCAAATGAATCGAATACGGCGTCCGGTAGGAAAGTCCTACACAGACGCGTAATCAGAATAGGGTGAGAGTATTTGGCACCTCGGGTGCGTGAAGAGTTGGCTATAATTGCGTGGAAGATGACCTTATTTAAGCAGACCGTGTGTTGCCTGGTCATTAAATCGTGAATTATTTGCAACACCGGGCGGTTGAAGGAAGTTGTGTGGTCCAGCCCTAAAATGTTACGTTGGATCCAGCGTCCAACGCAGTGTACGTTCCTAAAGGTAGTGCTGGCCTTAAGCCCACGGTCCTGCTCAGTGCAGCGAGCCCCCATGATTGTCATATAATCGATCAGTGGGAGGGGATCGCTGTGCTGTGGGTGAATGGGGACATGAGTGTGTTCCTCAAGAAGAGGAAGAGTGATGAACAAGTCGCCCAAGGGCATGTGTACGGTGAATTGGTATGTGTGTGTGTCAATAGATGCATGGTCAATGTGATTGTAGAACATTGTCACCAATTCGGGACAATAAAAGGCATCGTTCTCAGAGTTGTCGTACACTAATGTATACCAATCCCAAGCCCTAATCCTATCTAAAAACATATGGCCATATCCATTAGGGTCACACAAGATTTTCCCAAAGTCTTTCTCAGCAAATATCATAGGTGCCATGCTATCAATTGAAATCAAAGCAATAGAAAGGAGAGATCAAGATTCAAACCACCCCGGAATTCGTGGGGGGAAACAAATCTCGATCTTGCAGAGCACACAGGAAAGATCTGATGAAAACTGTGACACCAGATCGGCTACAAGCGCTTGAAATCGATCGGTAGAAAATTGGGCGGCGCTCGGAGGCTTTAGGAATGCCGCGGATCTGCGGCTGTGGTCGCGGGAACGCGGCAGTAAGGAAGAATCAGGGGAGCAGAAAAATTACAGAGGGCGGCCGTTTGAGGAAGTTGTTCAGATCTGGAAATGTATTTGCACTTGAGAGAGGAGAGGTTATTTATAGGGAGGGAAAAAATGAGAGTTCCAACTTTATCCCTAGGTTAAAAGATATTCACAAACCTAGGACTTGAAATTTTGAAAGAAGGAGTTTGACCCTAGGGAAAAAGAGTTATGGAGAAAGCTAGGGTTTTGAGGGATTTGAATTTTGAAAGTTGTAGAACTCTTTTAAAGGAATTGCACAAAAGTCCTCATTTTCTTCTTTTTTTTTATATATTTATTTACAAAAAGTGTACAAAAACTATTTACAAGGAATATGTACAAGTGTGTCCATTGCCTAAGCTTTTCTTTGGTCGTTTCCCTCTAGCCCGTTTCCCATCGTTCCAGTGTGTTTGTTTGCGTGGGCTCAGTTGGGAAACGAGTGCAATTATTTTCTGAGCCTTAGGCATTTCCAGTCTCAATGGCTTATTGTTATTCATCCTCATTTCACCACAAAATTCACTAAAAATTTCTTCATCACCACTTTTTTCACTCTGAATTTCTTTACTCCCAGTGTTAAGAAATTCCAGCTCATCTCCATACAACTCCTTAAAACTGAGGTCAACATTATCCTTCAGAGATGTACAACTAGTTAACCAACCCCGAGTTGGCTCATCCAGACACATGATTTCGTCAGCGAAGAGGTCTTCAAAAGTTATATCAATCGGAGGTTCTTGAATTGTATCCTCATGGGATACATTTACGGTTGGCTCACTGAAAGTGAAAATATCCAAATCAACTTTCCCTTTGAAAGGGTACTCGGATAACAAGATTTTTCACTTCAAGAGAATCACAAACTTGTGACTCATCTTTACTTTTCTCCTCACAATTGTTCCTGACAAAGTTAACCTCGAATGTTTGATCTTTTATCCTACGAGGTTGCATGCCGAAGACATTCACTTCTCTCGTCATGTCACCAAAAGTTATCCTCATTGACCCTTTCCTACAATTGATGATGGCATTTGCTGTAGCCAGGAATGGTCGTCCCAAGATGACAGGAGTTTGAGCCCTATGATTGGTATTAGACACAGGTTGTGTCTCAAGAACTACAAAATCCACAGGGTAAATGAACTCCCCAACTCTGATAAGAATATCGTGAATTTCCCCTTGGGTCTCTTGACAGAGCGATCAGCCAGTTGTATCGTCATTTGGGTCGGGCGGAGATCACCTAACCCTAATTGTTGGTACACAGAAAAAAGGCAGGAGATTGATAGGCCCCCAAATCAAGTAGTGCCCTATTGATGGTAGTCTGTCCTATGACACAAGATATGATCGGGCTCCCTGGGTCCTTGTATTTGACAGGAATGGGCCCAGTGAACAACTCACTGATGTGTGATGCCAGGAAGACTTTCTTAGGGACTTGTGTTTTACTCTTCTTGGTGCACATTTCCTTTAAGAATTTTGCATATGATGGCACTTGTTGTATGGCATCAAGAAGAGGGACATTGATTTGGACCTTGTTAAACATTTCTCGTATCTTCTCCATATGAGCATTCAACTTGTGATTTGTAAGCCTATTTGGAAATGGTGCCCTAGGCTTATAAGGTTGCTCATCGATTTTTCTTTTTCCTTGGCTTTTGATGGCTCAGCACTAGAGGATGGATTGTCAGAAGTTGGTTGTACTGGGAACTGGAGGGGTTGACTTGGGTACTGGATGGGATGGTTGAGTAGAAACCCTATTATCTACCTGTTTTCCAGATCTCAGGATATGAACAGCGTTGCAATGACTGGGGCCCATGTCTCCACTTCATGCAAAGGGAAGTGATTTTTGGGATTGGGCATTGGCTGACTTGGAAACATTCCTTTTTGTCTCTCATTGAAAGAATTATTCAGTTGCCTAATTGGACCTGTACTTTGTTCATATCCTGTTGATGGTTCTTCATTAGGGTTTCGATCATCTTTTCCAACTTTGATAGTTTGTCATCTGAATTATTCTGGGGTGGATGTTGGTGATAGGGAGACTGGAAGTGTGTTTGATAGTGTGGTGGGCTCTGATAGGATTGTGATTGTGGTGACTTTGAAATGGATGAAAATTCGGTGAATTACGATTGAGACTGTGTTGAGAAGGCTGAGCATTATATGGATGTGGAAATGGTGGCCTATGTTGCTCAGGACCAGACTGACTCCACGAAAGATTTGGATGGTTTCGCCATCCCGGGTTGTATGTACAGGAGTGTGGATTGTGATTGGGTCTGGTGAAAGTGGCATTCGTATTCTCCTGATATGATTGAGACTGATATATAGGACACTCCTCGAAGACATGGTTGAGGTCATGACAATAGGTACAACCCGGTTTGACAACAGGTGATGGGTTGACCTGATTAACAACCGAATGTTCCCTTGACTCAAGCAGTTCTATCCTCTTCATTAATTGTGCGATCTTAGCCTCAGCAACTATGGAGGATTCTATGGAATGCATACCGGTTCTGGAAGTGGTGGGAGTGGGTTTATCAGGGCATGACTCCCACTGAATTATTTTCTCAGCTAAGGCTTCAAAGAGATCCCACCCCTGGTTCTCATCTTCTTTAAAAATTCCCCTTGGCACATGGATTCAACGAGTGTTTTCGTTTGGTAATCAAGTCCGTCATAGATAATTGGCATTGCCGCTATTTCTCTATGCCGTGATGAGGACATAAGGCTAGGAGGTCTTTGAAACGCTCAAAATATTTCCAGAAGGGTTCGTTTGATTCCTGCTTGAATTGCATGATGTTTTTTCGCATAAGGGCTGTCTTGTGAATGGGGTAAAATTTTTAAGAAAGACCTTTACAAAATCATCCCATGAAGATATCGAACTGGCGGGAAGATTGTAAAGTCATTTCTTAGCTAAGTCTTTCAGTGCAAAAGGTATGAACCTTAACCTAACAGCATCCTCAGTCAATTGGGAAATTCTCATCATTACGCATACTTCTTCAAACTCTCGAATGAAGAAGTATGCGTCCTCAGACTCTAAACCATGGAATTGGGGAAGTGTATTGATGAATTGTGGTTTCAGCTCAAAATGATTTCCATTTGTAACAGGGAGAAGATGCATGACGGAAGCAAAGTGCGAATCGGGTAGAATCTATCTTGAAGCGAAACGTTTGTTTTCCATTATTGGGTTTGTGTCAAGAGGTGGTGTGTGTGCAAGTGTAGACAATCTAACAAGTCTTGCAGAGAATTTGAATCCGGAACCACTCTTGCATGTACAATCACAAACAACGTTCACCGATCACACCAGCGAAAAGAAAAAATGAAAATAACAAACAATAAAAAAAAAATCAATCTCAAGCTATCTAGGGTACCTAGACCTAGACGACTCCTAACTGTTTGATGAACTAAAGAAGGTTGTTGCTTGAATAGACCACAGCTAATCAGCCAGGTAGGGGCAAAATACGGTGGGAGGTATCCGTGCGTAAGCAACGGGCCTTAATTACGCCAAACCACGGTATCTTCGAGGCTTAACCTCTTAATCCCCTGCCTTAGACACTGATTTGACTGGAGTATGACTAAAAAGCAACTTCCAACTTCAGCCGATCTCTTACTGAGTCCGGATGTCCCTAGGGCCAATGTCTATCAGATTTTATTACAAGCTTGGGATTGTGAGTGCTTGAAAATGATTTTTGGGCCAAGGAAAGGGTGATGAAATCCCCCACCTTATCTTATTTATGGGTTGATGCCCTTAAAATCAGTTTGGTGCAAGTGTACAGTATAAGCAAAACAGGTTCACTCAAAGCGATATAAATCAACCAAGAAGTGAGTCCTAATCGATATGCAATGCGCACGTACCTTGCTCCAGCACTCTTCAACAGTAAAGTAAATGAATTGAAAAGACACGTGCCTAGAAATGCAAATGTCTAATCAATTTTTAACTTTGCAACCAATATTTTACTGTTGATTATTAGCAGGAATATGGTGAAGCATACAAGAAGTAGTACTGCAGCAGCTGTATTTTTGCAGAGCAAGCAACCCTGCAGAAAACTGTTTAGTAGTTCACTCCTCTTTGCTGCGGATCCACGGCTTTGGCCGTGGAATCGCGACAAATCAGAGGGCAACTGGTCTCTGCTTTCTAGAGCAGAGGCCCAGGGCCACTTATATGTCACTGCAATGCTAGTTTTCCTGTTTCTTCACCTGTAACCTGCAACAGAGAAGAAAGTTCGTTTAGTGCTTCAATTGAATCAAAACCGTTGCTCTCCCAGGCAACGGCGCCAAAATTTGATAGGTAAAGGAATAGTGGAGTAGAATTCGCACAGATATTCAACAAAAGAGAGAAGGTTTAGAGTCAACCTTAGGTGCTTAATCACTCCGAAGTGTATTCACAATGTGTAATGTACTCCTTTCCAAATCACCGTAGTAGTATAAGCTATACGGGTCGAATCCACAAGAGAGCTCACGATGGAAGCTTTACGGTTTGATGTTGAAGAAAGACAAACGAAAGTTCTTCTTTGTTTCAAAAGAATGAAAGGACATGAAAAAATAGGTGAAAGAATTGGTTGTGGTTTTGTACATGAAAGTAAAAATGATGAAAAGAGAATGAAAAGAATCTGAAAACAAGAATTGCTTTTAGGAAGAAAACTAAAGTAGAGAAAACTTGCAAAAGACTTTTAGAATGGAAAAAGCCATGACTAGCTAACCTTACTAACTTGCTAACTTACTAATCTCCGTTAGGGTGAAGCATGCCTCGTGTTGATTCATCGGCAAGTGTTTGTCTTGCTTGTTGGTCAAGTTACTTTCCCCTTTGATGGATGGGTGATCATCTGGACTTGTCTTGTAGCCTCATTGATTTCATCGGCTCTCAAGATAGAATTTCATGGTGGAATCGGGGAGTGTCACTCAAGGGATGCTAAGGAAGAAGATACAAAATTCATTAGACATTCAAGGCCATACAACAAGTTAGCATTGAAGTAAGAAAGTTGTACAACAAATAGCATATGTTGGTGTTTCATCTCCATGTTCCATCAAGGCACTTATTCTAAGACAAGGCTCTAAATGAGGCACACATGAATCATATGGAGAATTACAACAAGAGATTGCCAAAAATGAAAGACCCATCGGGGATGAAAAAGACTCAACATTTGCAAGATTAAGAATTAGCATTCACCCAAGAGTTAGAAGTTAGCAAGATTAGTTGTTAGCTAGTCATGTTAGAAGAAGTTAGCTATCCATTACAATAAAGAAAAAACAACAAGACATCATGCTATGAAAGTAAAGCTTGAATGAAATAAAGCAAGTATGAAAAGCGCTAGAAGTTGCAAAAGAAGAGAAAGTAGATTGGATTAATCCTTACTCTGCTTCAAGTTGTCACCCCTTGATTACAAGCTTTCACTCTCTCACTATCTCTCTCTTGCAGAATTTCTAGGAGGAAGAAGAAGACTAAGAGAAATAAAACCTAGAGAAAACTAAAAATTACAAGCTCTTCCTCTATTCTCTCCTCTCCCTTTTGCACTAGCCCTGATGGTCTATTTATAGGCCTCAGGGAAGAAGGCTCCAGAATCAGACAGCTGGGGATCAATCGCTGGCTCAACGGCCAGATAACTGCCGCGGATCCGCGGCCAGAGCCGCGTTTCGCGGCAGAATCTTGGCCGTTGCGCCAACGATTTCTGTTGGAGTTTGTTGCAGGTTGTTGGCCACGTGGATCTTCTAGAATGCTGACTGGATGCGTGGGTGATTCCAGATCCTGGGCTCAACTCTTGGGCTTCTTTTGGGCTTTGAATAATCCCCTTTTATTCTTGATAATTGCATGGATTTGTGGGCCTTTCTCCATTAAAATATGGACCTGCAAAAAATAGAGAGAAAAAAGAGTAAAAAACTAAATTTTATTGATATAATGCATAGTATAGAGGTGGAAGATGATAAAAACTGAACTATAATCATGGCCGGCCTTGGATAAGATGATGGGGTGGTGGTTTGTGGAGAGGTTTGTTGTGGTGGTAGTTTTGGAGAAGGTAAAGGAGAAGGTGGAGGCTTTGGGGAGTTTGGGGCTTGTGTTGGTTTAAATGGAGATGGAGGAGGAAGAAGATGAAGGTAGGGAGTTAGAGAAGTTGTAGTGGTTGTGGTTGTGGTGGAGATGAAGGAGGAGTTGGTGGTGGTTAAGGTTTGGTGAAGAGAATATGAAGTGGAAAGAAGAAGGAAAGTTTATATAGGAATTGGAATTGTGAAGGTGATGAAAAAGTGTTTTAGAGAGGGGGTTTTTTGTAAAATGGAGAGGGTGAGGTGTCTCTTGGCCGGCCATGGTGATGGGAGAGGGGTTGGATATTTTGGGAAGAATATATTTGATGTAGATATTTTTGGTGGAGAGTTGTAGAAGATAATGGAAGAATGGAGAATTTTGTAGAATTCGGTGGAAGGAAAAGGAAGGAAAGAAATAGGAAAAAAGGAAAAGAAAATGGAAAAAAGAAGATATTTTCTTGAAAGAAAAAGGAAGAATAATTAGAGTGGCGGATTCCGGGATTCAGTTGCGGATGCGGAAAAACTTTTGAAAAAATACCGAAATCGTCCGAAAATCAAGTACCTCGGAATGACCCACAAAAATTCTCAAAAATTAAGAATATTATTAAGAATCATGGTGAAATTAGTTCAAGAAATTTTTTATAATTTTAAATTAAAAATCCTGGAATCGGCCGCCAATATCGGTCGACACCAAATCTGGTAGAAATCTGATAAATTCTGAAAATTCCTAAAAAATGAGAGTAAGATAGTAAATATATTCTAAGCAAATATGTGAAAGCGGTTCTCAAAATTTGACTCCATTTGTAAATTAAAATTCAGGAATAAACCAGCGACACCGATTAATCCCGATTTTAGGGTATTTTAAAAATAATTCAGAAAAAATCTGAAAAATCATGAAAAATCTAAAATATTGGGAAACAGTGTTTGAAACTAAAATCAGTCAATAGACTACCAGAAAGACTAAATCAACTAAATAAATACGAGAAGGAAATAAAAAATATGATCGAAAAATTGAATACGTAGATAAGTACGTATTCTGGGAACGGGGTGTTACAATAAAAATAAAATAATAATAATATGAGTGCATAAACTCAAGGACCATGCCACACAAGCAAGACATTCATATTCAATCATGTCATGTAGTTCATCATCCACAATTACCTGAGTTTTATATATAAATGTGGGAATTATCCAAATTTCTATCAATGATTCTCAATACACGTGCAAATTCGTGATTTTGCTAAATTTGGGTTGATCTAAATTCGTATTAGAATTTGCTATAACCTAGTCCATTATAGTTACCTTGTAAATACAAAATTTTCATTTAGAAGGAAGTCATCCTCACACAGCTAACAATCCAACCATTACATAGTAATAATATTTCATAAGCATAATACCTGAAATCATGACATCATATGGTTAATTGTCCAATAGAACAACCATACTGTGCAATCAATAGTTTCTTGTATGCTATATGTACCTTGTAATTCACAATACTCTTTCGTCATTAGGCTACATAAGAAAACTATAAGAATTCCCTGAGCTATTAAATCCAATTCTACTCTTGTATGAAGTTATTCGTCCTTACATCGTGAGATCTAAAATTTTGATTAGTAGTTCAACACTTAACTAAACCCTATATATATATATATATATATATATATATATATATATATATATATATATATATATATATATTATATATATAATATATATATATATATATATATCTATATATATATATATATATATAATATATATATATATATATATATATATATATATATATATGATATTTTTAAAATAAAAAAAATAAACCCATATCCTCTCACTGTATTATTTACATAGCCATAACTCCTATTTTCCACGTCAATCTATCATTAACTTGATCTAATTAGATTCTAGTTCACTCACCTGGATCTCTGATGTTCTTCGAATGCTCGAGCAATAGATCACAACCTTGCACAAGGATTCAGTACACACGCGCACTATCCTTCGCTGGGCGTGTACATGGTTCAGATCGTCGCCCACTCCCTCCCGCACAGGGCAGCGCGCGCTGAGGACACGAGCACGCTTGTGCTCGTGCTACGCGGGGTCACCCGGCGCTCCCTCTGCCGTGGATCTGGCCTCCGCCTCCTCTAGTAGTCGCTGGATGCCTTGATTCAGAGAGAAGGGAGGAAAGATGGAGAATTAGGGAGTGGGTAAGGTGGAGAGGTTTGGCTGATTTTTTTTTTTCCCAAGAATAAAAGAAGTTTCTCTCCTTTATTAGCATGCCCTAGGTCCTAACTAGATGACAACTCACTTATACAATTTCCTATGTCTCCCCTCTTCTCTCCAGGTGGCTCTCCAAGTCCTAAGACCTTTGACTCTTCCACTTAAAGTTTCTCAGGTCAGAAGTCATTAATCAAGGTTAATGGTAGTGATTAGTTCAATACAAGGCATGATTATTGATATTATTTATTATCATATACACTCACTTACCTATAAACACCCCTAAATATATCTATATACTTTTATATTCAACCAATACACACATGTACAAATATTTACTTATACATAAATTAATTTATCATTTTAATTAATCATATGATAATGCTTAATTATGGGAATGTATCCATCATGTAAAATACTTACCGTATAAATTAGTATTAACGTACTCCGGGTGTTATATGATAGCTCAAGTGTGAGAAAATAAAGTGTTTGAATGAAAATAACAAAGAAAAACTCTTGGGAAATCACAAGATAGATATTGAAATAAAGATCAAAAACTAATTCCCAAATACTCTCTTCTTCTTTGATTTTTCCAACACTTTTAAACAAATAAAGATAAATCTTTTGACACAAAAACTCTTTTAAGCACTTGCTGTTAAACACTTATAAAGATGGGAAAAATTGCGCTCTAAAAACTTATATAAAACAGCCCAAGAGATGGGTATTTATATCCTCT